>NJDC01002245.1:0-20332 GCA_002245475.1 Calephelis virginiensis | reverse complement strand
TGTTCATCACACAAATGCCTGCCCCCGTCGGGAATCGAACCCGAGCCTCGCGGTTGGTCGATGTAAGTTAGGCGTGTATTCTAGCCACTCGACCAACGAGGCGGTCAAAGATATTAATTTGGTAACCAGGTAATAAAAGTTTATACAATCTGTTAATATCATGTTTAAATACAAAAGTGTGTTTGTAAGTATGTTCCGTTTTCAGATCAAAACGGTTGGGCCAATTTTGATGAATCTTAGCACAGGCAGAGATAACAAGATCTACAGATGATAGACGCTCCTTTTTTGAATTTATTTTACGAGAGGATTTTAGGGCTAGAGCTACTTTTTTAATAGAAGGAGAGGCAAACGAGCAAGCGGGTCACGTAATGGTAAGTGATTACCACTGACCGCGGATAGCCACCAGGAGTATCACAAATGCGTTGCCAACCGTTACGGAATGAGTACGCTCTTTTCTTGGAGGTAGGTACCTAATTTGCATCCGTTTGGAAATAGGAAATACTTACCTAATAAGAGGCGAAATCGCGGGTCATAGTCTAAATCGCCTATGTGGTCTAGCGGTCCAAGTGTTGGACTTGACTTCATGAGGTCCCGGGTTCGAATCCCGGGTCGGGCAACAAAAAATAAAATGTGGTATTTCTAATTTTCTAAAAAAATGTTGCTCGGGAATGGATATGTGCCCGGTTGGCGATAGGCTTGCCACCTATAACATTGTGGGAGCTAGAGCCATCTGCCTTACTGCCAGGCAGCTCGTAAAAGGCGGGTATAGGGTTACCGTCACTAGCACCGTGACATCCTACTAGGTGGTAGAGTTTCGCAGCGACTCGCCCAGATTAGTACCACCGCTTTACCTATTCCTGCCACCTAAACGTCCAATGCTTGCCGTTAACGTGTTTCGGTTCGGTTGGTTAAACCGATAAACTTACTTTTACTCGAGGCCTAACATCCCGGCCTCAGGTTGGCAACGCACCATTACCACCTTTTGTGTCTCTAGGTGGCGTGAATTTCTTACCACCAGGAAATCTGTCTGCTTGTTTGTTTGTTGCATTATCATAAAAAAACTGTGATAACTCTACAAACTAAAGCTTTATACGGATTCATAGCGTTCGAAATTTTTTTCTAAACAGAATTTCGAAAGTATTTGGCGGGCCTTAGATTTGTAAATGAGTGAAAGATTGAAAAGATAAATTTGTATTACTACGACGGTTCATGACGTGTAGTGGTTGGAAGATATATCGCAGTGGTTGCGGTTACACTCGGAAAGTGACAAAAGTGACAACTTGACAGTTAAGTTTCACTCTGAGTGCTATATACACAATAAGGCCCCAGTGTTTTATTTCAATTTAGGTAAATTACATTGAACTTTATTTTAGACTATAAAAAAAGTATCTTTGCGCGTATATCCCCGAAGTGGTAGACAGAGGCACAAACAGGGCACCCACGACTAGCCGAAGACACTAAGTCCCACAATGTGATATATATAATATAATTCAAATATGTGTAATAATTTTAAATATTGCTTTTATAATCATCTTTAAATTAATCACTTGTTCCGTCCGGAGAATATAATTTATAATTATATTCTATTAATTTATTATTAAATTACTTTCAATTAGTAAAACTTGTTTACCACGACCTATCATTACGGGAGAAAATTACCGACTTCGGATTCAAACCGAGGTAATGTCTAATTACTCGACCCGAATTTTGCTTCGTAACGTTTATGTAGTGTGAGAGATACAGATTCCAAGAAACTGAAATCCGGGTTCCGAAACCTGAAATCCGGGTTTTAATACCCGATAACAAAAAATAGTCTATAAAACAACTGTTTGTTGTGGAAAATTCGTATTTTGTTTTATGCACTCTTGGAATAAATTTTCAAGGAAGGAAAAGGTATTTTTTCAAATACGTTCTGTAGGGTTACTCTTGTATCTTGATTTCTTGCAAATTGGAAATCGGAATCGGATTTTTCGTTTGGTACTCTTGAACACAATACTAGCGGGTTGTTAATATCTACAAATTTAAAGAAAGAAAAAATTTGTCCCAGATAGGATTAGTTAATAATCTTACTATTTATTATCTATTAATATTACAAATGCAAAAGTTTGTGTGTTTGTTACTTTTTCATTAAAAAACTGCTAAACCGATTTTTATGAAATTTAGCACACACATAGATTTTAACTAGAATTAACACATAAGTTGGATTTTATCCTGAAGAAATGATCCTGTGGAACCATTAACCACGCGTACAACAGCTAGTAAACAATAAATTATTTATCGGATTCGTTGATTTTTGTTTGGAACTAAATGTTAGGTATAATCTTTTGTCTGACGAAATCCGTCTCAGGTGATTTTTTTCTCTATTTCAAAGATGTGTTATTTTTTTATTAACACGCCATGTAAAAGTGTCTGCCGCGAAAATTCACAAATCGCAATATATTGCTTTAAGTGCAATAAACTACACAACAAATCCGATTTAAAAATCTTGCGCTTTTTTCAATTAAAGTATCTTCACCCCGATATCCCTTAAGAGGTGGGCAGAGGCACAAACAAGGCACCAACGACTAGCTAAAGATACTAAGTCCCACAATGTGATACGTGGCAAACCTATCGCCAACAGGGCACACATCCAATCCCGAGAAACATTTTTTTTATTACAAATTTGGAAAAACCACATTTTCTTTTTGTTGCCCGACCCGAGAATCCAACCCGGGATCTACTAGACCACAGAGGCGATTTTTCAATTAAATACTTACTTAAATACAACAAGATTCAATTCAGTTTAAAATATTATGTTCTGTAAATATCACTTACATTCTGTAAACCTCTCAGCGTTTAAACTGACATGTCTTTTCTCACAACATACCCTTAACTCAAAGTAACTTAGTAAGTTATATTTCGAGCTACTAGCCCGTTAAGCGTTCAGTTAAATTTAACCGCGTAGTTTTAACTGCATATTAAACACATGTTGTTAGTTTAAAGAATCATTAATCACTGTTGGGTTGTAAATAACTATTTTAATGTATTTTTTGAATAATGGTTCATTATCTGTGTATATTTAACTACTGTGAGTTATAATATTTACATATTTAACGGTGATTTTATTAATATAATGAAGATTACGAATAAAAATGAAAGTAATTGCTTCCGTGTTTTATAATACTTTATTTATTTTCAGAATATCATTATTATATTCCTTAGCATCAAAATTTCAAAAAGTGAAATATTTATTTACTTAATTGTTTTTCTGCATTTCAATAATGTTCAAGTATTTAAAAAACGAATTGTGTAAATACTTAAACAAATTTATATTGATATTAATGAAACTCGGTAAATGTGGGTATGCAACACGGAGCTTGAAATATTTTATTCCAATGTCAATATATTCAAAAACTCAAATTTTATTTGGTTATAAACGAAATTAATATTTAAAGGTTATTAACACTAAAGTACTTACCTACATTTTCCCTAAGTAATATGTAAATGGATTGCCACCCGGATTGCAATCTTTTTGTAACAAAAACAAAAAAATGTTAATAATCGCCTCTGCGGTCTTGCGGTGCGGCGTCGGATTTGACTTCTTGAGGTCCCGGGCTCGAGTCCAAAAAAGAAATGTGTTTTTTCCAACTTTCTAATAAAAAAAAATGTTGCTGGGAATTAGATATGTGCCCGGTTGGCGATAGGCTTGCGACCTATCACATTGTGGGACTTAGTGTCTTCGGCTAGTCGTGGCTGCTCTGATTGACTCTACCTACCCCTTCGGGGATAATAAAATAAATTGAATGCAAACCCTATTCAAAGTTAATAATTCCATGAATGTAAAAACCATAACAAATTTAAACTTAGTCTTATTTTTTGGAAAATCTTAAGAAAGAATATTTTTCCTCCTCTCCTAATTGAATGAAATAATATTAAAACATTCAAAGTCAAACAATGCCATTCCAATGTTTTGGTAAACTGGAAAAAAACGTGTTATAGAGAAAGAGAAATTATACAATTATATATTTACAGAAATGGTTTAATGTTAAAGACTTAATGACGTTTTTGCAGCAATAATGAATTGTACATTTGACAAAAACAAAAAAATCGCATAAAGAATGACTTAAAATGTTTTAGTATTCTTCGATTCAGTTAAGATTAAACTTTTTGTGACATTAAAAACTAAAAGCGTCATTTGGTAGAGCACAGATATCCGGGTATTTATATATGGTTCACTCAAGTGTAAGTTATGTTCATCCGGGTTATAAGTGCACGGGTTAGAAAGTTCCCGGGGGAGATATTTAAGACAATCTTAGTAGTTTTAAGAGGATGTTTAAGTTTTTGATAAATGGATGGAGTTTTGTGAATTGGATTGCGAGTGTTAAGGAAATAAGTTCTTTAGTAAGTTATTTTTATCTAATATCGAGCCAATAGACGCTGTCCTGTCCTTACTATGAATATCATTTTTTTTTATTATGATCGTTTTTCTTACGATAGCTAAGACAACAAAAAAAAAGAATTGTCAAAATTGGTTTATCCATACGTGATGAGATTGTTATGAAGTTGGGTTAAAATTTCTTTTTTTCTTATAATATTGGAAGGGAAAGAAGCAGACGGATTTCCTGATAGTAAGGAAATTCCCGCCGCCAAAAATGGTAATTGTGGGTTGCCCACCTAAGGCCGGGATGTTAGGCCTCGAGCACCTAATTTTTTAGGTGCTCGAGTGCTCGGTGCTAATTTTTTAAGCCGGGGTATTGCACCAAATTTACATCGATTGCAATGAACATTCAACGAAAAGAGCTCAGGATCTTAGTCCGAGCGTTAACAGGACACTGCAGACTCAACAAACATTTAAACAGAATGAGCCTAGCAGAAGAGCCTGATTGTAGAGCTTGCTTGGAGACAGAAGAAACAGCAATACACATACTCTGTGAGTTCCCAGCACTTAACCAAGTAAGAAGTAAACTTCTGGGTGGGCACATAATTAACCCCCAAGATATTAAGCCAAGTGCATTGTACAGTTCCTGGTGACTGTCGGCCTTGCGGAACTTATGTAAGCTTAATGAATAAGAGTAGTGATCATAATAGATCTGTCAAGGTCGCAGTGATCCTCGGATTGTTTGACCCGTACTCTTTAATACTAATAATAATAATAATAATAGGCCTCGTCCAAAAGTAAGTTTACCGACTACCTTACTTCCGAACCGGAACACGTCATGACGTTATGGCGGCAGGAATAGGTCAAGGCGGTAGTACGAATCCGGGTGAGTCGCTACGAAACTCTACCACCTAGTCACATGTCATGGTGTCAGTGATGGTAAGCCTGTGCTTGCCTTTTTCGAGCTGACTGGCAGGAAGGCAGATGGTCTATTCTGCAAAGGAGCCCGGACCAACATGGCGGAAATTTTTCAAATTTCTTAACCTGTTAATATTTTTACCTTTAATATTTTTCCTTATTAAAATTACGGAAAATAATGCTGCATAAAATATACATTCAAACATTACTTTGTTATTTTTTTGAATTTAAATATCCAACCAACTTTTATATACAGTGATAATAAATTAAGAACTTCAAAATAAGGCTACCTAATTATATCAAACAATATCAGGTAGAAATTGCCTAATTATAAATGTTTAATGCAAATTCAAATAATTTATTTGCAAAACTGAGCTACCAATTAGGATGTTTTAAAAAGTATCTTCACGCCCATATCCCCGAAGAGGAAGACAGAGGCACAACCAGGCCACCCACGACTAGCCGAAGATACTAAGTCCCACAATGTGATAGGTGGCAAGCCTATCGCCAACCGAGCACATTTCCAATCCCGACCAACATTTTTTTATTAGAAAATTGGAAAAATCCAATTTTCTTTTTGTTGGCCGACCCGGGATTTGAACCTGGGACCTCATGCAGTCAAGTCCAACACCCGGACCGCTAGACCACAGAGGCGATAAGGCCACAGAGGGCTACCAATTAGGATGTTTTGATGTAGTAAAAGCAGATATAGCAGTACTATTTAAATTATACGCTTCGGCTATGTTGTCAAGCTTCGGAAATCCGAATGTATTTTTAAGATTAGATTAAATGTAGTTGTTATGCCGTTTAAATTTAGATTATGCCTGCCAATTTGCAAACAAAAATAGGTGTAAAGTATAAAAAGTGTGAATAGTAGTACTGTGCATACCTATTTCACCATTTTTGCTATGTAAATTTGTCTTTAAAAATTAGGTTGAAAATACTATTTTAAAGTATCTTCACGCCCATATCCCCGAAGAGGTAGGCAGAGGTACAACCAAGGCACCTGCGACTAGCCGAAGACACTTAAGTCCCACAATGTGATAGGTGGCAAGCCTATCGCCAACCGGGCACATTTCCAATCTATTTTAATATTATTAAAATAGTAATTAATATTTTAATATTATTAAAATAATAAATTTATACTGAAAATATTAAACTACTGTCAGAAATTAACATTTTACATAAAACGTATGTCTATAAATATGGTATTATAAATATTTACACTATAAATATATAAAATATTAATTTTACTATTTCACAAATACGAAAATACATATATATTTGTAATATCTACTTATTCTTCTCTGTTCCAAAACAATTGCCTCTAATGGTGGAACCGTGTTAAGTGGCATAGAAAGATAAGTCGGGACAGTAGGTAAGGACCGGAAGAAACAGAATAAAATGTCCCTAACTACTGTCAGGGGTGTGCAACTTACTTAATGTTTATTTTTGTTTAACGAATTTTTTTACCTATTAAGCATTACTATGTATAAGAATCGTTGACTAACATCCATAAGTCATAACACAACTATACAATTTGCTTACTTTGCGGTTAGATGCAGTGTGGTAACTTATCGAGGGAAATTTGTATTTTATTTGTAGGTAATGATTGCAGCAAAAGCCAATCTTTATGTTTACTCTTTCATCTCGATATCGAAATCGAATCGTGTATGTCAATTAAGGAAACTTTTGAATACAGTAATGACGGATTATTGACATTTAGTTACAAATAAATTCAAAGAATCTGTTAAAATAATTTATTGTTTATATGTTAATAATTCGTCAGTATTGTATTCGAGAGTAGGTACCAAAATACTCGATTCTAATTTCCAATGTTACACAAATCGAGCTTCTAGAGTAACCCTACTCATATGATAAGTTTTTTTGAACAACCGGCGATATGGCGACCACACAGTCGTTAACTTTCATTTGTGATAAAAGTTTAAAAGTTATTCAACTCTCATGGGAATTCGCATCATTGACAAAGGGGTTACCGTACACGTCTAATGCTAAAGAAGGCTCAGGTTTGATTCCCGATAGGGGCAGGTATTTATGAGGATGCAAAACTAGAGTTTATCCCTTTTTATTACACTAAAGCAAAGCTGAAAAAACATCGTTAGGACTTTTATTCGCTTATTAAAACCCCGATAATAAAATTAGTGTAAACGATCAACTTAAGTGTAATAAACTTATGTGTACACACATACATACATATCTTCACGCCAAGTCCCTTAGGGGGTAGGCATAGAGTATCGAGTGCCAGACCTCACGATAGATTAAACTTAAGTGTAATTTCTAATAAAGTAAATATATACGAGAAGATTCTAGGGATAGAAGTATCTTTACGTGCGTTTAGCAACAGAGGTAGGCAGATTAACCAGCACGACTAGCCGACCAAGTCCCAGTGTGAAAAAAAGCAAACACATACACAACAGGCACATATCCAATCCTGGACGTTATTAAAAATATGAAAGTCTAATTTCCTTTTTTAAGACAGATCAAGGGGTCGAATCTCATGATATCAAGTGCAACACAAGATCGCCACAGAAGAGATAAATAATTCTAGGAAATTGTAGAAAATAGTTTATTTAAAAAAAGTATGAATATTTTCACTAGTCTTCTCTGGGTGAATTTCGTAAGTTGAATTTAATTAACTTCCCATTTACTGATTGTTCTAAAATTTTGTGTGCATGTGTTTAAATCAGAAGACAATACAAATTTATTATGACATGGAGCTGATCTGATGATGGAGCTGAAAGGTTGTCGTTGGTTTTTGACGCCATCGTGAATGAAGGTGGTCGTAATTTTTCCATTGTTATTGAATTTCGTGCTTATATTGAGTGAAATTGGTTAATTTAGGTGGGAATTAGATTCATTTTGTTCAGTAAAAGTGCACAAATGGAATGATTATGAAGAAATAAGTGGTTCGTCTATTTCCTCACTGCCGTCAAATCTCACTAGATGAGCTTGAGTAACGAAGCCACCGCTTGACTCAAGACCCTGACCTGACATGACTTTGTACATAGTGACTAATGACTGTATAAGAATTAACTAACTTGTTACTTGACATTGGCAAAGTAGTCGTGAAAAACGATCGATCGAAAGCCATATTTATAAAAGAAGAAGAAGAAAGTTGTCATAGCCCATACATCCTTAAATTTCCAACATTATCCCTTCAAGTTAGGGGCTTATTTCCTACGTCTGTAATAGTCCTCTCAAGTCCTCTGCTGGAAACAGCCTTTAAAAATAGAAGTTTGTCACAAAACCCCGTGTTGGTCCGGGCCCCTTTGCAGAATAGACCATCTGCCTTCCTTGCCAGGCAGCTCGTAAAAGGCGAGCATAGGCTTACCGTCACTAACACCGTGACATCTGACTAGGTGGTAGAGTTTCGCAACAACTCGCCCGGATTGTTACCACTGCCTTACCTTTTCCTGCCGCCATAACGTTATGACGTGTTCCTGTTCGGAGGGTAAGGTAGCCGGTAAACTTACTTTCTTTTGCTCAAGGCCTAACATCCCGGCCTCAGGTTGGCAACGCACCATTACCACCTTTGGTGTCTCTAAGCGGCGTGAATTTCTTACTATCAGGAAATTCGTCTGCTTGTTTGCCTTCCTATATCATAAAAAAAAATTTGTCAAAATGTAGAAGTTGATCCACTTTATTTTTTTGGCATTCGGGCGGCGCTTTTGACAGCACTGTCCAAAAAGAAACGTCTGCACCCAATATTTCTGGGGGAGGGCAATTTAATAAAAAACGTTGGATGTAAAAAATAAAAGCAGCTGTCGAAAATTAAGCTGAAAGAAGAATTCAATCGAAAATTCGATAACATTAATGGAAATAATATCAAAATGAAATGTTATTTCATGGGTTTTAACAATGAGATCGGTTCTTGTATACTTGGTATTTAGAATTTAAATGTTGCATGGTGAACGTTTTATAGGTGTTCGCTTTTGTAGAATACTTCAAGCATTCAGTATGAAAAACCTACGAATTTGACCTTTAGGATACGGTGACAAAAGTGATATTGTTCCTATATTACAATCTCTTTCTTCTGGGATTTATGAGTTGCCTGGCAATTTCAGGGTTATCAACTCAATCACTGGATTGAGTTGATAACCCTGAAATTGCCAGGCAACTCATAAATATAGTTATATTAATTTTCTCATAAAAACAAAATGGCTCGGAATGCGATTGCCCGTTTGGCGATAGGCTTGCCACCGATCACACTGTCAGGCTTAGTATATTCGGCTAGTCGTAAGTGCCAGTATCTCAGCCTTCTTCTTCGAAGGAATGGGCGTGTTTTTCTGTGATGAATATTCTTCTTTAGTGGTCCAGTGATGGAGTTGATGACACGGTTGATAGCCCGTCAACTCAAAAATATAGTTTTATATATAAAAAAAGTATCTTCACGCCCATTTCCCCAAAGGGCAAAGGCACAACCACGACTAGCCGAAGATACTAAGTCCCACAATGTGATAGGTGGCAAGCTTGTCGCCAACCGGGCACATATCCAATCCCGAGCAACATTTTTTTTATTAGAAAATTGTAAAAACCCAATTTTATTTATACCGGGATTTGAACCCGGGACCTCATGCAGCCAAGTCCAACATCTGAACCACTAGACCACAAAGGCGATATATATTTTCTTATAAAAATAAAATTGCTCGGGATTGGATTGCCCGTTTGACGGCGGGTTGCCACCGATCACGTGGTGAGGCTTAGTGTATTCGGCTAGTCGTGGGTCTAATTCTTCGAAGATAGGAGAATTTCGTGAAGATTTTTAAATAATAGTGCGGCAAGTACTTGTAGCAAATTTGTTAGTTTCATTGCAGAATCCATTTGCTTCTATAAAACCTTTCAAGTTCAACAATTTTAGCCTGAATCTAGAAAGGCCCAAAATAATTTATGATTCGCTCTCGCCGAAACGAACGGTCGCCGGCCGAATATTTTATTAGACAGCGCAAGGTTACATTTTACAGTTTACATTTGCGAGATACATTTTAGGGTTCCGCGGTGAAATAATTATTTGGTTTTCTCAATATTGTATCCATGTTTGTATTGCAATATGTAAACCAAAAAAAAATAAGACAGCTTTTAATTATATTATATAGTTTTCATTTTTATACTAACAATATAGATTTTGTATGTATGTATGAATTAGAGAAGTGCCGATCATGACTTCGGCGGACTAGCCGACTACCCAATTAATCGGGTATAAAGACGCCTACTAGTCGGCCTAGCCGATTCGGGTTCGGGTTCGGGGATTTACGTGATGCTTCGCGCGCAATCGTTCGTGAAAAAGTAAGGTCATGACAAAAAAGGTCGATTTTTAATTTGTTTAGGTAACATACAGTTTATAATTTTTTTAACTTAAAAATCACTACAGCTAGACTAATTGTTCACTTAGTAATTAAATTTTTCCTTATTTTACTAATATTTCAAACAGTACGTACATTATAGTGTTAACTGTTATGATACTATTAAATAAATATTATAGAAATTTTTAATAATGTATATAAATTTTTAATAATTTATATAAATAATAATATTATAGACATTTTTTTAGAAGTTAGAAATGGTAGATTGTTTACTGTGATAAAAACAATTTATTTTTAATAGATTACCAAAGAAAAATTAAATTGATTTAAGACTGATTCTATAATAAAAAAATAATAATTAAAAGATCGAAGAAGAGATTAATTAATTGTGGTCTAGCGGTCCGGGTGTTGGACTTGACTGCATGAGGTCCTGGGTTCGAATCCCGGGTCGGCCAACATAAAGAAAATTAGATTTTTCCAATTTTCTAATTAAAAAAATGTTGGTCGGGATTGGAAATGTGCCCGGTTGGCGATAGGCTTGCCACCTATCACATTGTGGGACTTAGTGTCTTCGGCTAGTCGTGGGTGCCTTGGTTGTACCTCTGCCTACTTCTTCGGGGATATGGGCGTGAAGATACTTTTTAATTTTTATTTAATTCACCTGTGCATATTTTATTTAGAGATAAATACCTACAAAATGAGAAGTCGGATAGTCAGTGCTTTTAGCCGAATATTTGCCGACAAGTCGCCGACTAGCAAAGTGGCCGAATAGTCGGCTCTACCGTCTAGTCGCCGACTAGTCTGCACATCCCTAGTATGAATATTTTTAATAAGTTGAGTTATAGCTTTCTGAAGTTAAGTTCTTTATTCATTACCGTTATTATTACTATTGTAAAAGATCAACTAGCTTTTTTAAAAAAATAAGTTGATAATTGTGTCTACTATATTATTGATATAAGTATAGGGGAGGTAGGCACAAAAAAGGGTAATAAATAGTGAAGCACTATTAGATAAACACTATTCCAAAATTTTGTTCGTTCTATTTTTCTGCCAAAAGTATAAGTAGGTACCAAATTGACATAGGTACCAATTTTTTTCTATAATGGAATTCAAAGGGAGGCAATCAGGTAAATGTTCTAATTTATATGATACACTATAGAATGTATTTGTATTTGATATCAAATAATCAAAACAAATAAATTAACTTCCTCGAACAAGTTACACAAATTGAATTGAACCCCAAAGTAAACAAATTATACGCTTGTGTTAAGAGTCAACGATTCCGATTCGCAGAAATACTTAAATATATACTATTTTTATTAACACCCAAACCCAGAAATACAGACATTAAATTTTTATTAAATGCCTGCCTCCGAATCGAACCCGAGACTCGCGGTTGGTCAGTAGTTACGCGTGTAAGCTTGACCAACCCTTGACCAACGAGGCGTTATTAGAAGTCTACAGAACCGTATATTTATCATCACCTCTCACTCATCTTTTTATTTATTTATGCGGGCTCTAGAGTGAAAACTGTTTACCTTTTTTGCTTTTTTCGTTTGAACATTTGATATTTATTACAATTAGGACATTATTCTTTGATCTCCCTTTTATTTGATTTCTTATTTTTAGCTCGTTACGAGGATTCTTTGTTTTTAATCAACGTTTTTGTGTCGTCCTTTTTGTGAAACTAGGCCTTTTGAACGTTGAGATCATAAAGAATGAATGAATCTGATTACGCGAGCACTTCTATATTCATTTAATTAAGTTGGTAATAACTAGTTGCGGTTTGTGAAGGTTTTAAATAAGTAAAAAATGTTTTGTGGAAAAATGTTAATTAAAATTATAAAATTTCGCTGGATAGGTAAATGCTGTGCAGCAATTTGCCTGGGCATGGATCTAGCGCCTTACCTATTCTTGCCGCCATAATGGCACAGTCATGTTGGGTAAAGCCGGTATACTTGTACAATAGGCCTAACATTCCGGCCACAGCACAGCGAAGCACACATAACATCTATGGTGTCTATAGGCCGTGGTTGTATCTTACCATCAGGAGAGTCGTATGCTTATGCGCTATATAAAGCCATATAAAACGTAGACTTCTTTAGTAGAAAGTAGACAACACACTTTTATAAAAATACATTATGCCTCAATGTTACTTTTTTCTGCTTTTGTGGTCATACATTTGCAAGTTGTTTTTTCATAAATTGTGTTTTATGATATCTCTACTCTGTGAATGCAAGCGTTACTATGTAGGCAGAATTTGTCGTTGGTAATCGAATATCACTTAAAACTGTCTATTGTTATTAGGTACTCGATTATCTCAACAATTTAGCACATTTGTGAACTGATCCCTGAGGATATGTCGCCTGTCAGATGATGTTATAACCGTAACAGTAAACAGCCAGGGGACTAAACTACAGGTTTGAAATAGGTTGCTAATTCAGTTGTCGTCTGTTTTCTTATATTACTAAGGAAGTGTAACTCTTTATGAGATGAATTCAATTTCGAGTAGTTGACAAACATTGATTTCGTCAATTAATTGAATCAGATTCAATTATTGTAAAAATATTTTAACTGATTTAGTTTTTATGGGATTAATAACTAAAAGGTAAGGAAACCAACCAGTCACTTACCTTCAGTGTATAAATACATCTTCACGCCCATATCCCCGAAGAGGTAGACAGAGGTACAACCAAGGCACCCACGACTAGCCGAAGACACTAAGTCCCACAATGTGGCAAGCCTATCGCCAACCGGGCACATTTCCAATCCCGACCAACGTTTTTTTATTAGAAAATTGGAAAAATCCAATTTTCTTTTTGTGGCCTACCCGGGATTTGAACCCGGGACCTCATGCAGTCAAGTCCAACACCCGGACCGCTAGACCACAGAGGTGTATAAATACATATTTTTTACAATTTTGTAATATATAGATTTCAAGATCTTATGCGATGCAAGGTTGCTATTTTCGAATCATCTCAGAATAGTTAGGTATCATTGGTGATAATCATCTCTTATTAAATGAAATAAAAGTCCCACTATCTTTTCAGTCAGTAAATTTTATACGTTAAATGAGTTTTTCATACATTACAGAGTGTGAGTTTCAAATGTGAATGTGTTTAATAGGGAATATTTGTCGTGAATGATATCGAAATCCAAACATACTACTCCAAGAGTGAAGCTTAAAAGCTTACGAACTAGTGAGTCAGCCACAAATTCGTTAAGCCCGCATATTCTCCGGAACACTTCAATTACAACTCAGACTGCAATTGTTTTTGCCAACTAATTGAATCAGATTCAATTATTATAAAACTATTTTAATTGATTTAGTTTTTTAAGAAATTGGAATGGAAATAAGTTGACAGTTTTTCTAATGACAAGACAAGTCGTAAGCGTAATGGTGCGTTGCTATCTATTAATCTTTTTTGTAAGTTTACCATTTACCTCCAAAGTCTAAGCAAGACAGTAGCGAGGACTGCGACTTGGCAGCATTATTGGTGGTGTTATTAAAACCAAACAAATTATTACAAAACTCTTACATCTATTTGATCTAAAAGGACAGCGATACACCTATCACATGTATGGATTTATAGATAATAGTTACAGGTGGCAGTTGTCTTTTACCATCCGGAGACCCATGTGCTTGTTAGCTATCTTGTCACAAAAACATTTTTTTTTCTTTTTTCCAGCTGTTTATAATATTACTAGTTGTTACTCACGACTTCGCAACAAATTTAGATAGAAGCTTATTCCCCGTGTTGGTCCGGGCTCCTTTGTAGAATAGACCATCTGCCTTCCTTGCCAGGCAGCTCGTAAAAGGCGAGCATAGGCTTACCATCACAACACCGTAACATCCGACTAGGTGGTAGAGTTTGGCAGCGACTCGCCCGGATTGGTACCACCGCCTTACCTATTCCTGCCGCCATAACGTCATGACGTGTTCCGGTTTGGAGGGTAAGGTAGCCGGTAAACTTACTTTTGCTCGAGGCATATCATCCCGGCCTCAGGTTGGCAACTCACCATTACCACTTTTGGTGTCTCTAGGCGGCGTGAATTTCTTACCATCAGGAAATCCGTCTGCTTGTTTGCCTTCCTATAAAATAAAATAAATAAAATAAATAAAATAAGCTATTTTATCTTTCAAGTTGGATCAACTACACACGGTGTGCAAATGTCATGAAAATCGGTGAAGTAGTTTAGGAGTCCATTGCGGACAAACAACGTGACGATAAACTAAATTTTATATAATATACTTATGTTAGAAGATTTTTTGGGCATTGAATTTAAATAAATAATTGTAAAGAACGCGAATAAAGTAAACGTAAATATTTTTTGTTATACAAACTGTTAGAATGGTAAATTGATTCATCATCCATGAGTCAGAATTAGTGAAATGCGCAGGCGCATAATAAGCGTTGAATCACCGATAGTTAAATGATTTTTTGACGTTGGTTATTTGAAGAACGGTATGTTCGGCTTTTCTGGGTTGCGTAATTAACGGATTTATTATTTAGGGTTACTTTTAACACAGAAACGTGAGTACTGACATTATAGCGGCATGAATAAGTAGGACAGGCTGTGCAGGTACTCGTAGTCTATAGTATTACAGTTTACCACTAGATGGCGCTGGGTTTGTCACATCCCTACACCTAAAACTCGTACATAAATACGTACTAGCTAGAACTGTTGCTTATAACTTCGCCCTCATAGGTATTTTTAAAGCTATTTCCTAGATTTCGCGCTTTAATTTGTTGAAATTGGGATATAGCAAGCTTCTCCAAGGTTTAAACAATTTTCATGTTAAGATTCTGTAAAAGCGGTTTAGCCTGTTTTATGTAAAAACGATACACATGTTTATGTTCATTGACCTCTAGTCACGCATTAAAAAAAACACTGTATGTTCTCGCTGAATTTCATACTGCATTCTTTGTGTTTTAGTGTCGATTCAAGCTCGTTTACTGTGAGACCGCAGGTAGAGCTGTGAGGCAGCTAGATCTCGCGAAGGCAAGCACCTCACACCACGCGCGATATGTTTTTTTTTTTTGTGAAATAAAACTTCTTTATGTTAAGCTCCAAAACAATCACTTCTTTCGTGTTTACATTTACATTTTTTTTTCATAGATACAACTACTTCCTTTCTATTAAATGTATACATAATTACGTAAAATCATAAGCTTCTAAATAACTAAATATCCACAGTATTGGCTTAATCTCTATATACAAAAGAATCCAATTTGTTACGGAACTATCAGACGGCGGCCATCTTGTATTCATCTAATAACGATCTGCTCTAATGAAGACATCGGTCTTTCTTGTTTGTTTTGTATTAGACGAATTTATCCTTATTATAAGATACAGTCATCTTTGTGTCTTATCCAATATTTCCAAATTTGCAATACCATTCGTATTTTTGCATTATCACGCTCCTTAACGATACATTTAAAAAATATAATAGCAATTTCCGACAGTTTCACTGTCATAGTGATCCAGTGATGCCATAGAGCTCTTCGTCAGATGTCAAACTGCACCGCTCAGCGGGACTATTCGGTATCTTTGTAGTGATAATCACAGGGTAAAGTGTACATCAAACAACTGTCAAATGACGTGTTATGTATTTGCTATCTCCATTGTATTTCTGTTGGTCAAAGGAGACAGCAAATATGAAACACGTCATTTGACAGCTATTTGATGTACACTTTTCCCAGTGACAATCACTATCCCTGGTGTACGGCGACGCGGAATTTGACATTAGACGGCATTTAACAGCTATTTGATTTGATAGCTATTTGACAAAACACGTCATTTGACAGCTATTTGATGTACACAGGCATTTGACAGCTATTTGACAAAACACGTCATTTGACAGCTATTTGATGTACACTTTTCCCAGTGACAATCACTATCCCTGGTGTACGGCGACCCGGATTTTGACATAAAACGGCATTTGACTGCTATTTGATTTGACAGCTGTTTGACAAAACACGTCATTTGACAGCTATTTGATGTACACAGCCATTTGACAGCTATTTGACAAAACACGTCATTTGACAGCTATTTGACAGTGACAATCACTATTCCTGGCGTGGGGCGACCCGGATTTTGACATAAGACGCCATTTGACAGCTATTTGATTTGACAGCTATTTGACAAAACATGTCATTTGACAGCTATTTGATGTACACAGCCATTTGACAGCTATTTGACAAAACACGTCATTTGACAGCTATTTGACAGTGACAATCACTATCCCTGGCGTGGGGCGACCCGGATTTTGACATAAGACGCCATTTGACAGCTATTTGATTTGACAGCTATTTGACAAAACACGTCATTTGACAGCTATTTGATGTACACAGCCATTTGACAGCTATTTGACAAACCACCTCATTTGACAGCTATTTGATGTACACTTTTCCCAGTGACAATCACTAAGCCTGGTGTGCGGCGACACGTATTTTGACATACGACGGCGAACAATCGGGCGGATGTTCTCTTGGAAATAGCCATAGCTTATAACATTATAGATGCTATTGGTGCAACATATTATGGCTGGGCTTGGGCAACGTGTCCAAGTCTATCTTCTACCCTGCCCTTCAGCGCGGAACTCGACAGTGGTTGTGCACTTGGCGCTATGTCGGCAGGATTAGGTAAGGTGGAGTTGCCAATCCGGGTGAGGTGCTACACAGCATTTTATCACAATAAATACATTTTTTTCTTCTATTTCAAAAGTCTTAGTCCTATTCTTCTATTTTAAAAGTCAATTGAAAAATCTATCAAATAATAAGAAAAAAATGTTTTTTAAATTTTCTGTTAAAAAAATTGCAAGGATCGGATATATGCGCGGCTGGTTACATATCACATTTTAGGACTGGATGTCCGTAGTGACGTGGATGCTCTGATTGTCTACCTACTTATGGGATACGAGCGTGAAGATAAAATAATAATTTATGCACAATAAAAACTGCAAAAACAACTTGAATTAATTCCCACGTCATCTAGGGAAACAAATATTGCATTATTAAGTAGGTGTAGCCCAAAAATCAAATTAAATTTATATAATTAATATGACCATTGCTGACTCATGACCTACCTTACGAGAATTGGGCGAATTATTCACAAAAAAAAAACATTTAGACGAATTGGTAATCTTTTTGGAGTGGAACAAATAAACCGACAGTTATAAATACGTCAACGTTTATTTACAAAAAATCTAAAAAAATATCTTTAATGTCTCCATCAAAAAGCCTTTGGGTTCCATACAAGATTCAGTTAATTGGCCTCCACCCACACAAACCTTCCTTAAAAGGTACGGACAAAATTGTGTGTTTACATAAAGTATGAACTGGTAAATATTGGTTTCATCAACAAGAAGCAATTTAAGATGCTAGTTTAGTAATTAGATTTAATCAATCTAGTTTTCTAACCCTGAAAAGACTCCAAATCAGAATTAGTTCAAAATTAGTTTCTAAATTCAAAAATTTCTATGGTAAAAATCATGATTAACCTTTGTGTAGCACTTAGTTTTTTTTTATTTAACCGCCTCGTTGGTCGAGTGGCTAGCGTACTCGCCTAACTACATCAACCAACCGCGAGGCTCGGGTTCGATTCCCGACGGGGGCAAGCATTTGTGTGATAAACATTTAGATGTCTGCATTTCCGGGTCTGGGTGTTTATTAAATTTATTCTGGTATCTATTTAAGTATTTCTATGTACTAGTATCGTTGACTAACACCCATAACAGAAGCATATATGATTTGCTTACTTTGGGGTTAGATTCAATTTGTGTGATTTTTCCAGGGATATTTATTTATTTTATTTTAGTGTATATGTATTATATATATTTGGTGTCAATAAAGAGATATTCTATTTTAATCTTAATATATATAAATTACGTGTCACGTTGTTTGTCCGCGATGGACTCCTAAACTACTTAATAGATTTCAATCAAATTTACACACCGTGTGCAGTTTGACCTAACTTGAAAGATAGGATAGCTTACATCTCAATTTATTGCGGGCGAAGCCGCGGGTAACAGCTAGTCTTTATATATAAAAATCAATTCCACTTTTCGTTGTAATTTTATTTCTCAAGAACGGGCTCATCTATCCAAATTTAGGCTCTGTTCATACTATTTAGTAGACGGTTTATGTGAAGTTTGCATAAAATCGGTAGAGCAGTTTTTCATTTATCACATTTTTTGTAACAAATGAATTCAATAAATGGCCGATCAATTTGTTAATGGGTATTTTTCAGTCAAATTTCAACTTTTTTAGATGGGAATTGTGCTGTCATATTGAAACTTTTTTCAGTTGTCTTTTTCTTTTTTTGTTTTGTTGTGTTATATCATTCATGCTGTTATAAACGTAGCGAAGCACGTACCGGATCGCTAGTTTTATATAGGTATATAAATGGTCATCGCATCACGCTTGGACTATTGGATCAATTTTGCTAATTATTTTTGTGTTGTATTTAAAATTGTCAGGAGGAGGATGATATGAATAGAAACACTGGTAAATTGCAGGAAAAGTGGGAAAATCACAATTAAATTTCGTCCATACAAACTGTGAATGGCAAGCGATACGAAGTTTGCCGGATCGGCCAGTGATTTATATTTATATATAAGAACTGAGAACCTCCTCCTTTTTTATAAAAATAGAAAAAAAACACGTCCGTGCTTGCTTTTCATTCCATAAAACATTCTATTCCATCGGAGTTCAATAAAATAAAACGAAAGTACCAACAGACATGTGCCTATGATTTATATTAGTTAACCCTAAAATGCCGTCTTCCGTGTGAAGTATGGGCTGATCGTGTTTTATTTATACTCGAAACGTGATGTAACTAAGTTTGGACTCCTCCCACCTCGTCAGCTTTTAATCCCCAATATTTTATAGTATTTCTTATTTACTAAAAGCTGTGCAACATCTTGGAGTATGGATATGCTTTAAATATTCCTACCGCCTTAGCCCCAGTTCTTGCCATTGTCGTGCTCCATGTTGCCTGAGGGTATTCGATAGACTTGGACGTGGTCACAGATACCGCCTATACAATTGCGACGCACCAGTATCGTCTATGGTGTTAATTGACATCGGTTGTCGCTTACCATCAGGAGAGCTATGTGCTAGTTTGCTATTTACACGTATTTCTATCATAATAAATAAATGACAAAGAAGTAACTAAAAAAAATTTAATGTTTTTTAATGGACTACTAAATAGCTTTTCTGCTATTATTAATTAATTAATAATAAAACATAGCCCTTCACACTCATTTCCCGGAAGAGGTAGGCAGAGTTACAACCACCACGATTAGCCGAAGGTACGTTTAGACCCACAATATGAAAATAGGCAAACCTGTCGCCAACCAAGTACTTGTCTAATCCTCGTCAACGTTGTTTCTTAAGAAAAAAAAAACACATTTTTTCACAACAAAAACCAAGAATCGAACCCAGGACTTTGTAAAGTCAAGTTCAGCCTCAGAGTACTTGACCACAGAGGTGATTATTACGAATCAGTTATTATTAAGTAAAACAGTCAAAACATATTTACTTTATTTCATTTAATTACTGAACTTGATTTCATAAATTATAAAAGTTACATACAAAGTATGTAGCAATGAGTTTCCAACAAAAGTAAGTCCAATAATAACTTCCTTTATTAAAGTCGGCTCCGGAGAAAGACGATTGTAACGAGCAGGTAATTCGATATCCGTAATAATAAAGAGTTCGTTATCAAAGTG
>NJDC01002244.1:28582-39579 GCA_002245475.1 Calephelis virginiensis | reverse complement strand
TTTAACATGTTATATTTTGATAACAAACTTGTAGATATATTTTAAGTTTTTTTATGATATTGGAAGGCAAACAAGCAGACGGATTTCCTGTTGGAAAGAAATTCAAGCCGCCTAGAGACACCAAAGGTGGAAATGGTGCGTTTCCAACCTAAGGCCGGGATGTTAGGCCTCGAGCAAAAGTAAGTTTACCGGCTACCTTACCCTTCCAACCGGAACACGTCATGGTGTTATGGCGGCAAGAATAGGTAAGGCGGTGGTACCAATCCAGATGAGTCGCTGCGAAACTCTACCACCTAGTCAGATGTCACGGTGTTAGTGACGGTAAGCCTGTGCTCGCCTTTTACGAGCTGCCTGGCAGGAAGGCAGATGGTCTATTCTGCAAAGGAGCCCGGATTTCTAACATTCCTCAGTATTCTAGAGATCTATCGAAGAGATAGCCACATTTGTTTAAGATTTTCTAAAGAGTTACATGACAATTAAGCACATGGATCTTCTAACCAAAAATGTTTTTACTATCTAAATAAATAAGTCAAATAATTCAATAATATTATGGTATAGTAGGATTTAAAATAGAAAAAACGAGACTAGATTAACTACATTAGAGATATCGATATACAGAAAAAAGTCGTATTTCTGCATCAAACTTTAATGTGGGTAGTTTAAAATATAGTTACAAAAATAAATAGATCAATATTTAAAATGTACACTTACATAATATGGCCAACGAAAAGATATCAAACTTAAACAATAAAACAGAAAAATAAAATAGTTTACATAGCATTAAAGTCGATTTGAATTTCCAAAATGTTGCAATTAAGCGGAGAGATAATTTTTATGATTAAAAAAATTAACGTAGTCCAGAGACAATAATATTATTGTTACGTCAACAATCTATAATAGGTAAGTAAGTATTTTCACATCCGTATCCATGAAGAGAGAGCAGAGGTACAAGCAGGGCACTAGCCGTTGAACAAACTAAAGCTGAGATATAATGCCCTTCATACATTTGTTACCAACAATTTACATATCGAATGGTAATCATTATTCTTGTTCCTATATATAAACAAATGATCAACATGTATACATGTGTTAATGTATCTCAGATGGCCTACTTGCTAGTGAACTTGATTTAGATACTAATATGCAAAAATAATTGTGCGTGTGTTAATTTTTTTTAATATCACTTCGTTGGCCCTTTATATATAAAGTAACATAATAAACACACGTAACAAAAGCGTGTTTTAAAGCCTAAAGACCTTCTCTCATAATTAGAAGGATTAGTTTTAAAGCCAACCATCGTCATTAATGCTAGGCTCGACCCTGATGATGCATTTGTGATGAAGATGATCATGATGTTTGTTTTTGGGGATCTGGTTGTTTATTATAACTTTGGTACGTAAGTTTGTATTAGTATGGTATAGTAATAGAAGTATAGGCCTAGCATGTGCTTACTTCGGGGCAATTCATATAATTTATCTAGTAATTTCATTCTTCAAAATTTTGTCTTATCGAAGTTAGCGAAACGGAAAAATATTCTGCCTGTATCATTTTTCAATTTGAATACTTGTGATCCGGCTTGAAGGACCATAATGTAACAGTTTCTTTATTAAACCCGCAGAAAAGTGAATATATATACATTTTATTATGTCAACTTTTTGTAAATCATTTTAATGTTTTTTTTTATTAAGTATAAAGTTAAAAATTTCTTTCTTAGAAATTTGTAAAAAATAATAGTCCTTCGCATTGCTAACTCCGATTTGTGTTACGAACACATCATAGAAAACTCTTGTAAAGAAAAAGTCGAACTCACACCGAAATCGACCTTATTGTTTGAGAGTAACGTCTAAAACTACTGGATAAATAACTTAGATTAAACTATTATTACTAATTAATATTTGCCAGAAAGGCCTTCTTTTGTGGCCGTCAATTGTAAATGTGTGTTTATTATGTCAAAAACACTATTAGAAAAAATAATTTAAGTTATGGCATTTTAAGTAAAATAAAGCGAATGCTTTGTTATTTGTCTAATCGTAGAGGATACTGTCTGGAATTTTACCCATCTGCAAAATGGGTTTATGTTTTCGAGTGTATGTATGTTTCGTTCGATAGATTTGTACATGTGTGCTAAAGTTTGATTTACGATATTTGATTAAGCATTTTATGTATGAAAGTTATATAAGTGTATAAATATCAGGTGACCACAAAACCCTATCATTTTTTAAAGCATACTCATTTCAGTTTTCCATTTTGTTACACGCAGTCGGGTTTTTTTTAATATTCCACTAATATAGTCACACTTCCAATTAATATAACATGACAAATAAATCTGCATCACACGAGAAACACTTAAAACTTAACGATACAAAACTACAAGTGTTACGTCTAGAGTGGACCAGAGTTTCTTAAAAATAACTTAAGTATAGTTTAAGCGAAGGAATTCGTCATTGTCTTAATTTAAAGTAACATCAATAACACTAAAAAGAGTTTTATATGTAATGTACATTTTAAAGTAAGCCTTCCAAAGCAAGCGTTAGTGGCGCCACTTTAAACGTCAGACATACACAGTTGATCAACATAATAACATGAATAGAACCGAATAAATATGCACCGCCTTGCCAATTTTATATCGCCATAAATACGAGTTACGAGTACGAGTTCCTGTTTTGGAAGTAGGACAAAATAGGTGCAAAACACCCTAACATAATAGCCAGAATAGGTGAGTACCTATAACATATATGGTGTCTAAGGTTGGTCCCTTATCATCAGGCAAGCTGTGTGCTTTTTCGCTCTCTCATGACAATAAAAAGATACAATCTATAATCGATGAATGTCACACAGTCAAACTTACAAATATATTTATGAATACGTATCTAATACATAATTTAGTTTTTATGTTACTAATGCTTGCTTCGAAAGATTATTTTAACCTAATATTACTATAAATTACAAAAATTAAAAGGTAAAGACTAATACATACGAAAATATCGAGAAAATGTAGTGATATAAATAGGTTTTCACATCTAATTATACCTTTAACACGTGTTCACACATGCGACAAATATAATGATAAGAAAATGTAGAAAAACTGTCTAGCTTGATACGATAAATTACCCAATAATCGCACGTAGGCATGACGTGGACATGTGTGAATGTACGCATTTCTTCTATAAATACTAAATATTTAATGTGTTCATGCTCTAAAAGAGGAAGATAGAGCGAGCTAAGGGGAAAGTCAAGTCAAACAAAATAATAGACGAACCAAGAAAATAAAATAATCGAATCTTATAAAATCAATGACGTAGTTTTCGCTACCCTTAACACTAAAGATGACGTCTGAAAAAAGCTTTTATTACAGTAAAAACATTTCGCAATAATAATCTACCATGGTTTTACTAAGTACCGAAATGATTTTCATAAATACATCTACAAAAATAATACAGAGGATATAATTCGATTTTATATACAAAAATATATATATTAAAATCTTATATTAAAAATATCATTGACTAAGTTAAGAATAGGGGTCTCTTCCTTAATCATATCCTTTATATTTGTCCCCAAAATAACTGAAATTCAAAAAAGTACCCAGTCATTATTTATTTACTATACACTGCTTTTGGAGTTGTAAGAGCAGAAAAACGAACCTTGGGTTCCGACTTATAAATAAGCGATATAACTAAAATTAAAGCTAGAATGAAGATAATTTTAAGGCTTAAATGAAGATACATTAATTTAAAAAATAAGATAATTTAAGACATACCCAGAATAAGCACACTTTTACGAACAACATAACGTTAGGGACGAGCTAAGAATAGAACACTTTTAAATACCTTATTTTGATATTATTTCTTCAAAATACTGTTAATTAAATAAAATTAAATAATGGATAGGGGACAAAAGTAATGGGAAAAATTAACACTATTTAACAACACAAAAGAAAGCAGGATTTGCATCAAATAGAAAGAATTAATGTTTAGTTTACTTGAAATAATTGTTTGTTGTCCCCACAATTTGGCATATTTGAGGACAAAAATAAAGGAAACAATTAGAGATAATAAGCTGCGTACCCAAAATACAAATTTTGGATGTTTGGATCAGAAATTAATGAAAATCGACCCAACATTATCCCCACCTGACCGTCCTATAAGTTATATGATTTAAAAATTAAAAATTTGAATAACAAAAGATTGTGTGTCGAAATGGATGTACCTACAGGTCATTTGGGGATAAAATATAATTATGTACATTTTTCTTAAATTAATTCGTGTTTAAAATTTATACATTATATTAAAACCTTCCGATACAATAAAAATACGTCTATTAGAATGTACCAATTTAACAGCTTCTATTAATACCCGATTTCTTTTAAATATACGTGTATAAACAAAATAGTTTAGTAGTTTTCTGTCTTAGTGGTAACATTTAAATAAACTTTCTGTTGTAATGGTTGCTTTTTTGAGATCGCTTAATAGCGATAAAACTGCATTTCGACTAATTCGTTGCGACCCTTGTACATATTAAAAAAAATTATCAGTTTACTGTCAAAATAATTGACAGTTAGTGTGCGTATGTTTGTACGTTGTTGTTTATGTCAAAACGGTTGAATTGATTTTGATGAATTTTAGTATAGACGCAGCCTCGACCTTCCGATAGACTCCAATCTATCGTAATATTTCAACGGGTAGGAGAGATAAAAAAAAAACAATGAGTAGGGTCGGTCGATGGCAAAAGCTAGTATATTACATACATTTAAATAGGGTTTTCATCATGAAAAGCTTAAACCCGTGGAGTTTGCTCACATTCATTTTATTAGATAGATTTACACATTCTTTATTTGGCAACATTAAGTGCATCATAAAGTCAATTTTACGTTAAAACGATTTAAAAATAATTTACCGATTAAAGTGCAAATATAAGAAACATTTGCATAAACACATATACTTTTTTGTATCGGAGGTTAAAAAGACTATTATCACCGTCAGAGTTATAGAGCTAAATTACTATGTCATACCAAATTGAAAATCAAAATGGCCGTCACCAAGATGGCGGCGCTAGTTTTGGCGGGAGCTTTGCAAGCTAACATGTCATTTGGATACAAATTTGGCGGGGGAGCTTCTTCGCCGGGCTTGCAATACTCCCCTCTGGACTGCAAATTAAATAATAAGTAGTATTAGTAAAATGGTAGGAGTTTTGGCGACATCGAGAAAAAAGATGGTCGAAGTTTTTTCATAATTACTGAATTTCGTGTTGCTATTGAGTGAAATTTGTCAATTTTGGTGGCATTTTGTACAATTTTGTTCATT
The DNA here is from genome assembly GCA_002245475.1 of Calephelis virginiensis. Lineage (NCBI taxonomy): Eukaryota > Metazoa > Arthropoda > Insecta > Lepidoptera > Riodinidae > Calephelis > Calephelis virginiensis. Next base: position 34,276 of record NJDC01002244.1, on the reverse strand, counting down.
GAAAGTGCACAAATTAAATAATCATGAAAAATTAGCACATCGTGTATTTCCTCGTTGCCGCCAAATCCTTGAGTAATGAGACCACCGCTTTATCCAAGAGCCTGACATGACTTACTGACGACTTATGACTGATGGCTAATTATAATTTATCAAAATTCATATAAAATTTGTTACAAATGTCTACTTGACTAATGGCAAAATACTAACGTGAAGGCCGAAGCCTGAATAAAAGAATAAAATAATTGTAGTCGGTGTGCCTCCGAAGACAGTATATCGCAGAACTCATTTCAACTAGTAGATACTATAACTACTAGTAGATAAACATATCACATTAATTGAAATTATTTCGTTAAAACAAACTCGGCAAGTTTTTTATATTCATGATATCTTTTTAAACAAAAGACAAGATATTAAAAAATCTAATGGTATTTTAGACAAAGTTAAATATATAAACATGTGACTTGAATACTTAACAGAAGCCTAAGGTTTTGCCCATTCTTTTAAGAAGTCTAGTAAGAACGGAGATTGACATAAATATATGAATACTTACTTTAAATTCGTCCCCACAAAGTTCCCTGCACGGCGGACACACAACTCCGCCTTTGTGGAGCCAGCCACGTTGTATTATCCGTATCTGCAGGACTTGTCCGGCGAAGTAGCATGTATAGGAATAGTTTCCCACCTGAATGGTACCAAAATATTCTTTTTTTTTCATTTTTTTTATGCCATTTGGACACAGATAACTTTATACACGACAAATTTGTTCTTTTTTATTCATCATCATATTATTTTATTAAAATTTAGAAATTTTTATTTATTTTTATAATTGTTGTTTTGGAAGGTATCATAAAAAAAGGCAAACAAGCAGACAGATTGCCTGATGGTAAGAAACTTACGCCGTCTAGCGACACCAAAAGTGGTAATGGTGCGTTGACAACCTAAGGCCGGGATGTTAGACCTCGAACAAAAGTAAGTTTACCAGCTTCTTTATCCTCCGAACCGGAACACGTCAAATGCAAGAACTGACGTTATGGCGGCAGGAATGAAGAGTGGTACAAATCCGGGCGAGTCGCAGCGAAACTCTAGCACCTTGTCAAATGAAATGGTGCTAGTGACGGTAAGCCTATACTCGTTTTTAACGAGCTGCCTAGCAGGAAGGCAGATGGTCTATTCTGCAAAGAAGCCCGGACCAACAAAGGGTAAAAAACGGCGAAATCCTAAAACATCATGTCAACATTTGTCATCAATATGCTTTCGCTTATTCGTACAATTTAAGTTTACGAAATGCCAGCACCAAAAAAGAAATTTAATATTCCAAAGGCTACAAAACCGCTGTAGCTCGATGGGAGAGTATATATTTTTTTCTATGATATTGGAAGGCAAACAAGTAGACGGATTTCCTGATGGTAAGAAATCCATGCCGCCTGAAGACACCAAAGGTGGTAATGGTGCGTTGCCAACCTGAGGCCGGGATGTTAAGCCTTGAGCAAAAGTAAGTTTACCGGCTACCATATCTCCAAACCGGAACACGTCATGACGTTACGGCGGCAGGAATATGTAAGGCGGTGGGATAAATCCGGGTGAGTCGCTGCGAAACTCTACCATCTAGTCAGATGTCACGGTGTTAGTGACGGTAAGCCTGTGCTCGCCTTTTACGAGCTGCCTGGTAGGAAGACAGATGGTCTATTCTGCAAAGGAGCCCGGACCAAGTTCAAGTTTAAGACCAAGTCTTAAGATCAAATCTTGCCTATGACCATTTTTTCTTTCTTATAAATTTGTGATCTAAACATATGTATGTTTACGACGGTAATAAAAGTATATTGTTTTCTAGTATGTATTGCTTGTGTCGGCCAAAATATAAAGTAAGTTATTAAAAATCTTACCACAATATGTAGGCGTCCGCTTTCACACTTGTATTTGTAACATCCGGAGCCCCAGTGTTGCCATTCGCGGATCTGAAATGTTAATATGAACTTTAACGCAGCTCGCAAAAAATCCGTCGAAAAATGCACGTTTATATTGCTAATGTCCGTAAGATTGCTAATCCCGAATAAAATCGGAAGTATATATTCCAAGATCCCAAGTCCCCTGAACTTACTTATTTACAGACGAACAAAACATATATAATAGATTAGTATTAGGGTGTACAGTAAACGTATACATACCTGCTAGCTTAGACTGACGACCAATTCTCAGGTACCAGGTGCTCCAGGTACGTAAAAATTATACACAATTTTAAACGAATACTGCTAGACACGTTCTATCGGTCTATTATATATCATAATCTATTATATATGTTTTGTCCGTCAGAAAATAAATGAGGTCTGGGGGCCCTAGGATCGTGCTTTAATATATTTTACTTTAAAATTTTGAATACAAGAGTAACAGATACTCTATATAGTTATCTCACTCAAAATATGATGTAACCACTATCGAAATGCCCTAACAACCAATAGGAAAGAATTTATTTGCGATCACATGCAGATACCATTAGCTGGAATATGTTCCATACATACCTGTCGACATGACTTCTGCTCCCACACACGATCACTATGGTCAAAACATTTGGAATGTGCCCCATAATTCTCAAGGGCGAAATTTACATCAGTCTCTGTAAAAAAGTCTTCATTAAAAGGGGATTAGGAAAAATATTTTTATCTCTACTATGGTAAAATAAAAGAGCAGTGCTTATAGGCTAAAAAAAACTTCAAAATGAAATAAGGATTGGATTATAATAGTAACTTCCAACCAGTAAACTTCACCAATCAATACAATTTTCAAGAGAGTAAAAAAGGAGGTTCTTAACTCGATTGTACCTATGTATGTTTTTGTTTAAAAATATGAAACTTTTATTCATCGACCATACATCCCAATAGACGCCTATTCTTCATAATTTTGCTGTGAAATAGTTCTGGCAAATAGCTGAGGTGCGGGGAAGCGCGGGACTGCTTTCTTATTGGCCCTTGTCATATTTATAAACAGTTATGTAAGATTAGGGATGAGACATATTTAATACGAACAATATATTTTATCGATATGCCTTTTATTTTATGAAGTACGACATTGTAACGGATTATATCGCATTTTGTTATTACACGTCACATCGTAGCTATAACGTCTCAAGGTCACACATTTTTTGTTGGTGAGAGTAATATCCGTACTTGAATATATTAGGTCCTTTCATCTGTAATTGGTGTTTTGTAGGGGTGGAACATAAGTCGAATATTTTTAATGTAATATATTTATTTAATCAAAGTATGAACCATTGTTTCCTATGCACATTTTCCATCTCATAGGTAATTTATTGATCCCTTTACTAAAAAACCATTCGAACGGGAACCAATAAAATTATTGGACGTGGGTTGGACTGCCCCATCGAAATTGATTTTTTACTTTTTCTAAACGTTATCCAAATTTTGAAAAAATAGTAATCTGTTGGAGCTGGATATATTTGAGAGTTCTAGCTTCCGGTAAGTCCGCTTCATTCTTAGCGCACTATTTTGCTTGTTTTTTTTGGCGGAAAATTGCAAATTAAATAATTTTATTTCGATTTAAGTATGGATTTCCGCAAACGCCTTCTTCTATCAATTTACTTATTCCTGCCGCCATAACGTTATGACGTGTTCCGGTTTGGAGGGTAAAGAAGCCGGTAAACTTACTTTTGCTCGAGGCCTAACATCTCGGCCAGATGTTGGCAACGCACCATTACCACATTTGGTGTCTCTAGGCGGCGTGAATTTCTTACCATCAGGAAATCCGTCTGCTTATTTGCCTTTCAATATCATAAAAAAAGTCTTATATAAAAAAGAGTAACTATCCAGATTCCAACTCAAAACTTTTGTTTGTTTCTGTCAGTGCTTAAATTTATCGATAAAATACAAATACCTACATACTATACCGGTACAAGACCGGTATCCTATTCAGGATAAATAAATAAAAATATCGATAAAATAGATTTGCACATTAGTCCATCACTAGCTGTTTGCAAACGAAAGTGATAGCTTGAAAATGAACGATGATGAACTTCGATAAACATTAAGTAATTAAAAATGTAATTATGAATGTTATTATTTTTAATTAACCAACGGAAAGTTGTACCATCTTTTCGGTAATTTGAACTGCGGCTGTCTTTACCACACCATTTAATTGAACAAACAGTCATTTTAAATCAATTTTTTTATTTTTTATACAATAACGCGACAATGTTTAAAGGTCACAAACCTGGTCGATACTGTTCATATCTTTTTTAAGTAATAAGCTACATTAGAACAGTTACACTTATGTGTTGACATAACCATGTTGCCTTATATGCGGCGTCTATTGGGATGTGTGGTCGATGCTTTAATTATATCGTCTCAATTTTTTATTGGTCTGTGTGTCGCATGTCGCGTGACGGTGACGTCAGATCAGCCGATGGCGGCGTCTATAGTTTATAGTTATATATCAAGTTTCACTTTTTGTGTGATTTCATAAAACCACACCGTTTTTATTGTATGTTTCTTTTTTATTTTTTTAAGGGGAAGGTCACGATTTCACAATACGATAAATTTTATGATCTGAGGACTGCTTATTGCGTTTCCTGACTGATAAAAAATATAATAATATTATAATGATGTATATATATTTTAAATAACTTGAGGGCTTCTTTGACAGTGATATCTAGTCTTTGGATATTATTAAAATTTTTATGGGACCATCTCACGACTTGGTAATGAAGTAAAAGACGATTTTTGCAATTTCACTCAAAGTGTTCGGGTCAAACAAATCAAGGGATCACTGCGACCTTAACTGATTCTGACCACGACTCTTATTCATTAAGTTAGCCTAGGTAATTTTTATATCTAAACATTATTTAATATCTGCTGGGTGCCTCGTGACAATAAACTTCATAAAAATATAGAGTTTACGTAAAAATAGTAATTTCTTACACCAAGATGCAATAACTATTATAAACCTTCGAGCCGGAAAACAAGATTAATGACTTACTTGGCGTGTTCTCTTCGTAGGAACACCGACTACCTCTGACGAGGACGCTCTTGTGTCTCCATGTGAATTCCTGCAGGTAGGGACAGTAGTCCGCCAGGGACACTGAACCTCCAAAAAATGCTTCTTCACCAGGCGGCACGTTAGGGAGAATGTCAAAATGCTAGAAGAAATAAATGACAGAAATTGTTAAACTAAACCACATTAAGCTGATAGAAATTGCAGTAAATATGATAGCTGTCCCTTTTACATAATGTACACCTTTCATTATCTCTTCCATCTCTTTTGGTGTTATTACCTAACAAAAAAATGTTTGACATAAAATTGGGAATTCAGACCATTCTCAAAATTACCTCGTTACAGTTTCTATATTTTTTTATCGTGGGTGCTTGGGCCAATTCCAATCTAGATTACAATATTTTATTAATTTCACTTGTACATTCCGCAGTATTTTTATTATTCTATTTTAGGCAAACGGTTTTATTATTTAAGCATCTTCAGGTCTATAACAACTAAAGATCAGTTGCTTACATGCATAATTTTATTAAAATTGGTTGGTTATTTAAAAACATAGATAATAGACTTCCATTTGTATGTGTGTATGTGTGTGAGTGTGTGTGTGAGATGAAGACTTTTTGTTTTGAAAGCTGATACACATACAGGTTTTGTTTTTCATTGTTCATTTTAGTGTAATATTTTACGATATGCAAT
>NJDC01002244.1:10344-28133 GCA_002245475.1 Calephelis virginiensis | reverse complement strand
ATCTTCAGGTCTATAACAACTGAAGATCAGTTGCTTACACGCATAATTTTATTAAAATTGGTTGGTTATTTAAAAACATAGATAATAGACTTCCATTTGTGTGTGTGTGTGTGTGTGTGTGTGTGTGTGTGTGTGTGTGTGTGTGTGTGTGTGTGCGTGTGCGTGGGTGCGTGCGTGTGTGTGTGTGTGTGTATGTATGTGTATGATGAAATTTTTTTGTTTTAAAAGCTGATGTGATGAAAATGTTTGTTAGCTACATTACATATAGGTTTTGTTTTTCATTGTTTTCATTTTAGTGTTATATTTTACAATATGCAATACAGTTGGATTATTATTTTAAATACAATTACATTTTATTTGCAAAATTATGTCTCAAAGTGAAGATTTTTTAGACATTGGCAATCGTTAAAATCGATTCAAATGTTTGGTTTCTAAAATGCTAGGAATGAACAATAAAATAGGATTAGTTCCAGAAGTCCATAGAGATATAGCGTGTTTGTGTGATATAGTGACCATACATGGGCTAATAAACAATTACCACTTTTCATATAGGTCAGAAAACCATTTACCTGATACATCCTAGGCAGTATGTTCTCGTGACGTACGAGGTTACAGAGCACCACGGCGGTCCTCCGCGGCGAGCATTCTGTCCTCAACGGTTCACCCTTTACGCGCTCACAAAATGGCGCCGGATTTTTCCGCCTAGGATATTCATATACTTTAGTTTTATTTCATTACTAAGTAGAGTCGAGAAAAGTAAAATATGTTGTAACATAATTCTAAAATTGTGACAGATCTATATAACACTACCTATTACCCACGGGCTTGCCCAGGGCTTTAATCTATTCAGTTTTCCTACAGGAATCCTTCGAGATCCATACCAGGTTAAAAATATTAAATTATACAAATGGGCACGGCTTTAACCTATTTAGTTTTTCCACAGGAATTCTTTGAGGCCCATACCAGATTAAAAAATATAAAATATTCAAATTTAACTTATTTTTTTTTATTTGAATTGAATTTAAAATAATAACGAAATTTAATCAAAGTCGATTTAGTAGTTTTGGAGTTATTCTAGAAATAAAGAATAAAACCGCTCTTTTCATAGTACCAATCCAAAGATTTTATAACATGGACCAACCAACATATGTTTGGGGATTTATTTTGCTTCCATTATCTCACAAGTCAGGTTTTGTAGATTGGTGCCTTATTGCATAACATAGTCTGCCATGTCCCAAGTCACAGCCAGACTAACCGGTCAAACTGATTTAAGTTTCTACTATTTTTTATGTTTCTACTACGATTGTAACAGCAAAATGGACTTACATTTCACTAGTGGTATTGGCAAGGCTTGCAAAATAATTGTAGTGATTAAACAAACTTTTATAAAAAATTGTAACAAGAGGAGACTAATGGACAACAGGATCACCTGATGGTAAGTGATCACCGCCACCCACAGAAATCCACAACACGAGAAGTATTACAGAATATGCGTTGCCGAGGAATGAGTACGCTATTTTCCTTGCATTTATAGTATTAACTAGATGAAGACTCAGATTTTTTTTGATATTGGAAGGCAAACAAGCAGACGCATTTCCTATAGGTAAGAAATTCACGCCGCCTAAAACAAAAGCCGCCTAGAGACACCAAAGGTAGTAATGGTGGGCTGCCAACCTTAGGCCGGGATGTCAGACCTCGAGCAAAAGGAAGTTAATCGGCTACCTTACCCCCCGAACCGGAACGCGTCAACGGCAAGCGCTGACGTTATGGCAGCAGGAATAAGTAAGGCGGTGGTACTCATCCGGGCGAGTCGCTGCGAAACTTGACCACCTAGTCAGATGTCAGTTATTTATTAGACGGAACGAGACAAAAAAGTAATTTTCCGAGTTTTTTCAGACTACCCACGAAGCTTCCCATCACAATAAGATCAGCAGTGGAGCCGAAACTGAATAATACTTAAAACCAAACATTTAAATATCTAACTTGATAGGATCATAGGAATAACATTTTTATTTAGGTTATTATTAGGGACCTAAAAATTTTTTTGTGAGTCTTGGGTGCTTGTTTATCACTATGTAGTATAAAACAAAGTCGCTTCCTCTGTCCCTATGTCCCTTTGTATGATTAAATCTTAAAAACTAAGCAACGAATTTTGATGCGTTTTTTTTAATAAAGTGATTGAAAAGGAAGGTAGGTTTATATGTATATTTCATAACCGTGCGGGTCGCTAGTATAAAAAACAAATAATTACTTAACAAATCTAGTTTGTATTATAGTCTGACTTAATTTAGTTTCATCTTAAATACTTACTCTGTGGTCGAATTATCCGTTTCGCTGCTTGCAAGTAAGAAATGAGTTAAATCAAATGCTGTGTTACGAAAACAAAAACCGTATTTCCAAAAATATTTTATGGTAAAGATAGCAAATAGGCAGGCAGCTCTCCTGATAGTAACTACCTAGAATATTTCATATTCCCATCGGCGGCGCTTGGTAAAACTTCCAAATATTCATATTTTTAAATGAAGAAACACTTGTACTGTTTTACATATCACTTATAATTTATTATTTTATAAATAGCCTAGTTCTAGCCCTGATGATGCTGTCATAAGCGAAACCGGTAGGCTATTTATAAAATAAAGAATTATAAGTGATACGTAAAACAGTACAAAAAATATCAACTACCGAGAACACGAATTACGGCAATGGTGGCCCCACCATGAGGACAATAATAGCGAACGCGCTGGTACTAATTGTCGATCTTTTATAGGTTTACCGGAACCGCACAGGATATCCGAAACTAAATTTCACAGACATTTATTAATGACTGCTAGCATACTGCAGGATATTATCTTTAAGTGGTTGGTATCCTTCACATATACAGAGAGATAAGCCAGTCTATATTTGCGGTGCAAACAAACGACTGGAATTCTTAGTGAAAGTGATTTTTTTTCTACTTTTGAATCTATATAGGCGGTCCATCAGGCGAAGTTGGGGGTACCCTACCTTGAGGACCACAACAATGTAATTTTTGCAGCTGGAAAAGATAAAGTGGTGGTCCCCGAGCGAGTTGCTGCACACCACAGTACCAGTGGTCTTCTTAGTAACGATCAATTTAAACTTTTGCTAGCCTCTTACGAGATGCCAGGCAGGGAGATAGATGGTCTATTCTACATAGAAGAAATAAAACGAACAAGACACGCGGGTCTTTTTCATTTTTTTCGTCGAGTATAAAATGGAAATACCTGAACCTTTGCGTATTCAGCCAGTGCTTGCAAGAGGTCATGGCGAATCCACAACCCAACCCCCTTCCCCAGTCCAGAGGTGTGGCGTGAGCGTACTCCGCGCGGTACCAGCCCGTGTCCTCCATCATGGCGAAAGTTATGCGGCTGAACACGGAGTTCTGGGTGTGGGTGCCAGTCATGGCTTCGTTCTAGAATTAAAAAAAAATACACGTTTTTCAAATAACACTTATAGTTTTCAATAATACACTTTATTAAACACTTTTTCCGCAATTGCTAATGTGTAACCACGAGGACACTTTATATACTTAACAGTTCAGGCATACATTTCAAAATTTTATATTATACAGGGTAGCTTTGAAAGGACAGGCCAAATTTTAATATGAGGGGGTATACGCTTAACAGATAATGCATTTTAAATATTTTTGACTAATCGCAGTATTTATTTCTATAAAAATTCGTTTAAAACAGTCCGCAAAAACGCTTTACTTATTGTCACGCTATGTCAAACCTATTATAGTACGAGTCATGACGTCACCAGCCAGCGAGTGCGACTGCTATCGCTGGGAACCAGTTTTATGCTTTGTTTACGTTATAACCATGCATCCTGTATTTCGCGTCGGATAAAAATTGTAAATTGAGTTGAGTAAGTTTTTAAAGATTTGTCTGGTACTTTATATGTAACCCTGTATATTCTGGATACACAGCACTACTACAAAAAAACTAACCTCAAAAATTCTTTTCTCCCAGTGAGTGAGTGCTGTTCCATCCCCGCCTTGGTCTTCTAACTCTGCGCCCTCCAGTGTCGAACAGTTGAAATGTTCTCGAACCTAAAAACAATAAAAAAAAAGCATTTTTTTTAAACTTAAAACATTTTATTAATAAAATGAATCCCTTGACCTCGACGCGTGATCATCGTATCACGCCTGAACCGATTTTCATAATTCCATTTTTGTTGTGAAAGTTATAGTCAGAAGAAAATTCAAATGAAAAAAAAACAGCATTCATAGTTAGGACAGGACGCATCAAGCTTGTTCAATGAAAATAGACTAATTTATCTGTTTTTCATATTAAATTGCTAATGATCATTTACGAAATGCATAGTAGGAAAGTAGATACAAATTATATAGTACACTAGCTGTTACCCGCGGCTTCGCCCGCGATACATTGAGATGTAAGCTATCCTATCTCTCAAGTTGGATCGAACTGCACATGGTGTGCGAATTTTATTATAATCGGTTAAGTGGTTTAGGAGTCCATTGAGGACAAACATTGTGACACGAGATTTATATAATATATTAGATAGATAGATAGATAGATAGATTAGATATAACAAAACAATATGAATAATTATGTCTCAAGCCAATTTTTTTAAAGTAACTAATGTGTTGCCAACCTTGCGGTTTTTTAAACTTTGCCAGGCTTTATGGTCCAACAAATGCTCTAACTATTTGTATTTCCTGATGGTAAGAAATCCACGCCGCCTAGCGACACCAAAGGTGATAATGGTGCGTTGTCAACCTGAGGCCGGGATGTTAGGCCTCGAGCAAAAGTAAGTTTACCGGCTACCTTACCGGAACACAACATTACGTTATGGCGGCAGGAATAAGAAAGGAGGTAATACAAATCCGGGTGAGTCGCTGCGAAACTCTACCACCTAGTCAGATGTCACGGTGTTAGTGAAGGTAAGTCTAAGCTCGCCTTTTACCAGCTGTTTGGCAGGAAGGCAGATGGTCTATTCTGCAAAAGGAACCCGTACCAACACGGGGGGATTACTGAGCATTCAAATGCTGTGGCGAAGTTAAATATGAATTTACACCGATTTTTGCGAGTCTTTCATTGAGAGATAGCGGATGTTAAAAAGAGTAACTTAACTATTCTATCCAAACGATGGCAGGAATTAAATAAATATATATCCTTGGACAAGTCACACAAATTGAATCTAACCCCAAACTAAACAAATTATATGCCTGTGTCATGGTTGTTAGTCAACGATTCAAATACACAGAAACACTTAAATAGATACCAGAATATATTTAATAATCACCCAGACCCGGAAATGCAGATATCTAAATTATCACACAAATGCCTGCCCCCGTCGGAAATCAAACTCGAACCTCGTGGTAGGTCGAAGTAGTTAGGCGTGTACGCTAGCCACTCGACCAACGAAGCGGTCAATTAGTGTTGTGATCCTATGTACCAAAGTTTAATACGAGAATTAGAACTTATTTTTACTTGTTTGTGCAAAAAGTAGGTAAGGTAACTGGTAAGTAAACATGTTAAGATATTATGTTGCACCTCTTTCACAACGCGCGGTGTTACAATCATATGAAATGTCCTCTCCATATAGCCGCCTCTGATCATCCAATTCTTCCTCGTTATGTTCTTCACCACGCGGTCCGACCATTTATGGATTTGTAGCCTAAAAAACAATACCATACATAAAAATGATTTTTCGGAAATGTAAATTTTTAAAAGACAATAACAAAAAATATAATTTACTAGCTGTTGCCCGCGGCGTTTCCCGCGTGGTTAATGGTTCCACAGGTTCATATTTTCGGGATAAAAACTATCCCATGTGTTAAGCCAAGTTACCCTCAATGTGTGTGCCAAATTTCATGAAAATCTTTTGGCATTTATAGTATTAGTAGGATTAACAAGCATTTAATTTTAACGGGTAGTCCCAGCAGCAGACTTAAGAAGCACTATTTAACACATATCAAATAAGCAACACGAAAGTATAATGTAGATAACCTCACAACCACCTTCCACCTCCATCGTTATATCAGGTCCATTATGTCATAAAACTTAAGTGTGTATGCCAAAACCAGCTCAATCGCGTGACGACAGCAGCTTTAAAATTCCAAACGGACCAACATTAAAATATTACGTAGTATTGGAACGAAGTTCCTTATTGCGCGTTGTGAAAGGAGGCTAGACGGAAAAAATTCTTACGAAAAGTTGTCACGACACTTTTTGCTATAGTAATCTATTGTAAGCTTTGCGGATTGCCCATGTTTTTTTTTGTTTTTTTTTATTTTATTTTTTTTATGTTTCTCTGTCTGTCTCTCTCTATAAGAGAGATAGAGATTACTAGAGATTGATAGAGATTGAGAAAGAGAGGGGGGAGAGAAAACTTTGTTCCATCCGGGTGTCCCTTGACACCTCTCAACTTTTTTTATACTCTTTGCATTAAAAGTTCAAGGAAAGCTTGTAATAATAATATAAGAGCAGAGAAACTGCAAAAAAACTAGCTCCAATTATTTTATTACCACGTTACGATTTGTTAATTCTTTTTGCAAAAGATAGCTAATGTCCGATATGGGCGCCGATATATTAACGTCCCTCTAGTGATTTTTGAGAAGATTTCAAGTAGGTTGTCGACATCAATAACAATTAGAATTAGAGAATCGTTTAATTTACATACACCATACAAAAGGCACTTGCGATGCGTCTATATAATACTAAAATCTGCCATCGAATCGGAACGCGGCCACACTGAAACCATAGTCGGAGCATATTTTTAAAGTGGTCAATTCGGAATCATCAATATATTTAAAGGGGCCCATTTGGAATCATCAACTACCTTGACAAAAAAGAAACATCAAAACGATTAATCATTGGTCCAGTAATCGCGTAAGAAACATACAAAAAAGATAAAGACTTCTTCTATTTGGGGCCGGTTAGAAATAAAAGCTGAGGATTGACACCCACTGTTCATGGCGACGGGAATAAGCAAGGGGGTGATCCCACTTTGGGCGGGTCGTCGCAAAATCTCCGTGTGTCACGATGTTAATGAGAATGACAAATGAAATCGTTGATAGGAAAGCCGATCAACAAAGTGAAATTGGATTAGTGGCGAGAGTCTACCTTATGAGCATGTATAGTACAGTTTTACCTACTTACTCTTCATCTAGCGGTGGGTTTCCAGTGTCTGGGTTTCTTTCCGTCAGGGGTTCACCATTTTCATCTCTGAAAATAAACAGGTATTAGTTATACTTTGTCCAACTACGAATCGCGTATAACAATATTGTTTCCCTTTAAAAGTTCTATTTAAAAGTCTGCAACAGCACATAGTTTTTCTACGATACAATGTTTTTCTCTCAACAGCTTGATTTTTTTTAACTTAAAGGAAATTATTGTCTACATTTTACTTCAGATTGACAAAAGAGCGGCTTTCCTAGTTTTCTTAATTATTATTTATTAATTAGCGATTTTCGTGAAAACTAATTCCAAGTTCAGAAAAGTTATTAAAGTTTAAGTAAAAAAAAATTATACACTTACCTGTAAAACCCAAAAAGCGAGACACTAAAGCCCAGAGCGTGCAGCATTTCGTGCTTGACTGTAGACAAAACCGAGGGAAGATCTCTGTATTTCGTGGAGAGCTCTCCTGGACAGAAGTTGGCATGTCCTGCTACTGGCCTGAAATGATAAAACTTTTAAGTTCAAGTCACTATCGCATCAAGTGCTATACTGACTTAAACCGAAATACCGCCAGTAACAGAATCACCGCTATGACAAATAAATGCTGACTCAAGTTTTTTATGGCAAAAATTAGCACACGTCTAAGTGGACTTCCTCATGTGAAGTAACTACCACTGCCCAAAGATCTCTGCAATAGAAAGAATTTCCCGCTAATACGATAACTTCTTAAAAGTTTTATTAACTCTCCCCTTAAAAATTCTATGTAAAAGCCCTCTAAAATAACAGTTTGAGAGAGAATGTTCCAGTTTCATTGTTCGTTTATAAAATGTCTGAGCAAAGCTAAAACAGTTATTTTTGTGTGTGGGCAAAACCTATATTAGATTGCTAAAGTGGTGTCAGATGAACAGAATCGGTGTTAGGGTAGGGTGGGGCACGGCGACCGACCAGGGGGCTGGTTATGTATCTCAGTTGCCAAATCAAAATGGTAAAGTGTACATCAAATAGCTGTCAAATGACTCAAACAGCTTTCTCCAGTGACCAACAGAAATACAATAGAGATAGCAAACACAAATGACGTAATTAGATGTACACTTTTGGAGTTTGAGTTGGCAACTGAGATACATAGTCACCCGCCAGGGCGCCGAATCTCGTTGGTTGAGAGCGCTTTTCTTATCTTTTTTATTTAGCAGAAAATATTTATCACAAACTAGATAATTAAGTTTTTTTAAAGTAACACAAATTGTAACATAAGTGTGCATTTAGTTAAAAGACTTTCAAAAAATGTAGTTCAAGTTTATTTATTATATGAAATGCAGTCCATTTAATTAATCTTTGTTACTGAATTAATTAGTGACATTTAGCTCTATCGCAAAAACTTAAGGAGAAATCATATTAAAAATTCGCTATAAGCACCTAGTAAAGATGCAACTGTCGCGATTTATTATATGTTCCCATTTATTGTAATTTAGCCACGATGATGCTATTTAGGATCTCATCTTAATAGGTCTGATTTGCATTTGGAAGGTGCCATGAAAATTTTGCCCCGGGCGCTATTAGTGCTAAATACAGCACCGGCGATGTTACCTGTCTAACGCCGATTCCTGCTGACAGTGGGAGGCGTAGGCAACAGTGAGGCCCCGTCGACACCGCTCCGTCTCCACCGCACTCACGTACAGCACGAAATCTGTATTCTCTACTCCAATGATACCGTCGTCTTCTGCGACTGCCAAATGAATTACATTATAAATGTTGAAAAAGGAAAAAAATTGTTTTAATTTTTATAATTTATTTACAAACATATAATGGCTGGCGATAGGTTTGCCACTTATCACACTGCGGTACTAAATAATACCTTAGTCTAATGTGCGCGTAGGTGCCCTAGCCTATGACTACTTCGTCGAAGAATAGGGCGTGAAGATATTTACCTTTTAATAAACATACAGATTTTTAGTTGTAATAGACATTAAGATTTATCATATTTTTAAGTCATAGTTGTCAGTTATACTTTTACTAGCAGTAGCCCGCGGCGGTCTCCGGTGGCTAACGCGGGGAACGCCGCGGATAACAGTTTGTAGGGCGTGGTCCCACAGGAACCATTTTTCGGGAAAAAACTATCCTGTTTGTTAATCCAACTTACCCTCTGTATCTATAAATTTCATGGAAATTGGTTCAGCAGTTTTTGTGTGAAGGAGTAACAAACAAACACACAAACTTTCGCATTTAGAATATTAGTAGGATAAACTTCCCGGAAGACTTTAATAAAGGTGTATGTATCTTAACGTTTCGCTGAAATGGTAATTAAAGGTAGAACCAGGGTGGGTAGCCACGATGAGCAGAAGGTACCTACTCGTATTTCGTTCCCCGATGTTACAGTATGCGGCAAACCTATAATAATTTCAACCCAAATCTAATATCCAATTCTAATCCCGTTGATAAACCATATTTTGAGTTGCCCGAACCGAGAATTGAATCCAGCGGACAACCTGCAACCGGGGGTATTTATCGCGTAGTCGAGGCATATACTTTCTAACTAGATCACAGTCATAAAGCAGTTAGAATGAATAATCTTACTTCCGCAAACAGAAACCAACGTACATTTTTTATGATATTGAAAGGTAAACAAGCATAAGGATTTCCTGATGGTAAGAAATTCACAAAGCCTAGAGACACCAAAGGTGGTAATAGTGCATTGCCAACCTTAGGTCGGGATGTTAAGCCTCGAGCAAAAGTAAGTTCACCGACTACCTTATCCTCCGAACCGGAACACGTTAACATTATGGCGGCAGGAATAGGCGGCAGACGCTGCGAAGCTCTACCACCTAGTCAGATGTCACGGTGTTAGAGATGGTAAGCCTTGCTCGCTTTTTAAGAGCTGCCTGGTACGAGAAAGCAGATGGTCTATTCGGCAAAGGAGCCCTGACCAACACGGGCTAATAGTAGGTGGCCTGGTTGTACTTCCGCCACCACGGGGATACTGGCGTAAGACACTTACTTTACGAACGGTAACTAGAATCCATATAGACTATTGCACTTCTTACCTGGCTCTTCGGTGCCATCATTGAGATTATTGTCAGATATCTCCGTCACATCCTCAACGATCTCAGGGCGAGGTAGCTCCCGGCAGCGGTGGCCAGTACTATTGCACACGTAGCAGGGCTGAAAATAGTTTACCAATAAAATTAATAAAGAAAAAACCGTTTTTAAAAAGAAAAAGCTATTCAGGAAATTGAAGGACGAAAACGTTACTTTGCGGAAATACATATGCAAATCTATATATTCAAAAAACTAGCTGTCCCGGCGAAGCTCATTCCACCGGTTCAGTTTGTATGGAACAAAATAAAATATTGTTTTTTCCATTTACCCTACAATTTTCCGGTGGTTTTCATAAGAACCTTCTCCCAGTAACAAATACAATAAAAAAAGAATTAGCCAAATCGGTCAAGTAGTTCCGAAGTTATGCGCTTACTAAAACTTTCAGCGATTAATTTTTATATAATAGAAGATAGAAGATAAAACGGTTATTATTTCAAAATATATTTGTTGAAGTTCAAAAAAGGTTTTGAAGGTGTGAAATACGTTAAATCTGAATAAAGGATATTTTTTTAATTTTTCCATGTAAGCTTACATAATACCTATTAAGTTATTTCCAAGAAAATAAAGTTACTTAATCGCCTCTGTGGTTTAGCGGTCCAAGTGTTGGACTTGACTTCTTGAGGTCCGGGGTTCGAATCCTGGGTCGAGCAACAAAAAGAAAATATGGTATTTCCAATTTTCTAATAAAAAAAAGGTGCTCGGGATTGGTTATGTGCCCGGTTGGCGATAGGCTTGCCACCTATCACATTGTAGGACTTAGTGTCTTCGGCTAGTCGTGGGTGCCCTGGTTGTGCCTCTTCGGAGATATGGGCGTGAAGATACTTTAAAGTAACTTCCCGCTAAAACGTATTCGTATTATGGCGCGAATGAACAGGAAAGTCTGTGCAAGGTAAATTTACCAATTATCGTCTCTCCTGCTTAACTTCGATAAGTACGAAGGCAAACAAGCAAATGGATTTCCTGATGGTAAGAAATTCACGCCGCCTAGAGACACCAAAGGTAGTAATGATGCATTGCCAACCTGAGACGGGATTTTGATCCCGAGCAGAAGTAAGTTTACCGAATACCTTACCCTTTCAACCGGAACACGTCAACGGTGAGCACTGACGTTTTGGCGGCAGGACAAGTGGGTGGTACCAATCCGGGCGAGTCGCTGCGAAACTCTCCCACCTAGTAAGATGTCGCGATGTTAGTGACAGCAAGCCTATGCTCGCCTTTTACAAGCTGCCTGGCAGGAGAGCAGATAGTCTATTCTACAAAGGAGCCCGGACCAACACGGGGAAAAAGTCGCATAGTACTTACTTTATTTTATTTTATTTAGGTATTTTTATGTAATAGCATTGACAAACCTCTATTTTGATTAAATCTGTTCAAAATTTTCCTTGCCATTAAAAGTTTTTAATTGCCATTTGACGTGATGCAAAAAAGAACCTTTCCAAACATTGTGTATCGGCAACCTTCAGTAAAATAACAGTACAACCATTCAATATAACGAATTTTTGATTTCGTATAAGCTACTTATCCCTACCAATAACCTACAAATGAAAATGTAAGTTTATTTGTTACACTGTTACGTGGAAACTGCTAAACCAATCATCATGAAAATTTATGCACAAAGTCTTGTATTAAAAGAGACATTGCTTTTTTAAAAAGCTAGATTCATCTCACAAGCTATTAAGAATGAAATGCTAACGAAGCAGTTGGTAAAAGCTAGTTGCTCATAAAATATAAAATACTAGCTGTTTGTCCGGAATTCCGTCAGCGTATAATAGCTTTTACTATCACTACTATCCCCCATTAAAAATAGATTTTTGACACATTTTGGCTCATCAAATTTTATCAAAATCATTACAGCGGTTCAACCCAAAAAGCGAAAGAGATAGACAGACTTTCGCATTTTTATATATATAGATAGTCTATATATAGATTATGAAACCATTTGAATTCAAAAACTCTAAAAAATAATTTTCAAACTTTTTAATGTTCAAATCTATTCTAAATAACAAACCTCTCTATAACGAATTGCTTCGTATAAGAAATGTTTTCTAATTCAGTTTCATTATACGGAGGTTGCACTGTACTTACAATCGATATCTAATCAGGAGACTTGTTAAAGCCTGGATTAACGAGATCGCTACGTAATCCAAAATGATTCGATTTCACCGGATGGTTTTTATTTCATTCGTATTGACGCTTTTATCGAGATGGTACTGTGTCTATTTGAGAGTATCATTAGTGTCATAGGAGTGTGACGACCCCAGCGTCCTTTGATAGACTAATCTATTTAATCTATTATTCAACCACTAAACAAGGTTGACTTGCCCGGATTGGTACCTTAATCTTGATTACCGCCATAATGTTATTGCCACAGTACAAGTATGACACTATAAGACATATCTACTTATATTTACACTGTGTTATTGCTTGCCCTTGCTATTGACCTAGTAGCACAACTGGTAGCCTCATTTAAGAGGTTTAACTTTGCGATCTTAGGTTAGCGACCTTTCCACATTCCGCCATCCTAAAATATTAAAAAAAATCAAGGAAAGCTTAGTAAATGCGAAGACTTCAATTCGTAGTTGAAATACGGATAGGCTGATATAAATAGGCGGCGAACCGCTTGAAAACTACTAAAACCAGTAGTAAATTCCATATCTGACGTCACGTCGGTCGTGATGATAATTTTAGCAAATACAGCGCTATATGAACCTTCAACCAATATCTAAAGTTTCAATTTTAATTGACATGCATGATTGTTCAAGTATATCGGGTCAACTCGCTTAGCGCAATATGAGCTTTTACTACACATCGTAAGACTCAAGTTTGCTTGTGTTTTATACATCAGTGCGTCTTCTGTACTATATTACCTGTTTTGTGGTAAAAGTACAGAAATGCAATTGAAAAGTTATAGACCAATAAAAATGTTATGTTATAATTTATTTGATACTTGCGAAATGATATTGTTGCAGTGTTTCTGTATTTTAGGTAAGTATTTTTTGTAACACTAAACAAAAAGAATATTGGTGGCACAAATGTAATTGGATATTTGTGACAAATCACACACATTGTTCTTATTTCAAAGTAAACAAAATATATGCTTGTGTTGTAGGTGTAAGTGACCGATACCAACATATAGAAATACTTAAATCCTACTAAATGCGAAAGTTTGTACGTTTGTTTGTTACTCCTTCATGCAAAATCTGCTGAACCGATTTTCATGAAATTAGGCACACACACATACAGGTTGGATTAGTACATAGGATAGTTTTTATCCCGAAAAAATGTTCCTGTGGGACCATTAACCATTAACCGCGGGCAACAGCGGGTACCGAAATAAAAGAATAAACAACCAGGCCTAGAAACGCAGAATTTATAGTAATCCCAAAACTGCTGACCCCAGTAGGGACTCTAGCCTGAACCTCGCGGAAAGTTGGTGGCGGTAAGAGTTGTTGCTAATCTCTTGGCCGATGAGGCAGTCAATATGAATAAATTTTAGTATCAAATACAGTTAATAATTTCGTTTGTAGACAAAGCCATAAGTTACCATAATTTTAATCATCAGGAACACTAGTTATTTATCAGAACAATTTTCTGCATCATATAGTGTAGAGCTATTTGCTGCCGACAAAAAACTAATTCATTTTAAAAGGTTTATTTTACACATAGTAATAAGATAATATAAATACCAAGTCTCCAAAACTGGCGTACGAAAAGAGTTTCATTACTCTTATGGAGAAAGCTAAATAGGTCTGAGGAATTGGTGACGTTTGGAACTGAATACTCTAAACTCCTCTCTACCTACCTCGTATGGGAATTAATATAAAGTTATATAAAATGTTTTTAGATGGCATTAGAGTGTAGGTATTACAGGCGAGGACAGCGGAAATGACTTACCATGAGGTGGACCGCTTGTTTGTTATTCAACATATAAGCAAAACAAATAATGCAGAAAAACCTAATTGATCTCATTAATTATTGCTGACTGTCAAAAGCAGTTTAGTACTCGTATATTTAAATAAACTTTTCAGGAGCGCAGCTATTAGTTATTGGACGCGTTGAAACATTTGTAGTTTTGACTGCTAATATCGCGGACATTACAAAGATCGCAAAAAAACTGGTGCCCGAGTCCTTGGCAGACCATCTCTCAAAAATTATAGCACAAGTAACAAAAGTAATCGATTCAGACAAAGTAAAAAATATAGAAAGTAACTACAAAAGAAATGTACATCGAGAAATAGTAAATAATGGAAAAACAACAGCCAGCACTAAGAATTTTGATGAAATATCATATGAAAACGATGGTTATAACTCTGATAATAAAGAAGAAACATCAGATATAGACAAAACTATCCCAATCCAAACCAAATTAAAGCAAAGTATTAGAAAGAAAAAATACAACATTTATGCAAATCCATACATAGCAAATAATCCTGAAAGAACCAATGGAATAAAATCAACAAACGCTGATAGTAATGACTTTGGTGAAACAGTAGGTACTACACAGATAATTGAACTAGAAAGTTCAGAATTAGAAGATAAGAAAACACAGTATGATAAAAAAAATGAATTGAAAGATGAAATAAAAGATATGGAAAACGACAGTGGATATAGCACGAATGAAGCGAATGTGAAACCTTCAAGAGGTGAATCGAAAACGAATCTTCAAATGTCAGAAAGCTCTGATACAGATGACAGTAATGATAATGATGTTAGAGACAGAAGAAATGTATAAGTAAGGAAGCGATAAATTAATTTGCTGGGACTTTTATCTCTTTTATATTACATAGACATATACATAACTTTTGATGATTTCGTGCAATACTATCTTATATAAGAAAAAATCATATGCGATGGCTCGTTTTCTAGAAAGCCAGGATTCAACGGGACGGTTCTAAATTGAAAGATATTATTGTAAACTCCAAAAATATTTACATTAGTTAAATATGTTACATTGTAAATATGAGTAATAAACATTAATCGTATGAAGTTTACGAGATTAACATTTTCATTAATTTGTCTATGGTCTAGAAATTATCACAACCTAGACAATCAATATCCGGCCCCAATTTTTTTCTTGTATACTCCACACGACTTACACACTTAATAATAATAACTAGTGGTCGCAGATTGGTCGAAATTCGACCATAATAAATTTTAATATCTTATTGATAAGAACGCCATCTTCATTTCTCAAGACCAACTACTTGGTTTCCAAACTTTTTAGTGCGCCATCTGTGATCTTTTATCGTTATCATCAATATATATTTTGTGTGTGTGTGTGTGTGTGTGTGTGTGTGTGTGTAAAATGCATGATAGTGTGGGTAATGTTTTATTTATTGATTTAATGTACTTTATAAGCAATATTATTAAAAAATATTAGCGTCCTGCACTTCTCCTACACATAAACTATAAGTGTGCCAAATGTTATGCTCCTGCGTTCACCCAATTTTCGTATAAAGGGGTCTAAAATTTTGGCATTGGCGTATTAATATGTAGATAATAAATATCCCTGGACAAGTTACACACATTGAATCTAACTTCAAAGTTAGCAAATTGCTTGTGTTATGGATGTTAGTCAACGATTCCGATACATAGAAATACTTAAATAGATACCAGAATTTAAAAAAAATAAAAAAAAGTATCTTCATGCCCATATCCCGGAAGACCTACAAGAAAACTTGCATGTTTAGATGTAATTGCTAGTAATTTAGAAAATGTTTGCTCTGACACTCACATTCTTTGTTTATCTGACCATGAAACAGCACAAAGTATACAAGTAGAGATAAAGCCAGTTTCATACTGTAAACCGAAGCTTACCTTTTGGTTTGAAACAAAGCGTATATTTGGACCAGAAAATATTAATAATTTCTATGAATGTCTGTCTTCTTTAAGTTTTAGTGAAGTTCTTACTTGTGATAATTGTGAAGAGTCTTTTAATGAATTTCATGATACTTTTATATTATTTTATGAATTATGTTTTCCTAAAATTCAAATTAAGGTGTCAAACGAGCCAATTAAAAACAAATGGCTGTCTAAAGGTCTTTTAAAATGTTGTAAAGTAAAACGTCAGTTGCATTTAAATTATCGTTATTCCCAATTTAATAAAAAGGAAAATAAGATGAGTTACATACGTTATAAAAAGGTATTATCTAAGTGTATACTAGAATCTCAGAAACAAGCTTCGTTAAAATATGTAGATAATAAATATCCCTGGACAAGTTACACACATTGAATCTAACTTCAAAGTAAGCAAATTGCTTGTGTTATGGATGTTAGTCAACGATTCTGATACATAGAAATACTTAAATAGATACCAGAATTTAAAAAAAATAAAAAAAAGTATCTTCATGCCCATATCCCGGAAGAGTTAGACAGAGACACAACCAGAGCACCCACGACTAGCCGAAGACAATAAGTCCAACAATGTGATACGTGCCAACCCTATCGCCATCCGAGCACATATCCAATCCCAAGCAACTTTTCTTTTAAATTATAAAATTGGAAAAACCCAATTATCTTTTTGTTGCTCGACCTGGGAGCCGAACCCGGGACCTCATGCAGTCAAGTCCGACAGTTGAACACCCAGACCCAGAAATGCAGATATCTAAATGTTCATCATACAAATGCCTGCCCCCGCCTCAATGCAGCCTCGCGGTTGGTCGCTGTAGTTAAGCGAGTACGCTAGCCACCTGACCAACAAGGCGATCAAAATCGTTTAAAAATAAATCGTTGTGGAAATAATATAATAATTTAAATAAATAAAAGTTTACACGAAATAAAGAGCTCAAAAGTCCTCCTCGCTTTCCTTTTCAATAACTTGGAGTATGACTAATCAGTGACAGTTACTTTAATCTGAGTAATAGAGTTTCTTCCTATGTTTCTTGACTCTTTTACTTCTCTTTTCTCTAATATCCTTTGAATAACATTTTCCACGCACATCTCGGTTCGCACAAGTGACTCGTCATTACTCCTGTCCTGGTTTTATATTTCTTATCTTCTTCCTTTCCGTCATAATTTCATTAAAAATCATCGTCCACTTTAAGATATTTTTATTAGTTTTCAAAATGGGGGGAGGGGATCAATTCACGTGTATGTTATATCTTATATGTATGTTTGTCATGCGATTTGATTCTTTTTTTTTTGAAAAATCATGATTCTGAAACAGTCCCATATGATTTTGGATCAAGATCCGACAACTAATGTTAACGTTACAAATGCATTTTTTTATTTACCTCGATGGTAATGAAATAGATGACAGTTTTTGGAGTTTCACTTAGCTTGATTTTTTTTTTGTTTTTTTTAGTCATTACGTTACGCGTATACTCGGCCAATAACGAATGGATTTTTACGGTTCAAAGGTAAAGGAAAGGTAGGTTAAATCTTAGAAGTGACTCCATAATTGGTTTACAGCAGTGGTTCCCAAACTTATTTTGTCTACATCCCACTTTGAGAATAAATATTTTTTTAGCGCCCCCCTTTTTTCACCTATTTAAAAACCACCATAACTTCAAATTAGTTTAATTAATTATTGTG
>NJDC01002243.1:0-11740 GCA_002245475.1 Calephelis virginiensis | reverse complement strand
ATCAATTAATGTACTCGTACTTATAATAATGGCGGCTTCGGATTTCTAACAAACTCGCAGGCCAGTGTGACCGGTTATTTCAAATAAATAATATGAAAAATCAGCAATTCTCTAATTAACTGATTAATGAGCTATTTATTAAAATATAACGTATATATTATAAATAACAATATTTTAATAACACTTGTATGTATATTATTTTTTTGGTAGTGCAGCCTATATCAACACACCCACATGCAAAAATTTTGTATGTGTTAAGTGCGAAAGTACGTCTATACGAGAAACAAGAGCCTGCTGTAAATTATTTTGATTTTTGACGTTCTCAACCTCAATAGTAGAATTTGACAGATAGGTAGGACAGATAATAACATTATGCTTCACGTTACAACCATAGATTTAGGAACATTCTAATTTCTAAATCTATGGTTACAACTTAGCATTAAATGCAGGGTCTTTAGGCTAAAAAACATTGCAGTAGGCTATACTATATTCGTTTTCGTTTATAATGTTTGTCCATGGAAGAAAAAAATAAAAAACAGTGAATATTATTTATTTTTTATTTTTAATTTGCTCTAATATTTTTTTAATGCTTTATCTTGCATTGGAGGCAATTCTTTAGGTAATCTGAATATGTCTGACCCTTTTAAAATTTTATTAATCGAGTTGCACCAATTAAATATTGATAATGCGAGAGTGTAGTCAAGAAAGAGCTCTTTAACTTTTTTGTGCAACTCACAAGTAAGGAAATCCGTAGAATACTTGGATACGATTGAATTTTTCAAGTTATTTTTTACATTTCCTTTTTCAGGATATTTTTCAAGTATTCTAAGGTTTCTCATGTAATATTTTTAAATAATCTGATTGCTTGTTCAGAAGGGTAGGTCAATTTCTTTAAATTATTTTGCATGGATTTAAATTCTCTTTGAGATATCCACTTATGAACAGAACATATTTCTTTGGTTGTCAAATTCGTTTCACAAGTGGAGCATTCAATATTTTTTAAAATGTTTCTTATGACCCACCCTGTAGTATAGGCTTGTGAGTGCACAGTAAGTCTTTCTTGACTTGCTGTTACTTGTAAATTTTGCGGGTTAAAATTGATTTCGCGCGAGGATTCAGCTAATTCGTTGTTTATCAAGTTTTGATCAATGGCGAACAATGGTTGTAAATTTAATAATTGCCCAGCTGAATCCTCTTCACAATTAAAAGTATTAGAATGAAATTTTATGAATCTCGTGATTAGCAATGACCTAAAGGTGTTTTTGAAACTGTGGCAATCTGGGTTATTATTTCTATAATTATACGCCCGCACTTGACCAAAGAAGTTTTCAATAGGGTCAGAATTGAAGTAGCGCGGGCGTATAATTTTTATGTTTTTTTCGTTAAAGAAATGCCACAGTCTCTAAAAACTTTTTAAAGTTACAACCCAATTTTTTTATGTAGGTACTAACTTTTCTTTGTTTTTTTTTATCGACATATCTCATATTCCTAAATTTCTGAATTGCCTCTTGCCAAAATTTATGATGAGCACTTTTATTTGTCACAACACTTCGCAGTGTTTTTCCTTTTTTTAACGCTCTAAAACTAGCTCCATTCACACTTTCAAAAACGTCGTCAAAGAAGGAAATGATTTTCGACGTGTTCTTTAATTTTGGGCTGACCGGAGTCCTATCAGAGTAATTGCCTGCAACAAAAAACCTAATTGTATAACTTTAACACCCAATATAAACCTATACCACATATGTGGCTCATGACTGACAATCATCATCTTTTCATACTGATTCTAAAACAAGAACTGTCCTAATATTATTTTCAAATTATTAAAAAAATACAAATATATTATAGACAAGGTTTGAGGTAGTTTGAACTTTAAAGAATGGCAACGGCCATTATGTTTGGCAGGTCGTAAAAGTCGAGCATAGTTTTAATATTATCAAAAATAGTCAACTTTTAGAAGAGCTTTACTATGACTCGCCCATATTAGTACCCTACTTAATCCTGTCGCCATAACGTTAGTGCTTGCTTAGAAGCTCTACCACCTAGTAGAAGTCATTTTGTTAGTCACAGTAAGCTTATATAGCTCGCCTTTCATAAGCTGCCAGACACGAAGGCAGATGGTATAATCTGCATTACCATCAAGGAAATCATCTACTTGTTTGCTTCCGATGTTATAAAAAAAAGCACTAAGTTTGTTTTAAATTATAATTAATAGTACAATATCAAATACTTAGAAGGAAAATAGACTATTTAACTTACGAAATTCGGAAGAGTACGCTCATGTGGCAGCCATCGTTTTGCTAATACACGAGTACAATTCTTTACCTAAAAAGACATAAGTAAAATAAAGTTTAACACGGCAGGAATATAGGACAGCATATAACAAATAGTATTTTATTATTTAACTAGCATCTCCCAGTGGCTTTCACCACCTACATTTTGGTTTTTACTGTACCGATTTTGGTAAAAAACAGCTTTTTGTTAAAAAGAATATGTTTTTCACTAAATTGTGGATAATGAAAGCGACTTAGTTAAAATAAAAATTTTGTTAACCCTTAATGAGCTATTAAGCTAATGAAAGAATTTTTAAATCCAGTCCATTATTTTTTAGGTAAACTAACAAAAAAAAAATTTCTTCTTTGTAACAATAGGGTAGAAGAGTTTATAACTTTGAAGAAACAAAAGTTGGGTTGTTACATAATATGTAATTCTATACTTTTCTTGTAAGAAATTGTAAAAATAAATATCGT
Source organism: Calephelis virginiensis (assembly GCA_002245475.1). NCBI lineage: Eukaryota > Metazoa > Arthropoda > Insecta > Lepidoptera > Riodinidae > Calephelis > Calephelis virginiensis. Next base: position 8,993 of record NJDC01002243.1, on the reverse strand, counting down.
CACGCCCATATATTCTCGAAAGGGGAGACAAGAGGTACATGCTAGTATGCCCACAAGATTAGCCGACGATATTAGGTCTCATGATGTGACGGGCCGCAAGTGTGTCGCCAATCGGGCACAAATCCAATCTCAGGCAACGCAAAAAATATGAAAAAGTCGTAGAACAATTTGCCAGACCCGGGAATCTAACCAAGGACCTTTCGCGTTGACCACTCGACGATAGCGGCGATTATATATTATTACGCGGTTACGCAATTATATACGAAAATGTTGTAAAGATTTAAAAATATAATGTACCTTCATCTTTTTAATTTTTTCAGGTATGACATGTTCATCATTTAATTTGTGTAGAAGTCTAATGTTTGCATGCTTGCAGTCAGTCTTGTAGACCTCTATTATGTCACTCCATCTTGCAATATTTTCTCCCAATTTGATGTCACTATTCAAAAAGTTATTTCGAAGACCCTTGATTAAGTGAGGTGGGTCATATATTACACATAATCGACATTGTTCAATTATGATAGTATCATCTGAAATTATAACATGATTTATTATAACTTAAAAAAATATTTCCTTAGGTTTCTAACCCCTAGACCTAATTCTTGCTTGATGATTTGAGAAAGTGTCCTCGGTGGGATTCTCAATTCTTTGAAAGGGATTTTCTGCTCTCCTATGGGATTTTGATTAATTCTGGCCATGACTGCATTATTGGCCTGATTTGTTCCAGGCCGGATCTCTCACTGTCATCAACAGACATGGCATGGATTCGGCTAATCCTTAACTTTTTACCAGAATTTTTGGCTAGACTAGTTATATAACTTGTTTGACTAAAACTTTATATAAACTATGTAAATACATACCAGTTTGTTCCTCAGCTAATATTTGCTCTCTTCTAGTTTCATCTTGCAAACTTCTTAGGGCAGATTGAAATGCTGCCCCTTGATCGCTGATAAGTGCAACAGGTTTTAGTCCGGTGTTAGTCACAGCAACCACAATATTCTTTATTATATTCTTCAGCTTCACAGCTGATGTTTGTCCCTTACAGAAGTAAAATGCCACAGGTTGCTGCCATTTGTGGATTGCTCCCCTAAGCATAAATACTAGAGCATGGTCTGCAAAGTCGTTGGACTTTGAGTCTAATTCCACAAATCCCTCAATAACATCCTTATACTTATTATATGTTAAACCAGGCTCGATGCAAACTTCGTCAAACAGAATTGAACAGAATTTTTTATTTTCTTCCCAAGTATGTACCTAAAACAAATAAATTTAAATTTTTTATACCAAGTGACACATTATATTTTTTGCACCAAAATAAATTTAAATAAAATATTTTTTATTTACCTCTCTACTTATAGCTTCAAATATATGAGGGTTGATGCCTGCTTCAATTTTTAGGGTGGATATAATTTTATTCAATGTTGTATTACTTAGCAATATAAATATTTTCTTTAAAAAGTTGTAACATTTAGGACTTTGTTTACAAATAGACAGACATATTAATTTTTCTTCATTTGTAAATTTTCTTCCTTTACCTTTTTTTTGAGATTGCCTGATTTGCATCCATATAAGTTTTTTGCTACTAGGTGTAATTTTCTCCATCATTTTTTCTAAATACTGTTCATTTGAACATGAAATTGCACATTTTTTAGCTTTTTTGCAAAACTCCAATTTCCTTTTACACTTATTATACTCTTTGTATAATTTTCTGCAATTTGGTGTAAGTAATGCGGTTTTACGCACTACTTGTTTATTAAACTTTTTTGGTGTAGAAACATCTGGAAGTAAAAATTAATTCTTAATCTAGTAGTCAAATTATTATGGGTTCAATTGTTTAAATATTGTATAAAAACCTTACTTTGCGTTATTATAACATTTTCTTTTGTATCAAATAACAGTGTCTCGGTATAAGCCATTTCTGAAATATAATAAAACTTTATTAGGTAAATTATAATAACAAATTTAAAAAGTAATTGAAATTGACCATCAAGAAATGTTTATATAAGAAATAGCTTAATTTTTTTTTTATTCCTGAAGGAGGAAAACTATCAAGCCCACGAACAATTGCAATGCTAGGAGTTTCATAGTTGCTCTGCCGCACTTACGACACCTCTGTGCTCTCGTCTAGTGTGGTCTGTGGTGGCATAGCCTAGCAGTCCAGGTGTTAGACTTGACTACATGAAGTCCTAGGTTCGTTTCTGGGATCGAGCAACAAAAAGAAAACTTGGTTTTTCCAACTTTTATAATAAAAAAAATTTTGCTCAGGATTGGATACATGCCTGGTTAGCGATAGGCTTGCCACCTATCACATTATGGGACTTAGTATTTTTGGCTAGTCATGGGTGCCCTGGTTGTGCCTCTGCCAACCCCTTCGAGGATATGGGGCGTGAAAATACTTACAACATTTATAATACAATGGCACACGTCTTGTACGTAACAATTAGCATAGATGTTATTACAAAAATGTATACTAGATACTACATATGGATCGGATGTTATTTAAATATCTGCTTTGTAACCTAAACACATATTCAAAACAAAAAAAACATAATTACCCTTCCACTTGTTATCAACATTAATTAGTGCATCATACAAACTGTATTAATACCTTGTTCTATAATTAAATATCAGATAGAAACAATAATTTTATATCCATCCATTCATTAGACTCATTTTGTATATTGACCCCACCCTATAGTGACATTATGAATGCTAGTGAGGGGCAAAACTTATAAAAGGTGCGGCGTGCAAGCGCTCTGGCGAATTAATTCCGAGTCGTCGGTACGTGAAGTGTGCTCAAAAGTGTTAAGTGAATTTTGTTAATTTAAAAGTGTGCAAAAGTGATTGTGGTAATAAAGTAATAGTCAACTGTGTTCTGTGTTTATTTAAAAGAAAAAATCATTGCTACTTCTGTCACACTGTAGTTGGTAATAAGTCAAACATTTTATAATAATTCTGACCTTTATGTTTAATGACATTAATTAATGGCTTTAGATTAAGAGACAACCAAGAAAACCTTTCTTTAACAGTAGTTTACACTAGTGTAGTGTACATTTTCTTACCGGGTGTGTTTCCAATATTAATATTTTGTTTTACATGTACTACAGTATTAGAGCAAGACGGTCTGGCATTCTCTTCTGAAACAAAAGAACAAAATGATTATGTAGAATGCCAAAAGTAACTACATTATATACAGCTCACTTTTAAAACAAGTTCTTACCTATAAAATCAGCACTTTTTTTGCAGTAATTATGATCATTGTGCTCAATTCGAGGATAATTGTGATCTATATTAGGGTTAAGGTTTTCTGAAATCAAACATTTATTAATGTTAAATATTAGAAATATACAAGCGATTGCAAATCTGTTTCTGTACATAACCTGATAGTAGATATTATAAGTAAACAACAAGTCATACTCAGTATTTATTACAATTTTGTTTCAATGATTGGCAAACAAACACACAGATTTAATGATAAGAAGAAATATTACAACTAAACTAGTTAACACTAAACAACACAAAATGACGAAACTTGAGTTTGATCATACAGGTAGTAAGTATTAATGTCGTCTGTATTTTATGGCTCTTGGGACTAGGTAGGTGATAAAAAATTGTCAACCTTACCAGTCTGTATCCGGCGCGTCGGGTATTCCTGTAGCAATCTCGTCAGCAGTGAATAAAGTTGGATAAGCATTGTAACGGTATCGCAATTTCGATGTGATGAATCGCTTTTCAAAATGCTTTTCACAAACATACAATTTGCGAAGTTCAACAACACTTTTATAGTCCTATCTCAGTCTTTGGAAATTGAAACAACTTGACGATATTACGTCTACTGTCACAACCTACAACACAGCACCGATTAAACATGATGCAATGTATTTCGTATTACCGGTTTAGTTTGAGAGAATGTTACGGAAATAAATCAACGCAAAAAGAACTCGATCAAAACTAAACAGCAATAGACATTAATTGACAAGTGTCAACTATGCCAAGCCGCAAACACAGCCGCAAACGTGTTGAAGTTAGCAATTTCAAGGGAAGGGTGAGAGGGGAAATAGCTGTCAGAACTATGTTGTCAAAATCTAATCTTGTACCATAGACTCAACGTCGAAGGATTTATTCCACAGATTTACACCCGTGGTATTACTGTTGTTGTTGTTTTTTAATTTTATCCCAGTCGGGGAAAGGCAAAAGATCTGTCTCCATACAGCCACGTCTTCCGTATTAATATTTTTTTTTCTTGTTATATATTTTCAATTTATGTCTTCCGTATTAATTCTTTATTTCAATCATTAGTCACTATTTACGCAGTCTTGTCTGGCTCTTGAGTAAAGCGGTGGTTTCGTTACACAAGCTCGTTTATGAGATTTGTCGGCAGCGAGGAAATTCACAATACACTAATTTCTTCATGATTATTTTATTAGTGCACTTTCACTGAACAAAATCAAACTAATTCCCACCTAAATTAACCAATTTTACTCATATTTAACACTAAATTCAATAATTGTGAAAAAATTACGACCATCTTCATTCACGATGGCGCCAAAACTCCTTATTTTTATTGATCAACACAGACCAACAACACACTAGGGATGCTCGATATTCATCGATGCTGAATAAACATCGATGTTATGATATCAATATTATCAACACATCGATGTTTTATAAACAAAAATATCGAAAGAAAAATTTTGAGCGTCATCTAGCGTATTTGGGATACACTACATTACATGACTGATACAGGTCAACAAAATCGGATGATGCCGTATGAATAGTTATTTCATTGCATTTCTCGACAGATAAAAAAACTGTCCGATGGTTTTTTTGTTTAGTTTGTCCCTTTCTGGGACCGACTAAGACCTTTTGGCCATGCTGCCACGATTTATTTTATTTTTAAAGTACATCGATACTTTACACGTATCGATGTTTTTGAATCGATTGTTATCGTACATCGATACTTTTGATTCGATGTTAACATCGATGTCAACCCTCAATCGATCACCCCTACAACAAACCAACAACTTTAAAATGACAGTTCACACCAAAGAATATATAAATACTTACCTAGTGCAAAGAGTACTACGTGGTTCACACTTCTCACAGTTCACACTTCACAGTAGGTACTAGGTAGGTAAATGGTAAGACTATCAGTAATGCCCTCTCGGAAAAGTAAAATCACTAGATTTGTTTTCCAAACTCCGAAGAATTCAAAGTTTTAACTGAAAAATCACAAGAAAATTACAAAAAGATAAAATGTAAAAATTAATGCAATTATATATAAAGTAGAAACAGACAAAACACACTAACTTAAACTTAATGAAAATTAACGGCGTTTCGTCCTAATTTTAATTAGGAATCGCATAACTTATGTAGAGCAAGGTATCTTAAAATGAGATCTACGGGGGGTATCACAATGCTATCTATGTAACGTTAACTTATGTAAATACAGATTGATTGATAATAGTCTGCTGTTGTTTCTGCGTGTGCATGTGCATAATGTGAATGTAGACAAAAGTAAACGTGTTAACGACGCGTTGTCTGATGAGTGTTAGCCTACGGAGTACAGCCAAGTATATAACCCTTCAACGGCTCGGAAAATAGAAAAGGCGAGCGGTAGGAGCACATGCTGTTAATATGTTTGTTCTGTGTTTCATTTCTTGACCTGATTCCGGCAGCAACATCCAGTTACTACATGTTGATTCTTGTCGGTGCTTGTCGCGCTGAACATGGGGGAATACCACCTCCCGAGCTCTCCACCCGCACAATTACTTCACAGTTCACTCATTCTCACTCACACAGGTGACAGTAACAGACGTAGACGAGTTTATATACATACCACCGCGCAGCTGCGGTGTGCATTTAACGTGCATTAAATTGTTACAGCTAAGTTTTGATGAGATTTGTAACAAAATAATTAAAAATTGGCTTAGGTTTTTATTTGACTTAGGTTTCTAAATTGAACACCATTTAGAATTTTTAAGTTCATAAGTATTGCATTTTGTAGTACTTGAAGTAATTGTACATATTACATTGTTACAGCTCGTTAAAGAAAATGTCAAAAAAAAACGAAATTATGACGCTTCTTATGTCATATTTGGTTTTACATTTTTATATGAACGCGATAAACTGACGCGGTTTTTGTGTCCAAAAACCCGCTAAAGTGCTTGATAATGGCAACATAAAGCCCGCAAAGTTATCACCTAAAACCTTTGAAAAAATTGAGGAATGTGTGTGTGGTAAGGGCAAAAAAAAAGGTTAAAGCTGTTCCCTTATCAAACGACGACGACGATTGTTGAAAAGTCATCAAATGTTTTGAAGCAGGTTATCGAAGAATTCAAATCTTCACCGTTCCCATTTAGCAAGCAGTTGGATGAAAGCACGGACGTATCGCAATGCAGCCAGCTCTCGATGTTAGTTAGTAGCGTACGTGATACGCAAAGTATTAAAGAAGTATTTCTTTTTTGCGACTCACTTTTGGGGACTGCAAAGGCTTAGATGTCTTTGAATTGATAAGTACATTTTTCGTGACTCAAAAATTTGTAGTTTTGCGGCTTTGGTCAAGAAAAAAATCCCACAGGTAATAATTACTTATTGTTTCTTACATCGACAGAGCTTCATGCACTTTGCCTACTTTTTTGAAGGGTGTCTAGATGTGTCAAAATAATTAACTTTATCAGACCAAGAGCCTAAAACCATTGATTGCTTAAAACACGTTGTCAAAAAATGGGACCTGAACATGAAGTACCGCTTTACTAACCGAAATGCGATGGCTGTCAAGGGAACAAGTTTTGAAGCGTCTGTTGGAGTTGCAAGTAAAAGTTTTATGTTTTCTGAAAAATAAAGAAACCTATCTGAATGAATATCCTGCCTTTCTCCATATTCACTACCCTTTTCACACGGATTTGACTTCTTGAGATCCCAGTTTAATTTCCAGATCGGGCGACAAACAAATCAAAAACGTGTATTTTCAATTTTCTACTAAAAATAACCTTGCTTGAGATTGGATATGTGCCCGGTTGACGATAGGCTTGCCACTTGTCACTTTGTGGGACTTAGTCTCTTTAGCTAGTCGTAGGTGCCCTGGTGGTGCTTCAGCCTACTTTTTCGGGGGATTTGGGGATGCCCAAGCCCCGGGCGTGAAGATACTTCTCAGTATAAAATACAACATTTACAACACAAAAGTTGTACGCAATTGTACACAAGTAAAAGAAATGAAGTACGAGTGCGAACAAGTAAAACCTAAAATAAAACCTCAAAATTGAACTGTTTCCTTCGCAATTAAATGTATAATAAATATACAAGAATTACAAAAATTTGCACTTCAGTTAGTTGTGTAATGGGTACTTGTGGCACGCCTACGTAATTCTAAAGGTAGCTTCCTTTTACTTATTTTCAGAATGTGTCATGCACCAAAAAAATCACTAAATTTAGTGAAAAAATCATTAAGGTGGCAACGCTACCTAAAATTTCTGTCAATTTAAAATTGTTAGTTGGAGTCAAAGAGTATATAAATACTACGTAACAAAGAGTACCTATTTAAATACTACGTAATAAGAGGCAGGACTTCCATAGATACATAGCAAACCTGAATTTTGTATGAAGTTTAGCTTAAAGTGACACATATCACTTGACATAAAATGGTGGAAAGGTATAACCCGTATAATTTGAAAGTAAACCTAAAGGCATTCAGATGTAAGGCAACTAGTGTCATAAGATTTAGGCGAATAAAAAACACAGCAAACTTATTTTTTACTTCTTTATATGAAAGTTGCATTAAACTGCTACGTAATACGTAATAAGAGGTGGGACTTCCATAGATATATAGCAATCCCAAATTTTACTTAAAGTGACACATGTCACTTGAAAATATAACAATTTGAAATATAATTTGAAAGTAATTCTAAACGCATTCAGATATAAAGCAACTAGTTTTATACGATTTAGGCGAATAAAAAACATAGCAAACTTATTTTTTTCATTTTTTATATGAAAATTGCGCTAAACTGGTTAGAGTTTTGGCGCCATCGAGAGAAAAGATAGTCGAAGTTTTTTCATATTTATTGAATTTCTTGTTTGTATTGAGTGAAATTTGTCAATTTCGGTAGTATTTTATACAATTTTGTTCAGTGAAAGTGCACAAATGAAATAATGAAGAATACAGTGTATCGTGTATTTCCTCGCTACCGTCAAATCTCACTAGATGAGCTTGAGTAACAAAGCCACCGCTTTACCCAGGACCTTGACATGACTTTAACTTGACCTAAAATTACTTGTGACTGTAAAAAGAATTTATTTGTTCGGAAGATATGCTAGTATGGTCTTAGCCGGGCCCAGAAAGGGGAAAATCATGGGAACCAAAAAAAACTAATAAAAAAATATTCGTAATTATTTCTCAATTATTGAATTTAGTGTAAATTATGAGTAAAATTAGTTAATTTAGGTGGGAATTAGTTTAATTTTGTTCAGTGAAAGTGCACAAATGAAATTATCATGAAGAAATTAGTGTGTCGTGAATTTCCTTGCTGCCGCCAAATCTCCCGAAGTGAGCTTGTGTAAAGTGACCACCGCTTTACTCAAACCCTGACGTGACTATGTAAATAGTGACTAATGGCTGTATAAGAATTAATTGATAAGGAAGACATGTGTCTAACTAATGACTGTATAAGAATTAATTAATACGGAAGACGTGGCAGTATGGCCTAAAGGTCTTAGCCGGCCCCATAAAGGGGCAAATAAACCTAAAAAAAAAACAATCTTAGTGAAGGAAATAACTTTTAAAAAGGGGAAGACAATATGTTAAGAAACTGAAGAAATTAATTTAAAATTTTAATATGAAAAAGAATTTATTATTACGGAAGACGTGGCAGCATGGCCTAAAGGTCTTAGCCGGCTCCAGAAAGGGGCAAATTAACTTAAAAAAAAAAAAAAAATAAAGGGTTGGCGGGAACGGTCGGAGGGGGAAGGCGCGCTTTTCGAGGGTTCCCTCCGAT
>NJDC01002242.1:50959-71405 GCA_002245475.1 Calephelis virginiensis | reverse complement strand
TGACGTTATGGCGGCAGGAATAGGTAAGGCGGTGGTACCAATCCGGGTGAGTCGCCACGAAACTCTACCACCTAGTCAGATGTCACGGTGTTAGTGACGGTAAGCCTGTGCTCGCCCTTTACTAGCTGCCTGGCAGGAAGGCAGATGGTCTATTCTGTAAAGGAGCCCGGACCAACACGGGGAAAATCTGTTATTGTTATGACAAATCATTTATTTTCCACCGTCACTCGTTTAAGTATCGCAAAACTTAAACTATGTAGTTTACGTTTTAGCCCTGATGATGCTGTATAAGCAAAACCGGTAGGCTACTAATTATAAAGTAATAAATTATAAGTAATAAGTAAAACAGTACAAGTGTTTATTTCTTTAAAACATGAATATTTGGAAGTTTTACCAAGCGCCGACAATGGAAAATATCAAATATATTAGTGATATGGGCTACATTTTTTTGCAAAATTATAAGTGATAAGTAAAACAGTACAAGTGTTTATTTCTTTAAAATATGCATATCACTAATCTCATCTATCTCAGTTACGAGATGAAATAAAAACAAACATGTATAAGATACTTTCGCATTTGTAAAACAAACATGCGTAGTAAGCATACTATACAAATAATGAATTCAGTACTAAAACATTTAGTTAGTTTCAGACGTCAGTCCTCAACCTGTTATTCAAAAATTTTATGAAATACAGAATTTAGAACTCAAGTTTTAGTAGCAACGATAAAGTTTTATAGTTCTTTATAAGCATAGCTTGCACAGCGATATAAGGTTTTTAGTATCTAGACGTAGTACATTATTAGTAGCACTTAGGGCGCGTTGGGACGGAGACGAAGTCTTGCAGTTTTATAATAAGAGCTTGCCTTAGTCGTTACCTGTAAAACTTTTGAGGTTAACTTCAAATGTATTCAAAATTGAGAATACATTAATGGCTTTCCATATGGCTTTCCGCAATGCATATATGAGTTAGTTGAACTCGGGTTTATACCTGGTTATTATTTTTAAGAAAGGAGACAAATTGAGTGCCGACCAAGTAGTGCACTCCCTGAATGCCAAGCAGTGGTGACCATCACATTAGGTGACGTTCCGAAAACTTTGAGATTCAAACTCAGTTTGTCTGTGGAAATAAAGTTGCTTCGCCTTTTACAGTTGCAGCAATAAGAAATACGTCACCCTCACACCTGCTATTTATAGAAGTATAGTAGCAGCTATTTGTAGAATATAGTTAGAATGTTATATTTGTTCAATATTTGAAAATAGAGGGTAGGTAGCTGCTCATTTAACCGGACATCGACCGGTCAACTTTGCATGGAATGGACGAACAAACAGTCATAAACTAATGCCCGCGAGCATCGCATAATTATCTAGCATGTTTTGCGTGTGCACACCTCATATTATATAAACTAGAGTGATAGTGATAGTCTATGTAAGATGTTAAACGAAGAACCTTCGTCTGAAACCAGAAGTAAGCAAAGGAACCGTGCCAGCTGTTGGTGATGCTTGTTTGCTTGCTCCTCTGTAGACAACCGAAGTTTGACATTCTCCTACCTGATTATCTTCCTCTCACCTCATACAGTCCACTACTTCTTTAAACATCTCCCTGTAGCCACCTCTTGACTTTTGTTATTTTTTGTCTAGCGTTAAAGGCGGACTACGCTACTATATTCATGTTTGCTATCATTATATGTAACGATTCGTTACGTTCAGACAAGGTATTGTTAGTTAAGTGAACGGATTACAGTTCGTTAATTATGTAAACTAAACATCAGGCAATTAGTTACTTTTACTACACATTTTGTTTTGAAGGGAAAAAACATTTTTAAGCGCTTTAAAAGGCTATGATAGAACTTATACATACCTTATCCTCTACTTACTGAATCGTCTCTGTGGTCCGATGTTTGATATGACTGATCACTTGGATTGGTAACAAAAGTATTTTTTTTAAATGCCCAATAAAAAAAAAACAATGTTTGCTCGCGCTTGCCACCTATCATTTTAATGGCTAAGAATCTTCAGATAGTCATAGGTGCTTTGTTTGCACCTCTGCCTATCTTCGAGGATATTGGCGTGAACATACCTACTTTTTTACCCTCTACTGACTGATTATCTTTGAGTTGAAATAAGGTAAGCATAGAGTAATAGTTACCTTATGGTAGGTTTGTGGTTGCAATTTCAGGCTCGTCAAAGTGCAACGGGTACATTTCCCTCCACCATGGCAAACAACAATGGCAAGCATTTATAATACGGGGTGCGTAAATTGCCTCTACTAATCCGGATGAGTTGCTGCTCTCTCACGCCATAAATGTCGAATAAACTTTCAAGACTCAGGTTAGCAAAGCACCGTTATTATCTAATACTTTGTATCTGACGTTTCATGATGATGCTATCTTTTATTTCTGATAAAACAATAACACGTTAAAGTAATACGAGCAGCACACTATTTCAATTATGTTTAAATTTTTGTAGGTTGTAAAAGTAAAAACGTAAAAAACTCACAGTCAAATTATTTTTAATAAATAAAATATTTACACTATTAAATAATTATTTACACAGTTTTCTTTATTTTAGAAAACATATTTTATTACCACTTTTCTTTTCTACGACTTAAAATTATAGCACTGTTCTTTTTAACTCACAAAAAGATTGTTAAATCCACAATGAAATGTGAGAATGAAATGTAACAGCTGATATCAAAATCAGTTTTCGATTGGAAGTTATTTTCGATTCGAACAAATATATTCGTAACAGAATTCTTCAACTCATGTATTAAATATGTTATGTGTATCATTAATATTAAGAATATAGTATTTTATGGATGGAACCAATTTTTTACCATGGTCTGAAATTTTCAAAGTAATAAAAAAAAAGTCGCCTCTGTGGTCTAGCGGTCCAAGTGTTGGACTTGACTGCATGAGGTCCTGGGTTCGAATCCCGGGTCGGGCAACATAAAGAAAATTGGATTTTTCCAATTTTCTAATTAAAAAAAAATGTTGGTCGGGATCGGAAATGTGCCCGGTTGGCGATAGGTTTGCCACCTATCACATTGTGGGACTTAGTGTCTTCGGCTAGTCGTGGGTGCCTTGGTTGTACCTCTGCCTACCTCTTCGGGGATATGGGCGTGAAGATACTTTTTAACAACATACATAGTATAGTGCCACCAACTTATTTGCACAGTAGTCAAAATCGGAACTGTTTCGTGAAACGTCATTCCGCTATCCGTTTCTGAAGTGTGAGAACTGAATTTTTATACTCGATAGATACATGTTGACACAATTTTGTAATGGAGAATGATGAAGTAAAAGATGGAGCTGCAGTATATAAGAAGCAGTCTATTTGCTTTTGATCTGAAAACACCTAAAATTGTAATTATTCTTCGGAAATATTTCGTAAGGAAAATGAATTAACAAAATAATATTATTCATTATTTTGTTATTGTTTTAACTGAGTTATGGGTTAAATTCTTAACCGAAAACACTAAACGCTGACCAGAATAATTGCTCGCACTGTAATTCATTTCTTTATAAAAAATATTCGTGAGTGCCTGCAAAAGTTAAACTTGAATATTAATGTTGTGTATTTTTACATTTTGGAATGGCTAGGAAATAATTTTGCACGAATTGCTTTAACTATAAGTGTATATTGGTAAATAACAATATTCATTCAATTGATTTTCGTATACAAAAAAATAATATATATGTCACCCGTCTTCAATCTTCCTCATAGCCACGAGTACATATACCGGTCGGCGAAACGAAAATCACGGAATGAAATGCGGCAATGTTTTCGATCATAGGGCTGACTTCGTAACTTTTTAGTGATGATAAAATAACTGTCAAATAACGTGTTTTATTTTTGCTATCTGCTAAGTGCAACAGAAATTCAATAGAGATAGCAAACTTACGGAAGACGTGGCAGCATGGCCTAAAGGTCTTAACCGGTCCCAGAAAGGGGCAAATTAACTTAAAAAAATAAATAAGAGATAGCAAACACAAAATGCGACATTTGACAGCTATTTAATGTACACTTTACCCAATGATTATCACTAAAAAGATACTAAATAGCCCCCCGCAAAGTACGTGTCCTGACGCGAATTTTATAAGTTTCACTTTAAAATAATTATTACAAACAAACAGTTCACGGCCTTCAATATAGACTTACTATTATTATTATTATATTTGTTAGGTCCGAATGAATAGAGCACTCTCAAAATTCAAACCGTACTTAATTACTAGCTTGCTAGTACTAGCTAGTGTGTCTTGTATGACAGGCACTTATGATAGAAATTGAGAGCAAACTATTAATACGGGTCTTAACCACTTCGCGTGAGTAGATCTAGGGCGACGTTGTTGAAATATTAACAAAGACATTATTTGATAACAAATAGTGATAGAATAGGACATATTTTTTCCATAAATAAGATACTGGCTATTGTTACCATAAGCGCCATCTATGGTATACAAAACATAATAAAAATTTAAGTATCTACATAAGGTACTATAACAATCCATTTCTTTCTTATATATTTTGCTATTTCAAAACCTTTAATCGGATATTTGGTTAACTTCGTTATTACGTTATTTGAATAAATAAATTTCTTTTATGAATAAATCCAGATTATTCTACAGAGTTCTAGAAAATGATGCATATGTAGATAACGCTTAAATGTGTTTTAAAAAATTTGGAAACAGTCCAATTTAAAACTACAGCCCATTTTAATGACACATAAAAATGCAGATGTTTTTATGAAACAAACAGCTAGATGTAGCCGCATTCATGCATTTTTATTCTAATTTCCAGGTCATACTAACACCCATGTTCCAGAAGCTTACTTGGCCAAGTAATGAAAAAACGCTGTGGGTTTCTTACGGCAAGATATACAATTCATGAACAATACTTAGAACTGATATTAAACTAAGTATTATTCATTAATTAGATGGCTTGAAGTAAGAAACGCATAGCTAACTGACGTACTTCATACAGCGTTTTTTCATTACTTATCCAAGTAAGCTTCTTGAATACGGGTGTAAATTGCTTACAAAATAACTTAATATGACAAATTTAGTTGAATAGTTTCTACTAACCGAGTAGATTAACCACTGTTCCAACACTGTTGATTAAAGTTCTTGTTAATTAAAGAAAAGTTGGGTATAAATTATCATCAATGGGCTTTTTCATTTATTTATTCTAAACTAGCAGCCCGTCTCAGCATTGTTAGGGTGGACAAACTTTTTTGTTAATATCCTACTAATATTATAAATGCAAAAGTTTGTATGTTTGTTTTTTTATTAGTTATTCATGCAAAAACTGCTGAACTGATTTTCATAAAATTTAGTACACACATAGAGGGTAACTTGGATTAACACATACGATAGTTTTTAATCCCGAAAAATGTTCCTGTGGGATCATTACCCAAGCGGGCATCGCTACGAGCAATAGCTAGTTGTACATATACCTTTCTCTTAAACTTTGTCTTTAAAAAAAATCGTATCAAAATACGTTGTGTAGTTTTCAAGATCCTAACATACATAGGTACAGACAGCGTAAAGCAATTTTGTTTTATACTATGTAGCCTATGAACCCAAAGCCTTCCTTTAATAAAAGCTGGAAGTAAGCCAGCGCATGCTCCCAATACAGATAAAAGCGATGGACTACTACAAAGCTTGGAGTATCGTGACACTGGCAGGCAAATAGAACTATGGCTTTGTAAAAATACTGACCTAAATAAAAACAATTGATACACTGCGTTTTTTTTACATTTCTTTCAGAACCTTGTTAAATTTAGGTTATTTTACTTTTATACATGTTTACTTTGAAAGGGCTGGCCAAATTTTAATATGAGGAGGTAAAGGCTTAAATGGTAATGCTTTTTAAATATTATTGTCAAAGTTTACTAGAAATTTTTACTGTTATAAACATAAACTTAAAACAGTCCGGAAAAATGCTACACTTATTGTCACACTATGTCGTACCTAGTACGAGTCATGACGTCACCAGCCTGCAAATGAGACTGCGATCAATTTTGTGTTTTTTTACGTTATAGCCATGCATCTTTTGTTTTTTTTGGATTGGATGAACATTATAAATTGTTTTTTTTTTTTAATTTTCATTACTTCATAGATCGAAAGTATTATCGATCCGTAATCGTTAAATGTAACTCTGTATAATTAACAGCAAAATTGTAATATTCGATTCCAACTATTTGTTTAGGTATCTTGCGTGATTTAGTTATTCTTTTTACGAAAGATAGCATATGATTCCAAAATAGTCTAACATGCATTTTATTAACATTCTATATTATTGATGAGGTCTTCAATATTAGAATAAAATCTGCACTATTCGGTGTAATTCAAAACCACTAGTTTGATCATGGACCACGTATCATTCTAAAGGAGAATGATCTCAATTGTTTAGTTTTAGTCGAGTTATTGCGTACTAACCAAAAAAAAAACACACAGACGTCCAATTTTAAATTAGACTATTTCTAAATAAATATGTCACCAGGTTAACCATATAGTCATAAACCCTTGCAATGTTCTACCTAGACAAATACCTATTTAACAAATATCACAACTTCTTAAAGAAGGTAAATAAGTAAATGTCTATTAATTGCACAAAACACTAACCTTAATCAGGTTTTAAATTTACAATACAATATGACTAGTCAAATAATAACATTAATTCATCACAATCTTTGATCTGATATATCTCTTTCTTTCTTCTCTTTTTCTTCTGAATTTCGTACTCCATTCTCTGAAAAATAATACAATTTATTACGTCCTATTTTCAATTATTTTCTTAAAACGTTCTTAAAAAAATCATGTTGGTTTAGGCATTTTGTGTATATTTTTGAGTTATAACCGACAAGCGGTCTTAGTCATGTGTAGCAGCTTGCGTATAATTTAAATTCTACAATCAGGAAGGCTGTGTACTTCATTTCTGTATAGGCACATAAAAATGGTTTGCCAACCACTCAGTAATGATTATGTTTTCTTCTAAAAGGTTTTCATGATACTTTGGGCTTTGATGTTATGCCCAAAGGTAAAATTTAGTAATGGAATCAATCCCAACTTCGTTAAACCGTTACTCATTACAGTTGTGAAAGAAAACATTATTGTTTTCTTGTGCGCATTATCAAGGATTAAACTGCCATATTTTACTAAGCTTTTACTGCAAAGTTTCTGCTCAGAGACAAAAAAAAATACTTCTAGTCAAAATAAATTTATACTTCGTAGAATCGTAACCAAGAGATCCACTTGTCTTGCCTTACTGAGTTGACTAATCTTATATATAAAATTCTCGTGTCACAATGTTAGTCTGCATACTCCTCCGAAACGGCTTGACCGATTCCTCTGAAATTTGGTAAGCATATTGGGTAGGTCTGAGAATCGGCTAACATCTATTTTTCATACCCCTAAGTGATAAGGGTGACTCACCCCAATTTTTTTAAATAAATCACATTAAAAATATAGCAGAACAACGTCTGCCGGGTCAGCTAGTATTTTATAAAGAAATTATTGAGGATTCTCTTTGAGATGATGATGAAATTGTATATCTCTCCATTAAAACTGGCTTTAGCAGATAGAAAAATCAATTCAGTCGGAGAATATAATAGCAAAATACTATTTTCTAGGTTTTATTGTCACAAATAGAGCAGGCTAACAGCTAAGTGCGTAGTGTTTCACAATGTCGTGTAACAGATAGTCAGGATTGTTTCAGTACCCTGAAACTGTACTGTGATATGAGGCTCAGTAACACTGGGTAGTGCCACTGTGCCATATCAAAGAGCATATAGACCAATCATATGACTGCTTGCTGTACGAGAAAGAGAGAGAGATGTTGGTAGTTATTGTGCTTGAGGAGGAAAACATGAGGCTAATACACTTCACAAAGCTTGTGGCTAGCCGCTCCAACTATGTAAGGCTTGAAAAGCTTACGTGTAGTTAGATATATTGATTTAAAACTCACAAATTCACGTGCAAGTTTAATCTGAATCTCAGTGATGAGGCTCCAAAGAAATATTAGGCTAAGGAAAGACACCAAAACGACGGCAGAAATTTGGATGATATTTCAAACAAACATATATTATGTACTGCACTCTTGCATAATAAAACAAATTATTTTTAGTTATTTTGTTATACATTTAAATACTGCTGCACAAATTTAAGTGTGACTTACCTATTGAGTTGTTAGAAATTTTCGGCTCATTCCAGGGCTGGATATTGCCAGATGAAAACAGTATATAGAATAAATTACTCAGGAAATAAAAGGCTATTGATATGAAGAACACTTTTCTCCATTCATTCGCGCTGTGCTGAAATAAAGATATGCATTACATTTTATTTTTTTGATATTTTCGTTAAGATATGTTATAAGTTATGTATAAAGTGCAATTAGACTAAGAACACAAGGAGTAGTTTTTATCTACGCAATCGTGGAACTGCGGTTTTATTTCACCAGACCAATAATTTGTGCGGTGCGGTGTGTGTGTAGTTATGTGAACTATCGTGGTTAAAATCGTCGCTCGCAAACTTGTAAGATTCTAGTGGATGACCGCTGCCGCCGGAACCGCAACACAACGTGGGCGCTGCGGGTATAAAACACGTCGTAAAATGTGCTCTTATTTTTGCATATAAATCCACGTTCTACAGAACCTGTGGGCCCGCAACCGCCGCGGGTGCAAGCAAAAACCGCTCCGTGTGTTCTTAGGCTTAGACAGTGACAGAGCGTCTCACACTTGCCACGATAACGTGGATTGCGTGTAATCATAAACGCCCCGTGCCGTGTAACTACACCTTAAGTAACTACAGTGGCCCGCACAATCGTGTGATATCCGTCTCAAAGTTCCAACTTAAAAAAAACTAAGATTTATTATCTATTTTATACAGGGTTACATTTAAAGGAGCAGTCAAATTTTGAGTGGTGGTTCGGAATCGATAAAGTTTTTAATCTTTGCAGTAGGTAATTAAAAAGAAAAAAATATATAGATTATATTTTTTATCCGACGCAAAATACAAGATACATGATTATAACGAAAACAAATCATTCAACTGATTTTTGATGACTGCAATTGCAGGCGCAGGTTAGTGACGTAATTATTCGTTTTGGGTACGACATAGCTTAACAACAAGTGGAGTATTTTTGCAAACTACTTTAAATTATTGTTTATAAAGTAAACATTGCATTTTGGCAATATTTTTTAAAAACATAAAATAGACAAGTTAAGATTACATAGTTAGTCTATGTAATCTTAACTTGTCTATATTAAAATTTGACCGCTCCATCAAAAGTAACCCTACATGTTTTTAAATGTTGTTTTAATTTTATAACTACCTCATCTTTAACAACGAGTGAGACACTAAGCGGTGCCATGATGGAGAAGATGTTGCCGCATCCGTTGGTAATGCCCATCAGCGTACTGGCGAAGTTTGGCGATAAGTCGATATGGGAAATCTAGAAACACAATAAAATTTAAAAATCTATAATGAAGCCACAAACGTACTTAAAAACGGAATAAAAATAAAGAAATCATAAGGAAATTAAAAACATCGTACATCGTGCGGGATTATTGACCTCTTGCTGAATATTAAAAGGGCTTTAATTTGTTTATTAAAGTCTAATTTTTTTTTGAATTTTTTATTATTTCAGTTAATAATGCAGAATAAAAGCCGGCGAATAGTGGCGAAACCGGCGTGTTTGTATGAAAAGGGTTATGAATGTGAAGGAAGCAAGACAGGTTTGTCAGGATCGTGAGGTCTGGCACTCGATACTCTCTGCCTACCCCGTAAGGGACTTGGCGTGAAGATATGTATGTATGTAATAATGCAGAATATCCAGCCTCAACTTCGTGCACTAATTTTAATATAATTTATATATAAGTAAAAAAATGAAAGTTAAATAAATAAACATCCCTGGACAAGTAACAAATTGAATTTTATCTCAAAAAAGAAAATCATTCACTTACATTATGGATGTTAGTCAGAATATATATAAATACTAGTTGCCTATTCCGGCTTCGCTTGGATGTTATTTTTTTGGTTATAAATTGAGATGTAAGCTATCCTATCTTTCAAGTTGGATCAAACTACACACGGTGTGCAAATTTGATTCAAATCGGTTAAGTAGTTTAGGAGTCCATCGTGGACAAACAACGTGACACGTAATTTATATATATTAAGATAAAATGTAAGTTAAACCTACCATAAGTATTATACCTAAATACACAAATAAATACATAAATTTAGATGTTTATAATAAAAATGTGTGCTCCTATTTTGAATTGAACCCGAGCTTCGCAGTTATTCAGTGGGGTTATGAGTAAACCAACCCTCGTCAAATCATAAAGATCTTACCAGGAATCCAACATAATGAGCACCGTTAAGGCCAACGGTAACAGTAAGGAGGGAGACAGCGAGCGGCAGGTGACCCGCAGGAATGTAGGAGAGACCGAGTAGAGCTGCAGCAGGTCCCCAGAAGGCTGCAAAATTGAATCAGTAAATCATACAACCTTGTTGAAACCTAGCTGTTCTGGCGAGCTTCGTACCACCTGTTCAGTTTGTATGGGAAAACTTCCGTCTTCTGGTTCTAAGCTTCCTCTCCAAATTTTCAGTTCAGCCGTCTCTCAGCCAGCACTTTCTTTTATATTTATATATTACCTTTACATGCATAGACCTCGATAGCTATTTGTTCAGTTTTTTATGTTTTTTGTAGGATAACAAACAAAGAGGTACCTCTTCTCCAGAGTAAGAGATAATTGTAGTGATGTCTTATAATCAAGTGTTCAAGTCTTCTAAGCTTTCTTTAAGCATAAAACACAACAATAGCGAACGCCGATGGTATATATATAAAGGTGGTGGTGTTTTAGGCGGTGATACCATATCCGGAAAGTAGCTTCGACTAACTGCAATAGTGAAATAATCTATTAGCCTGAATCATTATATTACCAATATCTAGCTTTGGAGTAGTCATATCCTAACAATTAGTTACAGTTTAAGCTAATGAGCTCTTCATGCCAAGTCCCTAGTGTGGTAGGCAGAGAGCAAGTGCCAAATGTCACTATCCTCATAGACCTGTCCAGCTTCTTTCATATTCTTTGTATACAGACAGGTCAGTTTTTATTCAAACATCATGACTGTTACTTTGAAGTCGGTGTTTATAGGCTTATGAGCCTCAGATTTCCCATAAATCATTCATTACAGACACAAAAGTAAGGCTGCCTTTAGCACGTACTTCTCCCGTCATACAATACATATGTCAACTTCAATTATTACAAATATGATGTTAATGATTTTAAGTACGAGAATAACTATTTACTTTCAATCAGAAATAAGATAACTAGTAATACATTGTATTTAAATAGAACTTGTACATTTCCATAATACTAACTATTAAACACTTTAAATAACGCTTCACCCCAGTTTATGGGAAAAAGCTTATAAATGGTATCCCTGTATTGTCGTTTACATCAGTAGACATTTTTCATTTGTCATCAATAACAATCAACCAAATAATGAACTGAAAAATGAAATAATCGCCTCTGTGGTCTAGCGGTCCGGGTGTTGGACTTGACTACATGAGGTCCCAGGTTCGAATGCCGGGTCGGCCAACAAAAAGAAAATTGGATTTTTCCAATTTTCTAATAAAAAAAAATGTTGGTCGGGATTGGAAACGTGCCCGGTTGCCGATAGGCTTGCCACCTATCACATTGTGGGACTTAGTGTCTTCGGCTAGTCGTGGGTGCCTTTATTGTACCTCTGCCTACCTCATCGGGGATATAGGCGTGAAGTTTTTTTTTTTTAAATGAAATAACTTTTGTTCTGATGATATAAAAAGTGAAACTGTTTGGTTTACGTAAGTAGAGTGTAGTATACAAAAGTACAAGTGTTATATTTATTATATTAAAAAGTTTTGGAATTGGATCAAGTGTTGATGATGAAGAGCATCTATTTTAAAAAGTTTAATTTTCTGGATAGCTACAGAATAGTTACCAATAGTGTTGAAAATCTTCCTGGTAGTGACCAGCGTCAGGATGTTCCTATTGATGAGGGAATCTGCGGTCCAGCTGAACACGAAACTCAGAATATACATGGCGACGTACGGCAGCGCCGACAAGAGACCATTCTGTAACATTATTTATTTACGTTTATCATAAGCCAAAGAAAATCAGTTTTCGCAAGTGGTGAACTTAATACCTATTAGAATTCTATACCAGTCAACTTTATGGTCAACACAGTGACATCAACAGGTGCCATATAAATAATAATCAATTGTATCATTACGATATTATAAAATCATTCCTCGTATCTGATTAAATGTTATTAATTTGTAAATAAAAAATTACAGTTTATGCAAAGCTTAAATACACCTTCGAAGAACATGTGATTACTCAAAACTCATTTAAGTGTATCGGCGAGGATATGTGTAGGGAAAAAAGGAAGCGAACCGCGCTTTCACTCATAATCGTGCTCAATCGTAATGAAAAATCTAACAAAATCTGTAAGTTACTGGGCCAATAATCGCGTAACAAACTTACAATATTAAGGCGCAGTAAAACTGCAAAACCTACTTCTTCTATATGAAAATGTAGTCTTAATACTCAAAAATATGGTATTCTCGTTAATTTCCGCACTATTCCATCATCATATATGAATTTAGTGGCTATGCGTACCTTGAAGGTATTTTCTTTTATATAAAAAAAGAAGTCGGCCTACAAAAGATGAAGAAATAGAACAACATACATTAAAAAAAATAGGTGTCGAACGTATAAACTCATCCTTTTTTGTGGTCTCAGTGGTCTAGCGGTCCAGGTCCTTAACTTTATGAGCTTCTGGGTTCGATTACGGGCTCGATTGGATGTGTGCCCGGTTGACGATAGGCTTGCCACTCGTCACATCGTGGGACTTCGTCGTCTGTAACCAGGTTGTTCCTCTGCCTACCTTTTCAGGAATATGGGCGTGAACACACTTACTTTCTAACTTACTTGATTATTAAAAACAACATATCGACGAATTGAGAGTATCGTTTTTGGTGTCAGTTAAAATGGAACAGTTATCTAAAGTTATTTAATTTTTATTTGAATCCCTACAAATCTTAAATTATTTTTAAATATTAAAGGTTTTCTATGACAATAAGAGAAATAAATAAGGTATGTTGGGGTAAGAACGGAAACGGGTTAAGATCGTATACATCAAAATTTCTCCAAACGCGACCGTATTTATTAATGGTGACAACATTGCATACAACGCCATTTTATTCTGCATCGGCCTTCAGTTTCCACCAAACGTGACTCCGATGACCCAAACGTGAGTTAAGGTGAATTTCGAAAAGCAAGGCAATTTTTGTGATATTTTCTTTCATCCGATCTTGCCCATGCATTTTTGATTCAGTATTTTTCCCAAAATACTGCTTATTTTGCTATTATTTCTTCCAAATACTCGGTTTTAGGTTGCTTCAGCTAGTAAGCTCTAATCAAAACATGTCTAGGATCGCTTTTAGCTGACATCTGTGCTTACCCCTGAAGGGTAAAGTTCGGATGAAATCGTCAGGTCTTCACCAATATTAAAAAAAGCAATGAATGTCAAACTTTGAATGAACTTTGAAGAAAAAAAAAACGCGAGCTACCTACATACTTCATATACACAAGAAGACCTAGAAATAGCTGTAAAAGATAAAGAGTAAACGTACGCTGCTTCTTTACGACACTACGGTATCCAGTCTAAGTGACAAAGTCCTAAAAAAGACAGGAATCAAATCATCGTTGATTTATTATTTATTGAGTTAAACATATCTATCTCTAGCTCTGTAAGACTGTTATCAATTTAGTATTGATGAGAACAAGACTACGGTTATGAAAACGTCAATTTGATTTAAAAAAATATGATTAATTTCTAAATGGGATATAGGTACGGGTAAGTTTATTAAATATATCCAAAAACTTAGTAAAACATAGCCTTCATAATATTTTTTTTTACCAAAATCACTTTTTTGTTATACTTAATATGATGAATAATTCACCTTAACAAATGTTTCTTTTTTTATTTTATTTTACTTAATACATCTTTTACGTTTATTAATGATTTAATTTCACTGTTACAAATACAATATTTAATTACAAATTTTACTAGATATTATGTTTTCTATCATGACAATAAGTTTAACTGGTTTTACTTATTGTCATGATAGAAACTACTTCATTACTTATAATAATATGAGATGATTTACAAAAATATAAATCCAGGTTTGTTAAGTATTCAATAAAAGTTTATCTATTTGTAAGAATTCCTTTTAATTTTAAAAAAGGTTAATTAAAATCTGATTATTATTCTGAACCTCGTTCTAAACGTGGCCTTTTTACATTCTGCTTGTACTTACTTATTGTATGCTATAAAACTTAACCAAATGATATAACCACGTTCATTCATAAACATACAATATGACTTATACATAAACTCATATATAAAATTGGCTTATTGGCTTAGTCTGCTGTCGTTAATATTGCCATGAGTAATATAACACCTAAGTAGGTACTTCCAAATCACATCCGATCTTTCCCTTGAATCTGTATAGTTAATTAACTATAAAGAGAGAATCTCAAAATGTAAAAAAAGTAACGCCTGGGTTAAGATCGGCCGCTTATTTGTAAAAAAAAAACAAATTCGATTGAAAAATTAGTGTGCTAAAGTGTATGAAACTGATTTTTTCATATGTTATAGAGCATTAATGATCGGGTATATTACTTTATGTACCTTATTCTTAGAGCAGCAGAAGCGGATTTAAAAATACGTCCGAATTTACCCCAAAGTAAAAAAAGTAAGTACTGTTTTTGCATGAATAAAAAACAGAAACTATTAAGTTGACAGGAATAAGCGAAATATAAAGTTATCTAACGCCTTATAAATGAACATTAGCACCATATTTTAGTACTTTATCAAAAACAGATGTTGAGAAAAATCAGTTTTTACAACATCTTTTCAATTGGCCTAAAATTCATCCGCTCTCACCCCAACATACCTTAATTATGAATACTTTGCAAACAAAAATAACATTAAAAATAAATATGTACAAAAACAAAAACTTACACTTTTTAAATCGACTCCCAAAACCTTGTCCATGTAAGATGGCATCTCAGTTAAAAGCGTCCAGAAGCCCAGACTTTGGCCGCTGTGGGCCAAAATGACTGCCCAGAAAGGCAAAGATGTGAAGATGCTCTTCCAAGGCGTCGACATTTTCTGGTGAATAGGTAAAAGAAAACTCAAACCTTACCAAATTAATTGTAAGTATCCAAAGATGTTTTTATGTGAAAGGGTCTCCTGATAGAAAGAGTCAGCTGTTGTCTATAGACATATAGATGTTTAAGGTGCGTCGCTGTCTTGTGACCGTGATGTTAGACCATTTGTGCAAGTCTACCTTACTCTCCAGAGCGCAACATGACAAAGTTATGACGGTAGCAATAGATAAGGCGGTAGATCCCTACCCGGGCAAGTTGCTCCAGAACACTTGACTACCAGAGGTCATATTGGTAATATACCACCTACGCGCGCCGCTCACGAGTTGCCTGGTAGAGAGGCAGATGGTCTATTCAACACAGCAGACCCAAATCAACACGTGGAACGACTAGGATAACTCAAACTTCATTGAAGATTACTTTTATCTCATAAAGTTGTACGTAAGGGAAAACCAAGATATATTGAGAAAACGTAGTTTATTTTAGTGGAAGGCAAACAGGAAATGGTTGAGCAAACATTCTCTGGGCAGTCGGCTAAAGTAAACTTCCTCTATCCTTTGACTCCTACATATCTTTATTTTTTTAACTTTCTTTAAGTATCTTTTTAAAGTAAGATAAATTGGCCTTCTTAGGTACTTTTAAGAGATATTTTTTATGATATTGAACGGCAAACAAGCGGACGGTTTTCCTGATGGTAAAAAGTTGTCGTCGCCTAGGTACATCAAAGGTGGTAATGGTCCGTTGCCGTCAAGGCCAGGATGCTAGGCCTCGAGCAAAAATTACTTAACCGGCTCACTTATCTGTCTTACTGGAACACATCAACAGCAAGCGCTGACGTTATGGTGGCAGGAATAGATAAGGCGGTGGTACCAATCCGGGCGAATCGCTGCAAAACTCTTCCACCTAGTTAGATATAACGGTATAAGTGGAGGTAAGCCTGTGCTTGCTTTTTACGAGCTATCTGGCAGGAATGTATATAGTCTATTTTGCAAAGGAGCCCAGATCAACACGGAAAACTTATATTCTTATGACATAAAACAGAGCATAATCAAACATCTCTCCTGAGGGTAAGAGACCATTCTGGTTTATAGACAATATAGATGTTGTAGGTGCGTCGTTGTCTTGTAGCCGAGATGTTGGGTATTATGTGCGAGTCTACCGGCTGCTCTACCTTCCAGACCGGAACATGAAACAGTCATTAATGGTGATAGATTCCTAGCCAGGCCAGTCGCTGCACACGCTATATCAGCAGTGGTTTTGATGGGAATGACCAATATAACCTATGTTCCCTTTTTACAAGCTGCCTTACAAGAAAGCAGATGGTATATTCTCTACGGAAGACCCTGAAAAACATGAGGAACAATATAAATACTAAATGCTTGCGGTACGTTGCCTATCTGATACTAGGATGATAATCTCTAGAGGGAGTAAATTTATTGAAGGCTTTACGTTTCGAAACGGAATATAACAACGGTGAGCACTAATTCTATTAAAACATGTATACGGATGAAATCTAGCATCAGTATTTAAATGAGTTACAATTTTTCCCAATTTAAAAAATAATGTGAAATCAATGTTAAAATTTTACCCTTTTTTCACTGATATCCGTAGATCCTGTATTACATTCAATATATTTCTTCTCCTCTTTGCTGGTCCAGCTGCTACTGCTGGGAGAGGAGGCTCCAAAGATGAACCATATTATCGACCATATGACGCAGGTCGCACCCGCAACATAGTAGATGGACGGCCAGCCCCACGGACTGTCTCCAAGGACACCCGCCACCATCATCTCAATGACAGTACCAAGTTGACTACCTAAACGAAAAACGTATACCGTGTTATTATATATTATATTAATAAATATGGACTAATCAGAAATAAAGTTGAAGTCTGTACCACATTGTTATAATAATTATAACACCATGTTAATCCTGGGAGTATTTTAGTCCATATTTATCAATAAGACGGTTAAGAACTAGTCTGGCGCCTTATTCAAAGGTACTTTATGCGTAGGCAAGCAATTTATATAATTTGATTATAGGAAATACGCACCGACTATGAACACAACATAATTAGTCTAGTCAACACGTGCTTTTTAGGTCCAAATTTTTAGCTCGCCTCGGAAAGTTATGATCGGGGTGTCATTCGATTTGTTTTCGCATTTAGAAAGTTTTTGAAAAATTTGGAGTTTTGATTGCAAAAATTACAAAATTTATAAACAATTTAAAAAAAAACACTGAATATTAAAAATGAAACTATTACTGAGATTGACAGTAGGCATAACCAATAAGATTGAGAGATTAGAGATTGTTTTAATTGACACGTGTAATGCTGATAGTAAAAAGTTTCTAAAGTCAAATGTTCAACAAACTGATCAGTCTAGGGCAATTTTTTTTATTTCTTTAAAATTAATAGATATTTAATCCAAGCACAGGGCAAGTGCTACAATAAAAATACCTTGAGAGAATCGAAGGTTATGGCCATTATCTATTAATACGTGATTCCAAAACTTTGTACACCTTTTTACGAAAATTGCGAATGGAGGGTTATGAAATTTGGCACACTTATAGTTTATGTGTAGGAGAAGTGCAGAACGCTAATATTTTTCAATAATAATGATTGTAAAGTACTTAAAATCAATAAATAAAACATTACCACACTACCATGCATTGACACACATAAACAAATATATTGATGATAACGATAAAAGATCACAGAGTGCGCACCAAAAAGTTTGGAAACAAAGTAATTGGTCTTGAAAAATGAAGATGGCGTACTTATCAACAGGATATTAAAATTTATTATGGTCGAATTTCGACCAATGGACGACCACTAGTAAATGTAAATTTCATCTGTAATGATGAACTCATTTACTAGGTAATCAGAACTGTATCTATGGAACAGAACTACCCGTGTTAACGGGTAAGAAAGAAATTGATAATTTCACCAAGTGTCTTGAATTCTTAGTAGTTCAATGGGATAGAGCATTCGTCGGCTTGAGACTAAAGGTTACAGGTTCAAATACTGTCTCGGGCGATTTTTTTGTTTCTCTAAAATTTATTGAGCTACCTTGCTTCAAAATTTAGATGTTATGACAGTTTAAGCATTGAATTTTGTTTCATTTTTGTATTTTTTGTTAAAAAGATATAAGAAATTGCTTTAGAATTTTATCTTTGAATGTATTTAATGGTGGTAATTTAGTTACGGACTCACTAAATTAATTTTAAGTTATCACTATCTTTTCAACGAAAGTAACAGAAAGAGACAAAACACTTTTAGTGCTGTCAAATTAGACCTAACATGTAATTTCTACAAACGTTTAATGTATCACTTGGAAAACGCTGATTATAAAACATAACAATTTGACATGTTCAGACTAATCTGACATTTCTTAAACTTTCCATCCCTTTTGTTTTTGTTTTATTTGAAAAGCAGAATTACTTACCACCAATATTAACTTACCAGAATATACAAAGGTACCCATCCGACTCCGTTCAGTAATAGGCGCCCACTGCCCAAGTAGTCCATGCACGGAGGGATATAGGAGACCCTGGAAGAGACCTATCACGACCCTGCATACCACCACTGCTTTCCAACCACCCTGGAAATAAGAGGATTATTAAACATACGATTGCGTTAAGCATGTTAAGAGTGTCAAAGCATAAGACATTTTCCAATTAGTTTGAAACTCATATTGTATTATCTGCATAATTAACTAAAGCAGGAAAAAGAAATCTTCTAATCTTATACACATAATTCCCGTGTGACAATGTTAGTTGCAGTTCTCCTCCGAAACGGCTTGACGCATTCTCATGAAATTTTGTGAGCCTATTAAGTAGGTTTGAGAATCGGCTAACATCTATACGCTCCGTGTTGGTCCGGGCTCCTTTGCAGAATAGACCATCTGCATTCCTGCCAGGCAGCTCGTAAAAGACGAGCATAGGCTTACCGTCACTAACACCGTGAAATTTGACGTAGTAGAGTTTCGCAGCGACTATTCCTACCGCCATAACGTCATGACGTGTTCCGGTTTGTAGGGTAAGGTAGCCGATAAACTTACTTTTGCAGTAGGTCTAACATCCCGGCCTCAGGTTGGCAAAGCACCATTACCACCTTTATTGTCTCTAGGCAGCGTGAATTTCCTTCCACCAGGAAATCCGTCTGCTTGTTTGCCTTCCATTATCATAAAAAAAATTGTTTTCAAATTCTGGTGTTTAAGATGGAACTCTGTAATATCATAAAAAAAACTATTTTTTATAACACTAAGTGATGAGAAAAAAAAATAGCAGAACTATGTCTGCCGGGTCAGCTAGTAATGAAAGAAGTTTCAATTTACCACAAAAGGTCATTGAACTCTCACGTTGCCTGGCAAACAGCTGGCAGCACCGTCTTTTTAGCGACAACGTTTTTTTTTATTTGCTTGTTTTTGTTTATGATTTTTGTTAGGGTTTTTAAGTTTTCAGCGTTGCCCAAGTTAGAATATGTGGCTAGTTGGCAATAGGCTTGCCACCTATCACATACACACATACATATCTTCACGCAAAGTCCCTTACGGCGTAGGCAGAGACTATCGAATGCCAGACCTCACGATCCTGACAAACTTGTCTTGCTTCCTTCACATTCATAACCCTTTTCATACAAACACGCCGGTTTCGGAGACTCTTGATACCACCCTCGGATAATATCTGGTTGATCTGATCGTAAAATGTCAGCCCTGGTCTCCCCGTGTACCTACATCCATCCACATTCACATTGTATATCTGCTTTGTCAATCTTTCATCTGTCATTGTTTCCACATGACCGAACCAGCGGAGCATGCCCTTTCCATTTTAACACCAACACTTTCTTTCAATCCCACTCTTTCTCGGATCTCACTGTTACGAATGCGGTCAGCGAGCGTTACACCACAGATTTTCCGTAGTGCTCTCATTTCGACCGCATTTATCCTACTTCCAAGCTCTTTCTGACATACCCAACTCTCGCTTCCATACAATAACGTTAGAATAAGCACAGAATTATGCAAAACGAGTCTAGCTTTTTGACTTTGGAATAGCTTACCCAACGCTCCATTCATACTATTCCCTCCTCTCTACATCCGCGGTGTACCTTCCATCCCTGCTAAAAGCACAACCAACATATACAATTTCATTCATTTGTTCCAGCACTACAACATCAACCAAAACTCTTACATCCGTTCTGGTTACGTCTCTTTCAAACACCATTAT
>NJDC01002242.1:0-28289 GCA_002245475.1 Calephelis virginiensis | reverse complement strand
TATATGTTTTAACTAAACATATGTGTTTAGAAATATCTCAATCTTTACATATATAATTCTTGTGTTCGTGTGTTTGTCACTGAACTCCTTCTAGACAACTGGAGCGATTTCGATGAATTTTTTTATGTATGTTCAAGGGGATTCAAGTATGGTTTAGATTCACAATGTGGTCCAATGGAAAATGTTTTTTTTTTATTTTTGCTTTACTGTAAGTAGTCGTTGATTTTAGAATGTTTTACATAGGGGTCTGGCAGACTGAGCTACTATCGAAACATTAATGTCAAGTTTGCTGGGTCAGCTAGAATATATTATATAAAAAGGATTTTCTATGACATGATGAAACAAAACAAACATAATATAACGTATCTTCACGCCCATATCCGCGAAGAGGTAGGCAGAGGCACAACCAGGGCACCCACGACTAGCCGAAGATACTAAGTCCCACAATGTGATAGGTGGCAAGCCTAACGCCAACCGGGCACATATCCTATCCCGAGCAACATTTTTTTTTATTAGAGAATTGGAAAAACCCAATTTTCTTCCTGTTGCCCGACCCGGGATTCGAACCCGGGACCTCATCAGTCAAGTCCAACAACTGAACCACTAGACCACAGAGGCGATAATATAATTTAATCATATTCAGAAATACAGCTCACATATCCCATACTTTATATAAATGGTCATTAAAATAATATCCGACTACAAAAAGGATTTCCTTACTTTAAAGAACGTACTCCCAAGGTTATCTAAAGTTCGCCCAATCTAATTTGACTTTACAAAAAAACACCCGTAATCTGAAAAACAGATATACAATTCACCGGCCTAAAGTGAAAGTACGAATAAACAATGGTATAAAAGCTATATTATGTCAGAGTACAATTTCACACAATAACTTACTCAATGATACGAGTATAAAAAGTATGATGCGATAAATCAGTACAAAAACGTGTTAAAATACCAATCGAGTAGACCT
This sequence comes from Calephelis virginiensis, assembly GCA_002245475.1. Taxonomy (NCBI): domain Eukaryota; kingdom Metazoa; phylum Arthropoda; class Insecta; order Lepidoptera; family Riodinidae; genus Calephelis; species Calephelis virginiensis. Next base: position 27,316 of record NJDC01002242.1, on the reverse strand, counting down.
GGTCTAAGTATAATTTGTAATAATCTCGTCAAAGAATGAAAATATTTCGATGATATTTTTTGTTGAGATAATAATTATTGTCAATATAAGATTTTTACCTATCGTAAAACCCGGATAATAGGAAGGGCAATAAAGCCAAATATGTCAAGTGATACAAATTTTGTCGGCTTGGCTATTCTTAAATAATGAAGCATGTATCATGTTGTTTAAGTTTAAGGGATAAGTATTTTTTATTGTATTTAGATAACGAAAATAAGTACCTATTGTTTTATTTGTTCCAGTTATGGACCAAAACCAAGGTTATTTAAATTCATTGATGTTATTAAATACCTGCAACGTCCAGGCAATCTGATTAATGACATGTTAAATCAAACTGTTTGTAGGTAATAAATAAAATAAATAAATAAACATCTCTGGACAAATTACACAAATTGAATCTAACCCCAAAGTAACCAAGTTATATGCTTGTGTTTCGGGTTCTAGTCAACTATTCTGATACATAGAAATATTTAAATAGATACCAGAATAAATTTAATAAACACCCACCCAAACCCACCGACATCTAACACTAACACCGTGACATCTGACTAGGTGGTAGAGTTTCGCAGCGACTCGCCCGGATTGATACCACCGCCTTACCTATTCCTGCCGAACGTCATGATGTGTTCCGGTTCGAAGGGTAAGGTAGCCGGTAAACTTACTTTTGCTCGAGGCCTAACATACTGACCTTAGGTTGGCAACGCACCATTACCATCTTTGGCGTCTCTAGACGGCGTTAATTTCTTACCATCAGGAAATCCGTCTGCTTGTTTGCCTTCCTATAACATAAAAAAAAACACAAGTATCTTTTTCAACTAAAGAGGTAGGCAGAGGCACAACCAGGACATCTATGATTAGCCGAAGACACTACGTCCTAAAATGTAATAGGTGGTATGCCTATCGCCAATCTGGCACATATTCAATAGCGGGCAACGTTATTTTTATAGGAAAACTTGCTAGTTTTCTAATCTTTGAAAGGACTGGCCAAATCTTAATATAAGGAGGTAGATGCTTAAACGTTGATGCATTTTAAATAATATTGCCAACTTGAAACATCAACTTTTATAAACATTAATTAAAAAAAAACATTAAATCGCCTCTGTGGTCTAGCGGTCCGGGTGTTGGACTTGACTGCATGAGGTCCCGGGTTCGAATCCCGGGTCGGCCAACACACAGAAAATTGAATTTTTCCAATTTTCTAATAAAAAAAATGTTGGCCGGGATTGGAAATGTGCCCGGTTGGCGATAGGCTTGCCACCTATCACATTGTGGGACTTAGTATCTTCGGCTAGTCGTGGGTGCCCTGGTTGTGCCTCTGCCTACCTCTTCGGGGATATGGGCGTGAAGTTACTAATTTAAAACAGTCCCCAAAAATGCTACACTTGTTGTCACGCTATTGTACCTATTACTAGTCATGACGTCACGAGCCTGCGAATGCGACTGAGGTTGGTGGGAACCAATTTTTTGCATTGTGTAGGTACGTTACAACCATGCCTCTTGTATTTTGCGTGGAATAAAAAATGTAATTTTATAATTTTTTTATTTTTAGTTTTTTTAAAGATTCAAGGTGTTACCGATTTCGAACCATTTTTCGAAATTTGGCTGGTGCTTAAAGTGTAACCCTGTAGAACCTCCTCCTTTTTTTAAGGTCCCTTAAACATATTATTGCTTTGACAATATGTCACTTTGTAACTGTAGCTAAATATTAAACTGTGTAAATGAATATCTAATGTATTTATTCATTCACACAAAATTTATTATGTAAGTGGCTATATACAGATCGACATATATAATGATTCTACGACCTCGGTTAGTTTATGTGTGACGAGTGCTATTTTGGACACACATGAGTTATTGCTTACAATACCATAGACTGTGGATAATTTGAAACTATTACAATGAATATAATGACCGTTCGTACCTCGACTTAGAGTTTAGTAGTTGTTTTTTTATATTTTCATAGCATAGGACAGCGTCTCAGCATGGTCCTCTAAAAACTAAAAGACAACTGGGTCGACGACATACTGTAGACGTTATGGGTTAGTGGCCTGCTTGAGATATATGTAAGGCGTTATGTGCAAGTGTTATCAGAAATAAATTCTTATTGTTTTTGACCGCCTCATTACATCTGTATTTGTATGTCAATAACATGACCGCCTCGTTGGTCGAGTCGCCGAGCAACCGCGAGGCTCGGGTTCGATTAATGACGGGGACAGGCATTTGTGTGTAGAACATTTAGATGTCTGCATTTCCGGGTCTGGGTGTTTATTAAATTTATTCTGGTAAATATTCAAATTTCTATGTATTAGATCGTTAACTAACACCCGTAACATAAGCATATAATTTGCTTACTTTAGGGTCAGATTCCATTTGTGTAACTTGTCCGAGGCTATTTTATTTATTTATTTTTAGTATAGGATAACTTAACAAACTAGCACATAGCTCTTCTTATTGCAAAATACAGGCGTGGTAAAGACTACAATTGTATTACATCTACTTAAAAAATAAAGATTCTTTATGTACTAAAAAAAAAGTAAAAAAGTATCTTCACGCCCATATCCCCGAAGAGGTAGGCAGAGGTACAACCAAGGCACCCACGACTAGCCGAAGACACTAAGTCCCACAATGTGATAGGTGGCAAGCCTATCGCCAACCGGGCACATTTCCAATCCCGACCAACATTTTTTTTGTATTAGAAAATTAAAAAATCCAATTTTCTTTATGTTGGCCGACCCGGGATTCGAACCCGGGACCTCATGCAGTCAAGTCCAACACCCGGACCGCTAGACCACAGAGGCGACTATGTACTATTTACAAATAAATCAATCCATATATGAAAACATGAATAGGTACAGCTCTATAGTCTCGAAAATAGTCAAGGACGACTACCTCCACTAGGCTAATTTTAGTTTTAAATGATTTGTGGTAATCCAAAGAAAGTATAAAAGATAACACAAGGAGAACAACTTTGAGGATACTAGAAAAAACAGCATTTTAGTTCGCCCGTAGAAACTAAAAGAGCGGAACAAAGGTTGCCAGGATAGCTAGTTATATTATAATAAATATGTATTCCCATTTCGCGTGGTCCCATTTTATCACGCCTTAACGAATGGACTAATTTTGCTAATTATTTATAATATTGACGATAAAAGGTTTTTATTTAAAGAGAAATTATAAAATTGCAGGATAACAGAAAAACAGTATTTATTTTTCTCTTGTACAGACTGTCAGTACCTGTAATTAATGTGAAGCGTTCGCGGTTCGGTTAGTATGTGTATAAAAATGAATAAAAATTTTGAATTGTTTGAACGAATAGACCAATTTTGCTAATTATGAAGAAAACAACCAGTGAAATCGCAAGGATAGTATCTTCACACCCATATCCCCGAAGAGGTAGGCAGAGGTACAACCAAGGCACCCACGACTATCCGAAGACACTAAGTCCCACAATGTGATAGGTGATCGCAAGGATAGTGGGAAAAACAATATTATATAGGGTTTTTCAATTAGCGCGGGTAGATTTTAATGGTCTAAGGCAGAGGTTCCCAAACTTATTTCATGTAACGCCCACTTTGAAAATCAGTTGTTTTGTAGCGCCCCCCCCCCCCCGTTTTTTTCTTGTCAATAACCTCAATAACATATTTGTTGCGCCTAGTTTAAAAAAAACATTTTTTTCAAGATTTATACCGCCCCCCTCTAGGCTTCCAGCGCCCACAAGGGGGCGTTATCGCCCACTTTGGGAAAGGCTGGTCTAAGGTAAATCAGTAAGTTTTTTTAAATGTACTGAATAATAAATGAAACGAATGTCACTGTCCAACATCACAATACCCTTAGCATGAACATATTTCGTATTCAAATAGTTCAATCGAAGAAACCTGATTGATGATCCTAAGAAACTTAAATGAAATTTCTTAACATAGTGGCTTGCATAACTATTCAAAAAAGTGTCTTTACAAGAGGTCAGCAAAGGCATAACTAGAGCATCCACAAGTAGCTGAAGACACTAAGATACCACGATTTAATAGGTGTCAAACCTATCGCCAACCGGGCACATATTAAATTCTGGCGAAGTTATTTTATTAGAAAATTAATAGTGCACATTTGTTTTTTTTTATTGCACCGATCTGGGGATCAAACCCGGGACCTCAAGAAGTTAAGTCGGAGGTTTTATAAATAAAATATATTTTACTTAAATAAAGTTAAATAAAGACAAAATTACAAAACCGTTAAAAACGGTATTTGATCTTTCATACACTTTTACAGAGATTTAGTTTCATTTGACGATGCTTCTACTTAATTTTAATCGTAATTTCTATAAATTTTAAAGAAAGAAAAAATTTCGCCCCAGACAGGATTTGAACCTGTAACCTTTCGTCTCAAGCCGACGAATGCTCTAATCAATTGAGCTACTGAGGATTCAAGTCCCGTGGCGAAATTTTTAATTCCTTTCTAACCCGTTAACGCGGGTAGTTATGTCCTCTAGATACACAATTCTGTGTACCCACCAAATGAGTTCGTAATCGTAATGAGTTAATCGTAATCATGCGTTGTACTAGCCGTCGTATTATTGACACGGCCTAAGGTAGGAGTAAAAATATACTGATATTATAGTCTATATCACATTGTATTAAATGCTTAAATACGAGGTTGAACCTTGGAGTACTTGTTAAAGTTGGCTTAAGTGTCCTGCTGGGAATGTCGCATATCAATAAAAGCTTGTCACTAAAATGTATTTTTGATGTGAAACATCTGTAGCCGCACTTAAAACCGATTTCTGGCGTAGCAACGCATGCCGTGGCGACGCGTCGCCACTGTATATGATGGTATATATAATCTGTTCTTTTCTTTATATTACTTTTACAAAATAATGACGGTGTTTCACATCTGCCAGGCGTCCCGTGAAGGCTCATATACATTGGACAAGATTAAATGAGTTATTGACATCACCAGCAAGAACATTGATGGTATTGTGCTCTGCAGCAAGTTTGGACTAGCACCTCACTCAAAGAAAGCAATGCACTCATAACATCTATGGTCTGTAGCCACCAAGAGTCTCTTGAAATTTAATGTGAAAAAAAAACCAGCTACTTTAGTTGAATATTCATAGTTAAAGACCGCGTTCCGATCCGGTAGTTGATTTAAGAAATATATAGATACGTCACAAGTACCCTTTTTATAGTTTATGTTAAATGGAAACAAGACATTTATCTTGTCGCTTCTACAAAAAAATGATACTCCTATTCGACCAACTTGACGTACACGCAAGATGTTCGTGCTAGGTTTACTGATCCATTACATTTTTCATGAATTCAGCCGGAAGCAGTCCATCCATCACGAGCGCATTGGAGATGAAACCCGTCGACTCATCAATACTCAACATCATTATTTACATAAACGTTTACCCGGGCATTTAAAACTCAGCCTTTGATTAAAAATTGTAGATACGGCACAAAGGATTTTTAACAATTTTTATAATGACCCTAAACTAGCTGATGGAAGTGAAGATGAGAAGGTACAAAAAGCTAGAAGCAATCTTTCTTGCTTTTAAAAACAAATATACTCGTATTCCAAGAAAACCGACTTTGGTATAGAGTTGTATTAGAGGTCAGCGAACCAAGAACATGGTTCACCTAATGCTAACAGACAACTAAGACTTATAGACGTCATCGATGTTATTGGTGCATTGCTATCCTGTAGCTGGGATATTAGGCTTATTTTTGTAAGTCTACCGGCTCCCCTAACTTCTGGACCGGAACATGATAGTCATAATGGTAGATCCCTACCCGGGCAAGTAGCTGCGCCGTACGCTTCTACTAGCGAAAATTCTTTGACTTACAAATAGTAAATGTACGTAAATAAAACGAGATTTTCTTTATAACATTTTAAAGACAAATGTTACCACTAATGCTTGGTTCCTACAACAAACCGTAGTCCATTAATATAAACACTTGTGGTTTGTTTAAAAGTAACGACGCGTTACAAAATGTACAAAGTTAAATACCTGCGACTAGCGACGGTTGACCACTTAGAAACTACGATACGTACAAACTGTGAAGTATCTTCACGCCCATATCCCCGAAGGCAGAGGTACAACCAAGGCACCCACGACTAGCCGAAGACACTAAGTCTCACAATGTGATAGATGGCAAGCCTATCGCCAACCGGGCACATTTCCAATCCCGACCAACATTTTTTTTTAATTAGAAAATTGAAAAAATCAAATTTTCGTTTTGTTGGCCGACCCAATTCGAATCCGGGACCTCATGCAGTCAAGTCCAACACCCGGACCGCTAGACCACAGAGGCGATTAACAATTACAAACTGCTATATAAAAAAAAACTAAATTGTTTCTTAAATACAGTACATTAGTTATTTATGCCACAAAAATAACAAATTATTTCTGTGGTAATGGCTCATCTAAATATTTAAATATCGCGGTCGTTACATTCAGTTTAGAAACATACAATGCTTAAATGAACATATTTATTCACTTTAAAAAACAAAGATCAAATTAAGTTTTATATTTTTGTCTTTAAAACTTTAATTCATCGAGCATTGGAAGTGATTCATCAAAAAAAAATCCAAATACACAACATTTAAATAAAAAAAAAATACTTCAAGTGCAAATAAGTGAACGAGTGATGTTTTCTAGCTATTGTTAACCCTAAAATGAAAAAAAAGTGGTATTATAAGATTGACGTGTGTGTGTGTGCTTGTGTGTGTGTCTGTCTATCTGTGCATCATAACTTCTGCAAGGTTAGATCGATTTCGTGCTTTCTTTTATTTCAATGCTGACTTGTTCGAGATGTTTTTTGACAACAATACATATAAGTTTTATCCGAAACACTATGAATGTCATGTTGGTATAAAAGGGTTTAATAAATAAAAAAAAATATATGGACAGGTCTTTAGAAAACGTGAGATTTGGTATCTGGTTTCATCTGCCTGATCTCCTGATCAAAATCTGATTTGATTAAAAAAACAAGATATATATAAAAAATTCTCAATGGAGAACTAGCTATATTGTAAAGTGTTTATGCACTGTCAGAATAAGATGATATTTTATTTATATAGTATATTAACCCCTGCCCACCGCACAAGGAACTCAGCGTGAAGATATAAATGTGTATGTTATAGAATAAATTGCATCATGAATGCTAGAAATCCATTTGCTTTGCTTTAAATAGGAAAATACATTTATTCCCATGATTACAATCGTGACGACATTTAAATGAATGTCCAGCAATTGTTTCATATTTTCAAGGAAACAATTACAAAGAATTATTTTATAAAGTAATTGCATTAATTTGTATTTTGTTTCAGTGACTGATAACTGTTCATGATTTGTTAATTTTTATTGTCATGAGAAGGAAACAAGTAGACGTATTGTGATGGCAATTAAAAGGTTAAATTTATCATGAGGCTAGAGTTTGTCCTAATTTGCTTTGTTTAATTTGGTTACCCTATTATTTAGACAGACACCTGACAAAAAAATAACAGTTTGTTATGAAGCAGAAAGAAACCATTTATTTAAGGATAGCACACACCGTTGGGACGGATCGTGTCGTTTCGGAGCGCATTATATTAGAGATTACACTTAGACGGGCCGAGCTGCTTTACATTAGTGGATGTTTATTATTCAGTACAAAAGACAGTAAAGATTAAAGATAAAAACTCTAAAAATCGTCAAATATGGAAAGTGGTGCCTAAAGCAGTTGTCGAACAAAACTTTCAAATGTCATAAGCCTTGTATTCATATGTTAAATATTGTTTTCACGCTCTTATTTTTGGGTATTGCACGGGGAAGGTGGCCAACAAAAATGTGTGCGTATGTTTTCAAAAACGTATGAATGCAATTTAGGCATATTCTTGCGCTGCGATGTCTGCCGCCCAAGTGTGCGCTATCCTTTAAACTGTACTGGTTTCAATAAATAAATATTTCGGGAGAAGTTACACAAATTGAATCTAACCCCAAAGTAAGCAAATTTTATGATTCTGTTATGGATGTTAGTCAACGATACTAATACGTAGAAATACTTAAATAGATGAAAGAATAAATTTAATAAATACCCAGACCCGGAAGATGCAGACATCTAAAATTTATCACACAAATGCCTGCCCCCAAGAAAATCGAACTCGAGCCTCGCGGTTAGTCAATGTAGTCAGGCCTTTATATATTTTCTTTTCGAGTGGCTAACGTACTCGCCTAACTACACCGCGGGGCTCGGGTTCGATTCCCTTGAGGCAGGCATTTGTGTGATGAACATTTAGATGTCTGCATTTCTGGGTCTGGGTGTTTATTAAATTTATTCTAGTTTCTATTTAAGTATATCTATGTATTAGAATCGTTGACTAACATCATTAACACAAGCATATAATTTGCTTACTTTGGGGTTTGATTCAATTTGTGGAACTTGTCCAAAGATATTTATTTATTTACTTATTTTATTTAACAAGAATTCTTTACGTAAATCATAAAACGCGACGCACGAAAAAATCGAGCACGCGTGTATGTCTATCCGTTTACACTTACGTGCGTGATACGTCCTTTGTGGACAGGCTTTTAGAAGCTATCAGGGTATTAAAATAAGCCTTTATTAATATACGTACACGCGAAACCTTACTTTGATAGGTTAATTGATAGGTTTAAGATAAACACATTTTCTTTGTCTATATGACGCAGTAGCCGAAACCTTTTTAAAAATAATGGGAAAATAAATTTACATTAAAATTTTCTGCAACAAGTGCACACCCTGTGGCAAAATATGTTGCACAATAAGCCTTGCAACATTTTGTGAGACCCATATTCAGACAAATATATTTATTTATCTAACACTTTATTGCACACAAAAACTAAAATACACAAAATACACAAGAAGTTAAAAATGCTCAAAAGGCGAGCTTATCTCTAACTAAAGAAATTTCTTCCAGCCAACCCAAAAAAAATTAAATAAGCTGTGAAAATAAAATGGAAGGCATCGTGTACAAAACAATTAACTATAGCTATACTTATAACGAATAAATAAAAATGTACTAATAAAGTGTGTAAAAAAACAGGTACAATTATAATTATTAAAATATCTTAGTAGGATAATATATGAGTATGTTATTGTGTCAACGATAAGTAATGTTCCTTCAATCTTTTCTTAAAAGTAGGTAAAGAAGGGCTGTCACGAATCACGGTAGGAAGGGAATCCCACAATTTGATTGATTGGAATGTGAAAGATTTAGAAAAACACCTAGAGTGTGAAGCGGGAAAACGAAGTACAGAGCTACGGTTAGAGCGACATGGGGAATTAGTAGAGTGCAGAAAGCTAAAACGCTCCCGCTGGTATGAGGGAGCTGACGGGTTGTACAGAATATTATATAGGAGAGATAGAACATGTAAATTTCCGCGGAGTCGTATAGGAAGCCATTTGAGTTGAGCTTAGGATTCAGCCCACAAGCTAATTGCACGAAGATCGTCATTTAAAGAAATCAGGGCGATAGTCTTATCCGTAGTACTAAAATGACGGTAAATCTTCAAATCATCTGCATACAAATGAAAATTAGAAGAAATTACCGCAGTAATTGTATTAATAAATATTGAAAACACTAAGGGAGATAAAATGCATCCCTGAGGGACACCCGCAATTATATCACACCAGGTGGACTGCATTTCATTTAAAAATACATATCGTGTATTTTTTTCTTTCTTTAAAACAAAACTTTTCTTTGACACCCAAGTGAATACTTACTATCGTATTGTAATCCATTGGCATGGTGTATATATTTATCTTCCATTTTTTTTACACTTTTCACTTTATAAACCATTTTTATTCGAAAACAAAAACTAAATAAAAGCAAGTTCAATGTTCTCAGAGTTCCCAATAAATGCTTTGATATCTTTGAATGTTATCAGCATTGTTAAAATATTAACTGGTGCTATAAATTTTACCTCTAGCTTTGTTTCATTTTTGTCATATTAGTCATTATTTTATTTAGCGTGTTTTTGTTTCCACTAATTTTCAACAAGGAATCAATCAGCTTTTTGGTCTAGCGGTCTCGAGCTCAAACCCAGGGTCAGACAACCAAAAGATAAATTGTTTTTAAAATTTTCTAATAAAAACTGACGTTGCCCGGTATTAAATGCTTATTAAAGGTTTGTTTGTTTTCACCTAAATTGACACATTGTGTAACGTAGTATCTGCTTAGGTGCCTTGGTTGTACATCTGTCTCTTCAGGAATGATAGCTTTTCAAAGAAAAAAAATAACTCAAATAGGATTTGAACCTGCGACCTTTAGTCTCTCGCTAAAGAATGCTATTACCATTTAAGTTATAGAGAGCTCAACTCTTGTGTATTTTTTTTCAATTTTTTGGCAAATTCGTCAGTAGTTATATCCTATAGCCACACTGTAATACTACCTATGAAATGGATTCATCATTGCAGATGAAATAACATTTTAATGGCCATCACTTTTAGTTTATGGCCATTACTTTTTATTTTAGTACTTGCCCCTTGCTGGGAACAAATTTTCACAAATTTCAAAGACATGAAGATTTTTTCACAAACTTAAAAAATATACTATAGTAATAGTGAACCTGACCTGATAAACTTCGCAAATGACATTGTATCGTCACGCTCATATCCCCGAAGTGGTAGGCAGAGGCACAACCACGACTACACTAAGTCCCACAATGTGATATCTAGTAATCGCCTCTGTGGTCTAGCGGTTCAGTTGTTGGAATTGACTGCCTGAGGTCCCGTGTTCGAAACCCAGGTCGGGCAACAAAAAGAAAATTGGGTTTTTCTACTTTTCTAATAAATAAAACGTTGCTCGGGATTGGATATGTGCCCGGTTGGTGATAGGTTTGTCACCTATCACATTGTGTAGTCTGTATAAAATAATAAATAAATAAATATTCCTGGACAAGTTACACAACATTGAATCTAACCCCAAACAAAGCAAATTGTGTGCTTGTGTTTTGGGTGTTGGTCAACGATTCTAATACATAAAAATACATAAATAGATACCAGAATAAATTTAATGAGATTATAAAAAATAAAAATTATTAATAAATAATATTTAAATTATTTCTTTTGTAATTTTCGCAGATTTTTTTGCTAGATTTTCTTCACATTAAAACTTCAACCTTCCCTGTTTCAATAAATAAAAATGTTATAAAATTGGTCTATCGTGTCGCAGAACTAGCGACTAGCAGCATGTTTCATAGCCTACGTCACAGCGTATTATTGATACTAGCCAATAACACTTATCTTCAGATTTTCTATCTTAGGAATTTTACACTTCTTTTTTAAGTTTCATTGAATTTAGCCCAATGGATAAATACTATAAATAACAGACACCGGAAACACCATACTCAGGAAATGTCCGGTACAGGAAACGTCAGATCCTATTAACGACTAAGTTGACAAACCTGATATATTGTTCATGGTTCTCTTAAAAAAGTTTTATCACAAGTGTACTTGTTTTGGTTGAGTTCCAATCATAATCATTGTTGGACTCCATGGTGGTTCGGTCACCTGTTTGAAATAGACCATCAGTTTCTTTGTCTGGCAACTCATAAAAGACGAGCATTGGTTAAATACTAACAAGAATAAGTGGTAGAATACTGTACAGTATTTTAGCCGGGTAGGGATTCACTGCCATAAATTTTCTTGCCGCCATAATTAAGGTATTATGCAATAGGTATAGTGTTCCGATCCGGACGCTAGGATAGCTCCTAGACTTTTTATATGATATTGGGAGGCAAAAAAGCTGATGGATTCCCTAATGATACGAAATTCATACCCGCCTGCTACCGTAACCAGAACTTCGAACCAGAACACGTCAATGGCAAGCGTTGACATTATAGCAGCAGGAATAGGTAAGGCGGTGATACAATCCGGACGAGTCGCTGCGAAACTCTACCACCTAGTAGGATGTCATGGTGGTAGTGACGATAAGCCTACGCTCGCCTTTTACGAACTGTCTGGCAGGAAGGCAGATAGTCTATTCTACAAAGGAGCCCGGCCCAACACGAGGAGATAATAGTGATAGTAGCTCATTAATAGAATTATTTTGGCTACAGGATCGTGACGCACCTATAATCGACGGTATTTTTAGCCAGCAGTGCTGGTATTGTCTGCTGTATAACCACCAGTAAAACTTGATGACATGCCGTTATCAGAGCCACATATTGACTACAAATTGTATTTTCTAGCAATAGAAATGATTTACATTTAAATATTCATACAAAATTTTCAATAAAAAGCAGCCGTTACAGAGTTAGATAACAAACACACATACAAAACATTCGTTCGTCAGTCCTAGGGCATGTTTTTCTGATTAGGACAGATTTGATAGGTATTTTCCAAAATTTTATAGAAACCTTATACATATATAAAGTATTAGGGTGTTTTTTTATCTGTATTTATGTGTGTTTGTCACTTCAATGCCCTTTTAAGGATTCTTTTACTGAATTTTTTTTAGATTCAAGTATACGTAGGGTGTATCTATTTTTTCGAAAAATTTAAGTATTTCTTGTAAAATTAAATACATTTTCATAAACATAAATACAAATCTATTATTTGTATGTCATCAAAAAAATCATAAAAGTGTTACATTTTGATAAAACGTCATTGATAAAATCTTATCAGTTAAACCTGTCATAAAGGAAGGAAATCGATAACAATCGCCAAACATATTAATTTAAAAAAGTATCATTAACAACTAACTGTAACCTGCAGCGTTGCCTGTGTGGTTAATGGTCCCACAGGAACATTTTTTTGGATAAACACTATCTAATGTGTTAATCCAAATTACCCGCTATGTGTGTTCCAATGAAAATCGGTTGAGCAGTTTTTGTGTTAAGGAATAACAAATAAACAAACATACAAACTTTCGTGTTTGTAATATTAGTTGAATAGTTTTAAATAGGTGCGACATCGTCAATTTCATGTATTAGTTTACGTTTACATTTTTTTTTAATTTATTAATATATTGCTAACCTCCCGGGTCGGCCAACAAAAAGAAAATTGGATTTTTCCGATTTTCTAATTTAAAAAAAAAATTATCGGGATTGGAAATGTGCCCGGTTGGCGATAGGCTTGCCACCTATCACATTGTAGGACTTAGTGTCTTCGGCTAGTCGTGAGTGCCTTGGTTGTTCCTCTGCCTACCTCTTCGGAGAAATGGGCGTGAAGATACTTTTTTTACTTTTATTGCTAACCTTGCGGTTTTTATAACTTCACCGGACTATGAATTACAGTGGACAGTTTTATAATGAATCTCGTAATGATTTCTAACAACTAGTTGCTTATTCGCGACCTGTCATCGTAAAATAGTTACGATTTTCATAAAAACTTCATTGCCCACTGTAGTCCTTAGGGAGTTAATTTTTGAAAATAAAGTAGCCTATGATTGATTTCGGATTTTAACAAGTTAATTTTCATAAAAATGGTTTACATTTATATATAACTGGCCGACCCGGCGAACTTTGTGTCGCATGACATTAACATCTAGTAACAGTTTGTATGGATGATTGCATTCCCGAGTTTTCTTTTTATAGGAACCTTCTCCTGGTTATGACTAAGAAAATAAAAAAAACAGTTAGCAAACTCGGTCCATATGTCCAGGCATGATGCGATGTTCAAGTGAAGAGAGCATTCATTTGCCCCGTGTTGGTCCGGGCTCCTTTGCAGGATAGACCATCTGTCTTCCTGCCAGGCAACTCGTGAAAAGCGTGGATAGGTTTACCGTCACCATCAACGTGTAACTCTAGCCGGTAGAGCTTAGCAGCGATCCGCCCGGATTGGTACAATAGATGTTGTTTATTGTCAGGAGAAGATGTTTATGAAGAGAAAAATAGGAAAAATTGAAGGGAGAATAGGAAAAAATGTATTTTTTTTCATACAAACTATTAGTAGCTGTTACTCTTAAGCGATACGAATTTTGCCGGGTAGGCTAGTATGATTATATTACAGGTTTTCTTATCACAATGTATTTGAATATATTGGTATACTAAACTACATTTGACAACATCCTTTTAACATATTTATTTAAACTATAATAATTTCATTCCCAATTTTATTTCATTCACTCATCACCCGCAACATATTCCGCAAATAAATTATTTTCATTAGATTCCCATTTTTATTTCATTCTATTTCATTCATTCATCACCCGCTAGTAGAGTTGTCTCATTATTACCTGTCTAATACCCTATAAAAACAACAATAAAAAAAGTTGAGAGGTGTCAAGGGGCACCCGGATGGAATAAAGTTCTCTCTCCCCCCCTCTTTCTCTCAATCTCTATCAATCTCTAGTAATATCTATCTCTATCTCTCTTATAGAGCGAGACAGACAGAGAAACATGAAATGAAATAAAGAAAATAAAAATATAAAAAATAAAATAAAAAAATAAAAATAAAAAATGAAAATTATAATCAAAAAATAAAAAATGAAAAATAAAAAAAATTGTCCTCATGCAGTCAAATCCAACTAATGAACCGCTAGACCACAGAGCAAAAAGTGTCGTGAAAACATTTTCGTAAGATTTTTTTCCGTCTAGCCCCCATTCACAACGCGCAATAAGGAACTTCGTTCCTTTAACTTATTGACGGTCGCTTCTCACTGACACGTCTTGCGAACGTTTTGACTTCGAAGTGATAGCGATTACGTGATGTAATAGCAAGTACAAACAGTGTAAGATGATGACTTTGTTGTCCTAGAGATTATTATGGGATGGACAAAGAATAATCACCCGCATCTTTTAATGGTAAGAGATACTCGTAGCCTATATATTACTAGCTGACCCGGCAAACGTTATTTTGGCATATAACTAATTAAATGACGGTTGATCAGTTATCGACCAGGGATAAAAAATTATTATTAAAAAATAGGGGTTGGTGATAAAAGGGTGAAAATTTAGGGTTGTATATGCTGTATCATAAAAAAATAAAAACAAAAAAAAATTGTCTGAAAATTACAAAAAAAAATTAGGGGTGAACCACCCTTACCATTTAGAGGAATAAAAAATAGATGTTGGCTGATTCTCATAGATACCCGATAAGAACAAAAAATTTTATCAAAATCGGCCAAGCCGTTTCGGAGGAGTATGGCAACGAAAACTGACACGAAAATTTTATATATTAGATAGCATAGATATTACAGGTACGTCGCTATCTTAAGCTATCAGTCCTATTTTGTACTTACTCCGGCTACCCTAGCCTCCAGAGTCCAAACCAGAAGATGTCATTATGGGAGTAGGAATAGGTAAACTGGATATTTTCTCATCAAGATTTTTAAAGCATGGTATGATTAATGGTCTTGGTAATAATAGTCTGTTAAGTATAGTAGTAATAAGTACATACATACATATCTTCACGCCAAGTCCCTTACGGGGTAGGCAGAGAGTATCGAGTTCCAGACCTCACAATCCTGACAAACCTGTCTTGCTTCCTTCACATTCATAACCCTTTTCATACAAACACGCCGGTTTCGGAGACTCTTGACACCACCCTCGGATAATATCCGATTGATCTGATCGTGAAATGTCAGCCTTGGTCTCCCCGGGTAATAATAAGGTAATAAGTATACATAAGTAAGTAATAAGTATAGAACTTATAATAAAACCATAGAAGAGTGAAGTCTTAGCGTAGAAGATATTTAAAAAAACTCGCAAAATAATAAATTTTCTGTGTTGTTAGAAATGTTTTGTGCCTATTTATGGGTCCTGGCTCGCCGAATCTACTGAGCCGGCGATGTTAACGAATTCTTTCTGGTAGGTACTTTATAACGTAGGTTAAACGATACTTGTTATCTCACCGACTAAGGGGTTCCCGTGGGAAAGGGGTAAAAGTTTTTTTTTACAGATTGTCCTGCATTTTTTTTTTTGAATCATAAATATTGTATTTTAGGAGTTGCAAACATATTAACATGAGAAAATAACTTAAAATCAGGAATTAACAGAAACATTTCACCGTAAAGGTCATCTTATAGATATACATATCTTTACACCGAGTGCCATAGTAACCTAAAGCAGATAAGGTAGAAGGTTTCGAGTGCCATGTGAACGAAGTTTGCAAGGTCCGTAAATCTGCGATCTCTTATTTAAATGTCTGAATATAAAACCGAGTGACTGTAATTGTTTAAACTTTTTTATTCTCCACAATCTAATCTAGCTAGTCCAAAAGGTTCGCATAGCGCTAAAGTTATTTAGCATCGTAGGCTCCCCTACTATAGTTTATTCAAAAGTTAATAACGAATAAATCAGCGAACTGTATAATACGAACTATTCAATAGAAAAAACAAATAATTTACCCACATATGTCATTACAAATTATTGAACATAAAGATTGCGACACACTGTTCGTTTTATCTGAAGTGGTAAAACATTAATCTTTAAGTGGTTTTTAAACTGTTTATTACTTTTCAATTAGGTATTCACTTTGACGCAAACAGGTCCTTTAGGAAAGCATCAAGAAAACAAAGGATTAAATTTTATCAATCAAGTAGCTGATTGGTATCCTTGGTTTTCACTATATTAGACCGCCTCGTTGGTCGAGTGGCTAGCGTACTCGCCTAACTGCATCGACGAATCGCGAGGCTCGGGTTCGATTCCCGACGGAGGCAGGCATTTGTGTGATGAACATTTAGATGTCCACATTTCCGGGTCTGGGTGTTTATAAAATTTATTCTGGTATCTATTTAAGTATTTTTTTGGTAATAGTATCGTTGACTAACACTCATAACACAAGTATATAATTTGCTTACTTTGGGGTTAGATTCAATTTGTGTAACTTGTACAAGAATATTTATTTATTTATTTATTTACTATTCATGATGTTGCTGGTGAACATTTCTCATACTATGGATCATAGATAAATATTTTGTAAAGTAGGTATTAACGAAAAGTTTTTGATTATTTATATTGTCGTTTCGTGAGTTTTTGTATTTTATGGTTATTTGCTTACTGTCTTAAAAGCAAAAAGATATAAAAAAAGTAAGTATCTTCACGACCATATCCTCAAAAAGGTAGGCAGAGGCACATCCAGGGTACCCACGACTAGCCCAAGACACTAAGTCACACAATGTGATAGGTAGCAAGCCTATCGCCAGCCGAGGAACGCTTATTTTATTAGAAAATTGAAAAAACCTAATTTTTTTTCCATGCAGTCAAGTCCGACTACTAAACCGCTAGACCACAGACCACGAATTAGATACTAAAAAAAGTAAGGTTCATTTGATATTATAGTCAATAGTCCTTGGAGTATTTTAGTCCATCTTTACTAGTAAGATATGTACCATCTTATTAAAGTATCTTCACGCCCAGATCCCCGAAAAGGTAGGGAGAGGTACAACCAAGGCACCCAAGACTAGCCGAAGACACTAAGTCCCACAATGTGATAGTTGGCAAGCCTATCGCCAACCGGGCACATTTCCAATCCCGACCAACATTTTTTTCGTATTAGAAAATTGAAAAATCCAATTTTCTTTATGTTGGCCGACCCGGGATTCGAACCTGGGACCTCATGCAGTCAAGTCCAACACCCGGACCGCTAGACCACAGAGACGGGAGGATCTTATTAATACACGGAATAACGTAGGCGTATAACTAAGTTGATATTATAGTCTATCTAACATTGTAATAAGCAATATAATACCAGGATGAACTTTGAAGTACTTTAGTCCATGGTTATTAGTAATACGGTTTTCGTCTTATTAATAAGTATGGACGTAAATTATAGTTGATATTATAGTTAGTATCACATTATAATAAAGGCTGTGATCCGAAGTTTAACCTTAGAGTAATTTACTCCGTGTTTATTAATAATACAGACACCGTCTTTTTAGTAGACATGGACTAATATGTAAGTAAAATGAAGACAATGTTAGAAACGGCTATCGTCTTATTAATAGACTTGTAGTAAAGTAGGTACTTCAAGGTTCAACCTCGTATCATAGGCTTTATTACAATGTAATACAGACTATAATATCAACTTAATTTTATTCCTATGCTAGTCCTATATAAATACTGTTTTTGTCTTATTAATAAATATGGACTAATGTAGGAGTATATTTAAGTTGACATTATAGTTAGAACCACATTATAATAAAGACTCTAATCCGAAGTTTAACCTTGGAATAAAATGGAGTAATGTGGGAGTAAAATGAAATTGATTTTATAAAAGGCTGTTGTCTTATTATTAAAAAATTCAAAATACTCCAAAGTTTGACCTGGTATTATAATCTTTATTACAATATGATACACACTATAATATCAACTTAATTTTACCCCTATATTAGTCATCTCTTAGTAATACATAGTATAACGTATGATTATTATTTAAATTGAGTAATTAGTACGGTTAAATAAAACTTAATCTCTATAAAATGAGTTGCTAAGAGCAAAATTAGACACTAAAAATTGTTAAGAACTACTTAAGTTGGTGGATAATTGTTAGCATGCAAATTAATTGATACTGTACTGTGAAGTAGAGCACATACCTCAAATGGCAAGACCACATGGATTGAAAATTTTAAAATATTTTCTTTAAAGCTCAAGAATTTCTATCTAGAGGAAAACTGAGAAAAAAACAAGGAGAATACAATTATTTGATGGCTAGTAGTCAATGTCAATACCAGTAGGGTTACTTTGGAATCTCGCTTTCATGCATATTAGAAATTGGAATCGGATTATAAGTACTCTTGAACACTAGCGAATTGTATGCATTTAGTTCCAAAATTAACGAATTCTATAAAACAATTTATTATTTATTGTTAACTAAAAATTAATAATTTATTGGCGAATTATTAACATTTGGTTAATAATAAATAAAATTTGTTCAAAAGTACCTCAAATGATATATCCGATTGTAATTTCCAATTTGCATAAAACGAAATTCAAGTTTGGTAGCTCATGGTAGTGTTAAACTTACATTTAAAATTTTGTTCAAATGTTTAAATATAATCTGACAAATCTAAATAGTAAATTTGTATAAATTTAAAAATATTTACACACCACATTGTGGTTAGAATATGTTTATTAAACAAATATTTTTGAAATAACTTCTAACTCATATTCAGCCAATAAATCAAAGAGTATAATAATATACCTATACAGGTAATAAATAAATTTTATTTAATTTCAATAGTAATCCTACGAATGGGTTTTGAAGTTCGCCGGGTTGCAATGACAAAAAAATAACTTTGTAATCGCCATTCCCCGGTTACATTTATATTGAGTTAAACTTTCAAAATATATAAGGTGATTGACCTTTAACCCTAGTTGTTTTTTTTTAGGCTAACTGGGGTTAAATAAGATTTCCTGAGCTAAGAAACTCATGCCGCCTAGAGACTCCAAAGGTTGTAATGGACCGTTGCTAGCCTGAGGCATGTTAGACTTTGAGCAAAAGTAAGTTTACCGGCTACCTCATCCTCCAAACTGGAAAACGTCACCGGTAAGCGCTGATGTTATGTCAACAGGAATAGATAAGGCGGTGGTACCAACCATACAAACTCTATCACCTTGTCGGTTGTCGCTGTGTTAGTGACGGTAAGCTTATCCTCGTCTTTTACGAGCTGCTGGGCAGAAAGGCAGATAGTCTATTACGCTAAGGAGCTTAAACCATTACTGAAAATTTTCCTATTTCTAGGGTTCCGTATCGTGAAAGGAAAACCCTTATAGGACATTTTTCCGTCCGTCCATCTGTCAAAACCCTTTTTCTCAGAAACACGTAGAGGTGTCAAATTGAAATTTATATCAAATACTGAGATCTACTGTTCTTTGAATCGATCAAAACAGCAAACTTCAAAGCCAACGCAATAAAACAAAGATGTGTGTGTACTCATGTACGCACGTATAAGTTATACTTCTTTGGCGTATCAATACAAAAATACCAAATAAAAAGGTTCGCAACTAACTTCAGGGTGTTGCTTTTTTCTGTCGGTAGCAACTAACTTCAGACTGCCACATTTATCTGTCGGTGTGCGCGCGCATCGTAAAAATTCACTCTCATCATTTTTCCCAATCGCGCCAAAAGAAGTATAACTTCAAAAATACAGACGCTTATGCCGCAAATTTTAGAAACTCGCATCAGAATTTACAGGGCATATCGTGAACTTAGAATCTTCAAATTTAGTACAAAGCGACGTCTTACAGTCTTAGATAAAGAAAATTTGTCGAAACTGTAAACTTTTTGTCACATGGGATAGTAAAATATCGTGATAGGTGAATTTTTTTTAATGAATCTACAGGTTTGTACGGAACTCTCACTGCGCGAGTCCTATTCGCATTTGGCCGTTTTAAAGGTTAGTTATCAATTGTACAAAGTAAACTGTAAAATAATTATGATTAGTTTTTTATCATATAAATCTGAAGCTAGGTTTTAACGATGATGACATTTTTATTATCGAAGACAAACAATGAAGTGGATCTTGTGCTTTGAATTTCAAATTGCTTAATTATGAGATAACCAACTTTTGCCGCGAACATTGCCTTTATCAGAATGTGCCTATCTGCACGCCCGTTTTCCCGAAGTGCAAGGCAGAAGTACGAACAGGGCACCCAACACACTAAGTCCCACAAGCCTGTCATCAATCAGGCATATGTCCGATTCCGAACAACTTTACACATGCAGCAAAAAAAAATATACTTGCAACTATAAAAACTCGAAATACGTCCTCACTTATAAAGAAATTAATATAAAACGGAACCAATATACCTGTTTAGCCTAGTACGTAAGTATTTTCACGCCTCCATCCTCCAAAACAGGCTGAGGTATAACTAGGACATCGACCATTAGCCAAAAGTATTTTTCAGTTCTACAACGTAACAAGTGGAAAACAACCGTACTTTCAAATTCCAGCTACCTTTGTTTTTATTGAAAAATTTAAAAAACACAATTCGAATTGCCAAACGCGGGAAAAGAACAGGAGATGTCAATAGTCAACGCCAACACCAGACAACTGTTGACAAGAAGCGACACCAAAAGCCCTTAGAAATCTATGTTCTATACGCTTTTGTAACTTCATCGCATTCGATAACGTTTTTTACAACGTTACTATTAAAGTTAGTTATTATTAAATAACGAACTAAACTAGAACATTGTCATATTATTATAGCGTCAAAAGTTTATAGAAAAATTAAAAAGTTATCTCATATGTTACGTTAATGATATGGTTGTCCGTGTTTTAGTATATGTGGGCTATAGAGATAGCACTTTCTTACTAACGTTGTTTTTAAAGTTATGTATTATAGTTAGATTACGAAATAAACTAAAATATTGTCATATTGTTATAACGTTGATAGATCATAGAAAAACTAAAAAGTGTCGTCATAGGTTGCTGTAATAAGGTCGTCCGTGTTTCAGAACTTGTGACCTACAGAGATATCACGTTATTAATAACGTTATATTGCCATATTATTATAACGTTAATAATTCATAAAAAAGTGTCGTCATACGTTGCTCAAATAAGGTCGTCCATGTTTTAGTATTTGTGACCTACAGAGATAACTTATTTTTATTTTAATAAGTAATATATGTACAATTTATGTTAATACGCGAAACGTAATTCTTACCTACTGTTAAATTACATGTCAATATATCTCTCATATTTCACTTTTTATAGTCACACTATTTAAAGCAATCGTAATCTTTACAATTAGATGTTTTATTATTTCCTATAATTTATTTTCAGCTATATTTGTATTTCAATTACATCTATATATTTGTTTGTCAATAACATGACCGCCTCGTTGGTCGAGTGGCTAGCGTACATGACTAACTACATCTACCAACCGCGAGGCTCGGGTTCCATTCCCGACGGGGGCAAGCATTTGTCTGATAAACATTTAGATGCCTGCATTTCCGGGTCTGGGTGTTTATGAAATTCTAGTATCTATTTAAGTATTTCTATGTATTAGAATCGTTGACTAACCCATAACACAAGCATATAATGTGATTACTTTGGGGTTAGATTCAATTTGTGTAACTTGTCCAGGGACATTTATTTATTTATTTTTCTATATTTGTATGTCAATTACATATATTTATATCTTATATATAAAATTCTCGTTTCACGATATTACCGTACTTTTCTAAAACGGCTCTACCGTTTTTCAACAAATTTCAGATACGTATTCAGTAGATCTGAGAATCAGCTATTATCTATTTTCCATACCTCTAAATGATAAAGGTGCCTCACCCCATTTCATTTTACTAAAACTGCATTAAAAAAATGGCAGAATAACGTTTGCCGGGTCAGATAGTATTTTATAAAATATTTTAGTATATCCAACTTCTATTGGTATATATAAATATTGGTTGTTTTAATTAAAATTTAACAATGAAACTTAAGGCCTCGCTTAGAGATGCTAATTCTCTTATAATTAATTATTAATTCGACATTCATTAAGTCCAAACAAAATTATAACTAAACAATAGATTAAATGTTGTTGTACTGATTTAACTATTATCCCTGTTATTTTTTTGGGATTGTTTGAAGAAACTTTTCCTAACAATAATCAACACAACAAATAATAATTAGCAAAATTCGTCCTTTCGTTCTGTTTCGAGGACCATGCAAAATGGGGATTCATTTTTTATACATATTGATTAGTCCCCATTTCCCTTGGTTATCGCATGACGCCTGAACAGACGAACCAATTTTACCATTTTTGTGTTAATTATTGTCAGAATTTTCTTATAAACAGAAAAACCAGTCAAATTGTAAAAAAAAAACAATTATTAGTAGCGGTTGATGTCAGGTATTACAAAGTTCGCCGAGTCGTTTAGTCCATAATATAAAAAAAAGTATCTTCACGCCCATATCCCCGAAGTGGTAGGCAGAGGCACAACCAGGGCACCTACGACTAGCCGAAAATACTAAGTCCAACAATGTGATAGGTGGCAAGCCTATCGCCAACTGGACACATATCCTATCCCGAGCAACATTTTATTTTATTAGAAAATTGGAAAAACCCAATTTTCTTTTTGTTGCCCGACCCGGGATTCGAATCCGGGACCTCATGCAGTCAAGTCCAACAACTGAACTGCTAGACCATAGTGGCGATTATAATATATAATATTACATAATATAACATTACGGTAATATTGTCATGGACTTTTAGATATATAATTTAATGTAAATTGCTTTACGTAACTTAAAAACAAATTCATATCCAGTAAATTAAAATTACATTAGTG
Source organism: Calephelis virginiensis (assembly GCA_002245475.1). NCBI lineage: Eukaryota > Metazoa > Arthropoda > Insecta > Lepidoptera > Riodinidae > Calephelis > Calephelis virginiensis. The sequence goes on along the minus strand of NJDC01002242.1, from coordinate 4,085 downwards.
CATATGTGCTTCCTCGTTAACCTCTTTACAAGGTGGTAGATGCTTGTGGTTTGAAATTTAACTTTGAAACAGAGTTCAGACTTATATCTATAATTTTATTACATTTATTTTAAATTGTTAAAAACTGTTTTTTTTTTTCAAAAAAGGAATTTCGTGTACTGATACTGTCTGAAATATTTCAGTATATTATTTTAAATATGCAGATAAATAAATTTAAATATTAAACCATTTTATTTAGGTAAAATAATTTTAATTAATTCATAATATGACCACCTCGTTGGTCGAGCGGCTAGCGTACACGCCTAGCTGCACTGATCAACCGCGAGGCTCAGGTTCGATTCCCGACGCGGCCAGGCATTTTTTGTGATGAACATTTAGATGTTTGCATTTCCGGTTCTGCGTATTTGTTAAATTTATTCTGGTACATATCTAACTAAATCTATGTATTAGTATCGTTGACTAACACCCATAATAGGGTGTCCCTTATTTTTCAAAGTCTTAACATTTTTAATTATTTATACGGGATACTCACGATCTCTTTTTATTTTATTTGTCGAAATTTTGGCCTAGTTGCATAGGCCGTGGTCACGACGGGACTGTGGCGGCGAGCTGTAACTTTTGACAGGAGGATCTACTGACAGTTGAGCCTGTCAACCCTCCGTCTAATTCTTCTTTTTTGAACGTCCTTGTCACTATCATTTCTGGGCACTATATCGCGACACACAACACTAACTATGTCCCTACCCTTTACGGCACTTTTTGTAGTTATAGCCCGGCACCGACCAACAATTGGATCCCACGCCTGGGCCAACTTAAAACCGTCTTCCCTATTGAAATTATTTGATGTATTTCGAATTTCAATAGCTTCACGTACTAGGCGAGGAATGTAGTGGGATTCTGTAGAAACTATTTGTGCATTATGTTCTATCCAATGGTTGGTGGAAAAATAATAAAATAAAATAATTTAAAATGTTATTAATTCGCGAAGATTTAAGTTTAAAATCCTATTTCAAAGTCTTGTTTTTTCAACGCATACCTCTTAATTTTATTTATTTGTCTATAATTTACCCACAAATATTTTTTTAGCTTATTCAAACCACTGCAACCCGTGCCGACTTTCATCGATAACATGTTCCTACAAGTTGTACCGCTCTGTTATAACCCTGAACTGTAGGCTAAAAGGCTTACTTCAGTGCTCCGCCAACAAAATCCCCAAAAGTGCTTCACCAGCACTTTTGACCCTCCTTCCATTCCCATAGCGATACCCAGTCAGTCTCCGTTCAGAATCCTACCAGACAACTCCTGTGCTATATCCTTACCAATTCTACCAGTTCTTATATTTTAAATAATTGTATTTTATATTTAAAGTAAATATAGAAGTGTTCAAATAAATTTCTTTTTTAAAACTTAAATCCCGAGGCACAGTGTAACAGCTCGCGCAGCGCGTACTTGAATTGTTTGTTAGTTAATCCCAGATTGCCGAGTAGTTAACGTGAATTGTTTTATTTTTCAAAATGTCTGTGGAATTGAGAAGTAATGAAACAAGTATTTACTTAGTTGGTGATGTAAATTATCAGATAACAGGTGCAAAATTGCCGTCTAACAGTCAAGTTCTCGCTGTTTTATTTTTTAACATCCGCGAAGTTAAATTGACTGGAAGTGAAAGCGCAAATCTAGTAATTCGGGAGTGTATTATCTTCTGAAAAAAAGCTAGAATACCTATTAGAGCTCAACCTAATTGCGTAAAGAAGCTTATGGGTCTTTATCAAGAATGGCGAGAGCTGCAAAGAAACTGTAAAAAAACGTACTTATAAACGTCGTGAGGAGGACTTTAAAAAAAAATTAGATAATTTATTCGATATCGCTCACGCTGATGCTTTAACCATCTTGAAAATAGATGAAGATAAAATCTTCCTACAAGACCAAAGACAGTCGGCGCGACCAGGTTGCTTAGCGGGAGCTGACAAAAAATAGCGGAGAAGGAAGAACGAGCCAGACAGCGAAAAATAGAAGAAGACAAGAAAAGATTGAAATAAATATCTTCAGAAAACTTATCGGCAACTTCGTCTCCATATAGTTTTGCGTCTCTTGTGGACCTAGAATGCCAATCCAGCAGCTCTGAAACAAGAGTAGAAGAACCTCATCCTTCCACATCTCAATCAGTAAGTTCTATAACTACAAAAAGAGGGCGCAAAGATTTAATTACGCCGAAGTTGGTAGCAGCTTTAGACAGGTGTCAGCTTATAAATTTTTAAAGAAAGAAAACATTTCGCCCCAGACGGGATTTGAACCTGTAACCTTAAGACGTAAGACGAAAGGTTACAGGTTCAAATCCTGTCTGGGGCGAAATTTTTTCTTTCTTTAAAAATTTATAGAAATTTATCCCAAGCACAGGGCAAGAGCTAAAATAAAAATACGAGGTGTCAGCTTAGTATAATATAATGGTTAATATAATGGTTTTCGGGACATACAAATATTATTATCTGACTGATGTTATATCCGCATGCTATTTTATTTTCTTGCATGAGAGATGGTTGAGGATCTCCAAGTGTGTCGTCTTAAGTTATTACAAGGAAGGAAATATAAATAATTAATATTATCAGCAACAACATACAAGGATATAAACAAATGGTCAAACAGGCCAGGTTCTGTAGTTAAAGATGTTAAACGTACCAAAAAAAAAAATTAAATATTTCATACGGGTTTCTTTGTAAACTTATTTAATAATTTTACAGCTTCGACAGGAAAAGAGCGCTCATAGAAAGTTAAACAGTAAAGAGTGTGCGCAACCAGAGGTTTACGAGTCAAATTTCTAAGTAAGTAAGTAAGTATCTTCACGCCCATATCCCCGAAGAAGTAGGCAGAGGTACAACCAAGGCACCCACGACTAGCCGAAGATACTAAGTCCCACAATGTGATAGGTGGCAAGCCTATCGCCAACCGGGCACATTTCCAATCCCGACCAACATTTTTTTTTTATTAGAAAATTGGAAAAATCCAATTTTCTTTTCGTTGGTCGACCTGGGATTCGAACCCGGGACCTCATGCAGTCAAGTCCAACACCCGGACCGCTAGACCACAGAGGCGATAATCAAATTTCTATTTTTATGATATTGGAAGGCAATCAAGGTGACGGGTTTCTTGATGGTAGGAATTTCTCGCCGCCTAGAGACACCAAAGGTGGTAGTGCTCATGCAATTTCCTCAAGCAAAAGTAAGGTTATTGGCTAACTTTTCCTCATCACTTGCCTCCGGTGGTATCAATCCGGACGAGTCGCTGCGAAACTCTACCACCTAGTCAGATGTCACGGTTATAGTCAGGGCCGTCTTAGGCTGTGCTAGGGCCCGAGGGCACACAAAACCTTGGGGCCCTTTTGGAATAAAACCATAATAAAACTTAACAATATTTTTTCACTATGATCTGCTTTATTATAGGATAATATATATTAGATATATAATTATAATATATAATTATATTAGACAGTATGTCATTAATTATATTAGTATACTGCTAATATTTTATGATTTCGACAATAGTTTCTTTCGAGATTTCTGTTGAGCAAAATCTTCTACTAAATCGTTAAGTACAATGTTCTGAAGTTGTTAAAAAACTTAGTGGAAAAGTTAAATGTGAGAGAAATATTCGATCTCTCGGGGCCCTCTGAGTATGGGGGCCCTGGGCACTGGCCCCGTGTGCCCTTATGGTAAAGACGGTATTGGTTATAGTGACGGTAGCCCTACGCTTGCCTCTTCAAGAGGTACTCTGTCTTACTCTGAACTGCGCAGTGAAAACCTGTTAATGTATTATAATTAATAGTAATAGTATTAAGATAGTTATTGTTTAATTTTAAATGGATTAATATTCAAATTATGAAAAATTTAATGTGAGTTGTGATATGAAAGAAGTTATTCTTAAGTAGTATCTTCACGCCCATATCCCCGAAGAGGTAGGCAGAGGCACAACCAGGGCACCCACGACTAGCCGAAGACACTTAGTCCCACAGTGTGATAGGTGGCAAGCCTGTCGCCAACCGAGCACATGTCCAATCCTTCTAATAAACATTTTTTTTATTAGAAGATTGGAAA
>NJDC01002240.1:225966-245646 GCA_002245475.1 Calephelis virginiensis | reverse complement strand
GCAGAACCCGAAGAAGTTTCACCATTTATTTTGACCCTCTGAACTCTATTGTTCAAATATGAGATCATGACATCAAGAGCTTTGTTCTTAATTCCGTAATAGCGTAATTTCCTGATCAAAGTATCATGATGAACAGAGTCGAAAGCCTAAGAGAGATCACAGAATACACCTAATGCATCATGCGAGTTCTCCCAGGCTTCAAATACGTTTTTTTAATAATTCCACCCCTGCATCAACGGTCGAGCAACCTTTGGTAGATCCAAACTGTTTATTATGTAACAATTTGTGAACACTGAAGTGATTTAACATCTGATAAAGTATAATTTTTTCAAATATTTTACTAAGTGTAGGCAAAACTGAAATAGGTCGAAAATTTGTTGGGTCAGAAGTGTCACCCGATTTCAATAAAGGCACTACCTTGCTTTGTTTCACTAGATCAGGAAATACACCATTCGATATGCAGCAGTTAAATATAATGACGAAATGTGGTGTAGTATCATAAATTATTGACGCAATCGTTTTAACAGAATGTTCCCACAAGTCTGACGTTTTCTTAGTTTGTAGTGACTTAAAAGCTTTAATTACGTCTTTCGTATTGGCATTGGTAAATTCAAAAGCTTTGACACATTCTACTCTTTGGCTATTTTCACATCATCATTAACACTACATCCATCTATTTTTAATTTGAATTCATCATTAATAATTTGACATTTACCGGTTTCCGTATTTATAATATTCCATGTGGCCTTTATTTTGTTTTCGGATCTTTAACATACATACATACATACATATCTTCACGCCAAGTCCCTTACAGTATAGGCAGAGAGTATCGAGTGCCAGACCTCACGATCCTGACAAACCTGTCTTGCTTCTTTCACATTCATAACCCTTTTCATTAAAACACGCCGGTTTCGGAGACTCTTGACACCACCCTCGGATAATATCCGATTGATATGATCGTGAAATGTCAGCCTTCGCATTGAATATCTGCTTTGTCAATCTTTCATCTGTCATTCTTTCCACATGACCGAACCAGCGGAGCTTGGCCTTTCGCATTTTAACACCAACACTTTCTTTCAAACCTACTCTTTCTCGGATCTCACTGTTACGAATGCGGTCACCGAGCGTACACCACAGATTTTCGGATCTTTTAATAATGTTTTTTAAATACATAAACTTAGCGGTGGAACATACTCTCTTAAACAATTTTGAATATACTTAAGCATAGTTTTTAAATTCAATGCTATGGTTATATGATTTTTCATAATATAAATCAAGTAACCGTTTTCTACTTATTAATATACTGGTTGTTGCCCACGTTGAAATACGTCCGTTTTTCTATACATTTTTTCCTATGGATGAATACTTTATTATGCTCGGTGTCAATTAATTTAAATAACGAATTAAATAATTTATTTGGATCATTGTTATGAGGTAGATTTGGCAATTTCTCTAATACATTATCCCGAAAGTGTTCTAATCGACTAGAATCTATTGGATTAAAAGCAATATATTTCTTTTGAGAATTCTCAATTTTCATAGGAAAAATAGCTAATTGACCACAGTGATCAGAATCTAATTCATTTATAACTGAACAGCTAACTGGTGATATATTTGTAAAAATCTTGTCTAAGCAGGTAGCACTAGTGGCCGTTAATCTAGTGGGTTCCAACAATAAATTTAGTAAATTATTTGATTTAAACATATTGAGAAATCTACAAGACAGGGAAGATTTTTCCAATATATTAATATTAAGGTCTCCACAAATAATAATATTCTTTTTTGAATTTGAAACCTTAAGTAATACCTCTTTCATTGTTTTTTCAAAATCTTCGTATGAACCACACGGGGGCATGTATACACTTAATACAACCAGCTGCCCAAACTCAATACAAGCAATCTCAACAACTCGTTCAATAGAAAAATTCCCTAAATTTAATCTTATTTGTAATAATTATAAGAGAACCACCATGGGTGATATTTTTCTATTGAAAGAGCTACCTATCTGGTGATTCGTGAAGCTGAACGTGTATTGATAATCTTTTAACCAGTGTTTAGTAAGACATAACACATCAATATTTTTGTAGTTTATATGTAACTCCAACTCTAATTCCTTACCCAAAAAACCTCGTACGTTTTGGTGTACTAAGTTCAGTTGAGAAGGTTTACTAATTTCAGTACAACTTTTAGAGTAATTTGTAATGTAATTTGGTACATTTTCGAATTGGCAACTGTGATTATTTGGAATATTGCAAAAGGTTGACTCTTTTGTCTGCACACTTAATTTAAATTATTGGGGATAACATCCAGTACTACTAGACTGCTCAATAGAAGCTGGTAAGTTAGCAACAAATTGATTGAGTTAAAAATAAAATAATATAGCATATTTGCTATTTGTCTCTTATAATATTTTCCAAGATAATAGTTATGTTCAGTCTGTGAATACTTAATTTTAATGAAAATATTGGAGTCAAAAAACTGGATATTTTTAATGTAAGAACACATAGTTTGCAGTTTAAAATTACATTTATATCTGATGTCATTCTCAGCCTGCAAAAAGCCCTTATTATAGGGGAGAGCAAATAAATATATTTTTTTTAACATTTAGGGCAGATAATCTTTAAAAAAAGTTTTTAACAATGTAAGGATTTGTCCTTCTACCAATACAACTAATAAGAATAGTATTTGGATCATATGTTTTTGAGAGAAGACTGTTTAATATGTAGTCATATGATGCACCAGGCATACAATTATTTAATAAATTTGTTAACAACTTCTCAAAAAGAATGGGGCTAATGTTCTTACCCAGTTCATCACTATATATTATAGTATTTCTATCACTACTTTTATTTTTAATTAAGAGACTGTCACACTCTTTGTTCAATAAATTTAATTGCAAACTAACTTCATTTGAAAGCACAGGTTGATGTTTGAATCAAGAGGATTTTGAAAATTCAGTAACCTGATTGCTTAACAAGGAATTATACCTGTCCTCGTTATATTTACATAAATTAAGTAAACAGTCCATTGCCAACATACGTTCTTTAATTTCTTTTTCAGCTATCTGATACATTGATGAAATGTTATTTAAATAATTTTTAAATTAATAATTTCCTTCTGTAATATTTGTGTCAGCCTCATATTTATCTAATTTACTTTGAGATTTTAAGCAATGACTATTAAACTGTCGTCTAAATGACAATAATTTGTTTTTATATATCCTTAATTTTTTTATACTAAGTTTTTTCTTTTTGGAACACTTTTGCATTTTGCGATTAGTCTTATTGAGTTTCATATATTTTTTTAGTTTATTTTTGCTATTAAAATTCACATTATAATAGTTACCTGCCATTTCACTTTGGTTATAACTACACGCTACAGACTCAGAAAGTTCTTCAAATTCACCATACAACGAATTCCGGCGGGATTGTGTCTCTTCTCTTTGCGACTGATGCATGAGGCTTAATTCAGACTTTGCCTCATCGAGCTGTTCTTCAAGTAGGTAGTTTTATTCGTCAAGTGCTACTTCGTGATGTATCTGATAATTTTTAAAGCTGTCAATAACTTGATGTAGGTGATCACGCTTCGCCTGAACATAAGATAGTTCCTCAGACATGTCCACAAGTTGTTTTTAAGTAAAGTGTTACGTGCCACCAAACTATGTGCTGCGTCTTCATTGTCTTCCCGCTCAACTAACAGTCGCTCACATAAAGCCCGTAGCTCTTTGAGCTCCATGTGAGTCTTGTGAAGTTGTTCTTGCAGCGTCATCTTCCTTGTATTCATTTTAGTAATTCTAAAATTAGTTTAAAAAGCTATTTAATCAATTGAATATTAAACAAATATTTAAATCAGGGAAAAAATTTAATGGGAGCTTATACAGAGAATTGACTGAGTTTATATAGTACAATAATTGCTTTATAGTATTAATTTACAATAAGTTACTTCCCCGGCTATTTCTTTCAATATCATAGAAATATGACTAGATTTAATATGAGTTTTTAATACAAGAAGAAGAAGAATTTAATAAAATAAATGTAACATGACTGGAAATGCTATTAAAATGATTGAAGCAAAAAATCAAAGTAACTAAGTAAGAGGTTAAATTAAATAATATTGTAAATGCCTGCCAGTATTCATTGTTTTAATTGGCTCCAAAAAAAAGAGGAGGTTCTCAATTCGACTTTTTTTGCATGTTTGTTAAGCGATCACTAAGGGCAATATCTAAACGATTTGGATGGGTATTTTTTTAAAAATTTAGATCATGATTCCAAGGTATTCCCGTATTAGTTTTATCATGTTCTGACTAGTTGTTTTTGGGTTTTACTTAACAATATTTTTTTCCCTATCTTGACGACCTCATTAATAAGAAAAAAATATGCATTATTAAGTGTAACTTTACTATATTTAGCAGAACTTTTTACTATATTTAGCAAATAATTATCAAATTGCGACTTCCCAATGAAATTTCTCGTACCCAATAAAACAGCAAAAAGAGTCGGATTTTGCAGTTTTATTGCGCTTTTTTTATGATATTAGAAGGAAAGCAAGCAGACGTATTTCCTGATGGTAAGAAATTCACGCCGCGTAGAGACACCAAAGGTGGTAATGGTGCATTGCCAACCTGAGTTTACCGGCTACATTACCCTCCAAACCGGAACACGTCATGGCGTTATGGCGGCAGGAATAGGTAAGGCGGTGTTACCTATTTGGATGAGTCGCTGCGAAAAACTCTACCACCTACTCAGATATCACGGTGTTAGTGACGGTAAGCCTATGCTCGCCTTTTACGAGGTGCCTGGCAGGAAGGCAGATGGTCTATTCTGCTCGGACTAACACGGAAATTACACTTAGTTGAGTATAAATCTTCTTAAAGCTGTATAATGTATGTGATGATAATTGATTAGAATACATATTCCATCAGTCAACGCAATATAAAGCAAAAAACAACCTGGCACAATATACAGACAGTATAACAAACGGTTAATGTAAATCGAAAGAATCCGCTGATTTATTCTGGCCGTGTTCCAGGGCCCCTAATAGATTGTCTTTGTACTCAAACCAGACATTCTCTTGGAGAAAAATGGAGACATATTCTTGTTTTATCTTCCATCTTAATTTAAAAGATATAAAATTACAAGCTGTTACTGTAATTTTATATTTGAGCAATGTTAAATATCGCAGCTATTTGAGTCTGTTTAAATTCGAACATGGTTTTATTTGAACAAATATCGTAAGTGCAATCTGTAGCTCAGTAATAATTAAAGTACATATATTATCTTATGATATTAATAATTATATCATTAAGTGACTATTATTTTTTACCCTGTCTGCTTGTATTCCCAAAGAGGTAGGCAGAGATACAACCAGGGTATCTACGATTAGCCGAAGACACTAAATACTACAATGCCACCTACTCATGCCTATCGCCGACCGGGCATATATCCTATAGGGCAACGTTTCTTTTTTATTGGAAAGTTGAAAAAATTCATTATCATTAAGCTACCCGACCCGGAAGTCCGGAATGGAGTAAAGACTAGCACCAGACCACAGCAGCGATTTAAGAAAACACCTGCACTATTTCGCATAACATATTTTGTTTTTCTGATTTTTATAAAGTTAGCCAACCGATTTCGTTTTCGTTCGGAGCCCTATAGATGAAACGGTGAAAGTGTATCCATGTTAATAATCTTCCAACTTACCAATATCCAAATTAACAAAATGGAATTTCACCAAGTGCCAAGGAAACAATTTAATATATAATTATTTATATATCAGTTTATAATACAATGACATTTATTGCAATACTAGTAAGCGAATAATATAAGCAATTGCTACCATCCAATTTGAATGGTTAGTTTTAGTAAACAGCCGGAACAAGATATTAAACCAAAACTGAACCCTCATCTTTAATATAAAAATGAATCGCTAAATGTGTTGGTAAGCGCATAACTTCCAAACGACTTGACCTGATTTGGCTAATTCTTTTTTATTGTGTTAGGTATTATCAGGTGAGAGTTCTTATGAAGAAAAAAACCGGGAAAGTTGCAGAAAAAATGGGAAAAATAATACTTTATTATTTCCGATACTGAACGAAGTTCGCCGGGACAGCTAGTTTTGCAATATTTATTTAATATATATTTCGGAACCAACCAAAATTTGTATGAACGATAATGTGAACAACTTTCTAAAATTTAAAGTTTCCTGTTTCATAGATTTGTAGAATCTCTTGAATAACTTACCTTTCATACGCTATGTTTTTCTTGTTCATCAGGATATACGAAATAAAACCGTTAACTGAGCTGTCCCGTGCAAAAGGCAAAAGATACATAAAGATTACATGGGTCATTAGCAAATGGACCTCTGTCGGTAGATGTTGTCCGATTCACGCTATTACCAAGATTTAAGGGTTTAAGGATCCAATAAGTCACCTATTCCTGCGACCCCTGTTTGATGTCTTTGCCTATAATTCGCTTCAAGCGTAAAGACGGGATGTAGTTTTAGTTATTTTATTTAAAAATCCTCTCTCACATGTAAGACAACACATGATTTAAGACTTGCTGGTCACCTTCCCTTCTCCTGCTGCAGTAAAAGGCTCACAAATGCGTTGTTGATCTTTAATGTAAACAAGTTTATTTATTTATTTATGTAACACTTTATTGCACACAAAAACTAAAATACACAAAATACACGAGAAGTTAAAAATGCACAAAAGGCGAGCTTATCTCTAACTAAAGAAATTTTTTCAAGCCAACCCAAAAAAAAATTAAGCTGTGAAAATAAAATGGAAGGCATCGCGTACAAAACAATTAACTATAGCTATACTTAGAACGAATAAATAAAAATATACTAATAAAGTGTGTAAAAAAAAACAGGTACAATTATAATAATTAAAATATCTTAGTAGGATAATATATGAGTATCGTGTCAACGATAAGTAATGTTCCTTCCATCTTTTCTTAAAAGTAGATAAAGAAGACATCTCCCGACATCGAAACCATTTTTTTATAAAAATGAGATAAGACGAGGCTTCTAAACTTTAAAGATTTTTTTTACTTGGTTTCTTTTATAGATTTGAATTTTGAGGTGCTTTACATAAAAATACAGCATAATGGAGAACTTCCTTTAGGATAGGTCGGTTGATGGATAAAATAGAAGTATTTTACAAACATTAAATCTTTTTATAGCTTAAGGTTCGCGACTGTCTTGGTGGTACAAGAAAACCGTCGTTCGTACTATAAATGCTTAGAAGACAACGTGGGCCACAACTTTATTTTTTACCTTAACACCAAGAAAAGGGCAAGAAATGAATAAGCACTAACGAAGCTGCTGCAAATAAAGTTGCTTTCAAAAATGTTTAAAAGTAAACTAAACTCCCATGTCGTTTGGAACCACGCTCAGGGTGCAATATATTTAATAAAAAGTAATGATCAAAATTATACTACTCTGTATTGTTTTGCGTTGTTAAACATACATAAGTTGGCACGTTCAATCGAGAACTGAAGCCATGTTGGCAGGAATAGATCAGGTGATGGGCTAATGACTAACTGCACAGTCAGTCAAAGGGGAAATAACCTAAATAACTGTACCACAAGCTGACGATGGAGTCATCACGTCCCGACGCTGAGTCTCACGGCATTAGTAAATTAAATTTTTACGGCATTAGTAAATTAAATTTGAGCACCTGGATCTACATTTCAAGAGAACCAGAAACTTTCGCGACGTAGACATCAACTTCTAACCTACGTGCTACGAATGCTACGCCCGCTACGTGTTTCCAACGATTTACTCAAACTAGTAAATTTTGCATAAATTGTGCAAACATTTTCAGTAATTGTACCGATAAAGCGTTTATATTATATCAGATTGTTAATAGTGTATAGGCTACTAACTAATAAATTAACAAATCGGTGGAAAGTATGAAGATTACGGAGAAGATTACTTCTCTATACTTATTAATCAAATTGCCGTCTAGACCTAATGAGTATCAGGTTCACTAGTTAAAATGCGGTACTAATGTTACGACATTTTATGTCTATATAGCTACAAATTATTTTTATAAGTCGTTATGTGTGAGTTCATACGTCACGTATGAACAATTAACGATTTATTACAATGTTTTGTCTTAGTCTGACAAAAAGTAAAAAAGCGAAAAAAATGGAACATCTTTTGCTGTGATAGCGAAAACACCAAATGGTCCAATTTACTTCCGTGAGTTGGATGTAAGTACTAGTAGGAACAATTACAACGAACAGATCATCATAAGCAGGCGATGGGATTTCTAATACATCTGAACCATACTACCATCATGAATGTAACAGTTTTTCTATATGTTTTCTATATACTTTATATACTACCTACTTTTTTTAAATAACCCTTTACAAATGGAATCACATTTGTAAGAGAAATCTGTATTAATTTATTTTTGACTTGAAATAGGATTTAGAAGAATAGAAAATGTATTTTTCCTACGCCAACTATTAGTTGTCAGGCGAAATGTAGTTCGCCGGATCGGCTAGTTCTTAATAAAAAAAAATCTTCTTTATTTATTTTTCATATTTTAGATATTTGTCTGTCTCATATTTTAGAAAACAAAGCTTGAAATATAGTTGTTTTCATGATGATCCTGAGCTAGCTTAGCCTGGGAAGCTAAGATTACGCAAAAAATAACAAAAGGATTTCTGCTTCAGGCTAGACACATATTTCATGTCGATTTGTAACATGTGTTTCTTACCAAGAGGATATAAGTCAGTTTTTTTATTCTTACCATAATATGAAAAATAACATTTTGATAAAAAAAGGGTTAATACATTTAAAAACAACGACAAAACCAAACGAAAAAATAACAGTTAAAGTTAAGAACCACTTCGATTCTGGAGATCGTATAAAAAGATTCCGTTCATATTATTTTTTCATAATCTCAAGGGACAATAGGCTTTACATTTCTCAAAGCCGGAAACTAAACGTGTTATCGAAACAAAATGTCTAAGTACGCGTCCAGATTTCTTTGAAGGAAAAACTCGTAAAATAACCTCACAATACTTTTGTACGGGGATACAATAAAGAATACATATTTTATGTGCTGTTTTTGTAGTTTTTCTGCAAGAGTGTTTGTATAAAAATAAGTAATTTCATTAGCATTTTCGTTTAAAGTAAAATTAAACAGTACAAATGGCACAAAATTACAGATTAAAAATATGTCTTTTTTAGTTCACGTATAATAATAACCCTCTTAGCAAAGCACATACCGCCTGTCCCGTGTCATATGTTTAATCTCAATTATCAAAATATTTTAACATACATTCTGTTGTTGAGGGCCGCGAAAAACATAATAAATCGTACCCACAAACACAATGTAAAAGTGGACTATCAGTTGTCAAATGTTTTAATAAACCCGACTTGGTTTACTTTTCATACTAGCTGCTTAACAGTGAATTTGTTAACGTAAAATAGGTTATAATACAGACTTTAAGTCCCCCTTATCATTCTGTGGGCGTTTAATTTTAAAAATAAGTAACTATCTTCACGTCCATATCTCCGAAGTTGTAGCCAGAGGCACAACAAGAGCATCCACGACTAGCCGAAGACACCAAGTCAAACAAGGTGATAGTTGGCGACCTTATCCAATCCCGAGTAACGTTTTTTTTTATTAGAAAATTAGAAAAATTACCTAACTATTTTCCTTTTTGTTCCCCGACCCCGGGAATCGAACCCGGGACCTCATGCAGTCAAATCCGACAACTGAACCGCTAGATCACAGAGGCTTGTCGTGGCGGGGGGCTGAGTAACTTGGGTCGAGATCGAGGTCGAACACTGATTTTTATAATAAGGTTTTCACATTTGGACGTGCTGTTTCATTGGTAACTTGCCATGATGATAAGCATAAGTAACTGAATTATAAACAATAGATTTGATAGATGTCACTTAACAAAATGGCCACCACAGGCCATCAAAATCTACCCGCGTCAATTGTAAAATCCTATAGAAACTACTACTAACTAAATCCGTATTACGGAAGTAAACGGCGACCTATTACGCTTTTACGGCGGTAAAACGCACCATTGACATTTATGCTGTCTAAAAGCGGCACATATTTCAATTAGGAGGTATGTCTGAAAATATTAAAAATATATAGAGTGAATAAGCATGTAAAAATCCATAACGATATTAAGTATGTTGACTGTTGATTTCCTCATCATACAAAAAGAATACAAAATAAATAATAGGTACTGCCAACGTATTGAAGGTACGTAATAAACCAATGATTATCGTCTGTCTCAAAAAAGTCTCTAACCTGTTTTAGTGATTTATTACGGTAATAATTAGAATTAATAATGGCTTCCTTTTAAAGTATAATAAAGACAAGGGTCACACAACGATTATTCTCACCCACACATTTAGCTGAATGGATTGTGGTATTTTTTTTCAAAAGTAGTTCATGATACTGATCTGATTCTGATCAAGATCCGGGAAAATGTATGCGTTATATTAATTGCTATATGATCAAGTATGCAGAATGTTGCCTAGACGGGACTTTATGGCTCCTTTGAAAAAGTCATCAGATGTCATATAAAGACAAGTTTACTCTAAACGCTTTTACTTCACGCTCTCTAAGCTCTACATATACAATGCCGTGAACCTATTTCATAACATAAAATCCTTCTTTACCTTTTTAATTATTAAACTCAAATAATAACAATTAATAAATATCGCTGGACAAGCTACAGAAATTGAATCTAACCCCAAAGTAAGCAAATTAAATGCTTGTGTTATGGGTGTTAGTCAATGATTCTAACACATAGAAATACTAAAATAGATAATAAACATCCAGACCCGGAAATGCAGACATCGAAATCTTCATAACACAAATGCCTGCCCCGTCAGTAATCGAACCCGACCCTCGCGGTTGGTTAATGTAGTTAGGCGGTCAAACTACTACTACTATTATACTGCTTATACTAATACTATTCATTGGTTACACTTGATAGAACATTGTCTCATCATACATACTCGACATAAGTTTAATAAGATTAGTCTCCCGGATTAGCTAATTGCGGTTGTTGTTTCCAACAATAGGATGCAATAATAAGCGAAGGCGGTAGGCTAGTGTTTTAACTAATGCATGTGGGACAAGACAAGTGTGCTATGTGTGTCACCCAACCCCATTATACATTTGTGTTTTGACACCAAAGTCGCTAATGGTGTGTTGCCACCCCGAATGTAAAATGTGGTCCCTTTTTGTGTTAAAAAGTTTAGCGCAAGTGAAACTTTTCTATACTTATATCATAAAGAAGATAGGTTTGATTTTTTGTTTGTTTGTTTGAAATGAATAGGCTCCGAAACTACTGGACCGATTTCAAAAATTCTTTCACCTTTAGAATGCTACATTGTCCGTGAGTGACAAAGGTTTTGTTTCATCAAAATCGATGCAGTAGAAGCCAAGTTACGCAAGCGAAGCTGCGTGAAACTGCTGCTTTTAATAATATTGGAAGGCAAACAAGCAGACGAATTTCCTGATGGTGAGAAATTCACGCCACCTTGAGACAACATTGATGGTAATGTTGTGTTGCCAACCTGAGCCCTGAATGTTAGTCCTCAATCAAAAGTAAGCTTACCGATTACCTTATCTTCCGAAGCGGAACACGTCAACGGCAAGCGTTGACGTTTGTCGGCAGGAATAGCTAAGACGATGATACCAATCCGGATGAGTCGCTACGAAACTCTGCTACCTAGATAGATATCACGGTGCTACTGACAGTAAGCCTATACTCACCTTTTACGAGTTGCCTGGCAGGAAGGCAAACTGGCTACTCTTTTAATGGGCCCAGACCAACACAGAAAAGCTAATTTAATTTAACTGGAAATTTACTTAAGGTTATTTTATAGAAGTTTTCTTGCCAAACCACAACTCTAAACACTTGAAACTATTTACAGACTTAAATTTACTTTACAATTTTCTGGTAAAGTATCTATGATGGGAGCTACTTATAAACCCACTCCAAAAAAGTTAAGGTTTTCAATTTGACTGTATATTTTTTAATTATTTTTTGTATGTTTTCTACTCGATTACTCGGCCAACCGATTTTGATGGTTTTTTTGTTTTCTGGATGAGTGATGATTCCGAGGTGGTCCCATATTAGTTATATCAAGTTTGAAGTTGAAGTTTAACATCCCGGCTATAGGTTGGCAACGTACCATTACACGCACTACGCGTGCATTTCTTACCATCAGGAAATCCGTCTGCTTTTTTGCCTTCGAATATCATAAAAAAACAATTTTAGTTATAATGATTATGCTTGTTGCAAGTCTTGATCCTACTGTAAGAACAACAGTAACAGGTATCCCCATATCCCCGAAGAGGTAGGCAGGAGTGCAACCTGGGTATTTCGACTAACCGAAGACATTAAGTTCCCTATTGTGATAGGATATGTTTAGCCTATCAACGTATCTAGCTTTTAACTGGCCATCAAAAACTAAAGTAGGATATTATTGCCAAAAGTACCTAAAATGGCATAGTCACGGTATATAAAACGTTAATTTACCTTTTATTAATAATAAAGTAATTACACAAGGTATCCACCTAAGGTACCTACTGTAAGGCACCATATTAGGTACCATATCATCACTTGTACCATAAGGTACTAAGGTAAGGTAGGTAACATAAACATGCTTGTAATATTAAGTTAAAACTAATTAATATTAAAACCAAGGGTACAATGTTGTCATTAATTATGTACAAATAGAAAACACAAAAATATTTTTCCTATCACATAATTTTATGAATTGTCGATGTTAAATAAATAGCACATAAAAGCCTTTTATAGTCTGCAAACCTTTTTTCAAAGAAATTGATAAAAAAGTGATCACTTTATATAAGACATTTTCTATCAGCCAATTGTAATGTAGCGCAACAACAAAAAGCTTATTTATTTTGTAAGCTCACGAAAGAGGATTTATTGCGTCTGGGAAACCTTATTTTACTACAACAGCTGTACAGTAGACCAAAATTCCTTTATTAGTTATATAATTCATTGCATTCGATTCCAAATCCAAAATTTGAAATAGTCTAAAAATAAACGTAGTGATTTGAACTTCGAAGTTTTGCTTCAGTACTTACTCGTAGTACTTCAGTTAACTCCGAGTGGCCGGAACGTTCGCACGCGAGTGAAAATGCGGACACTTCTCCTATTATACTTCGCGACGTTAGTGCATTGTGATTTTAAAAGTGAAGTGAAACATTTAAGACATGCTCGAACTTTGATAAGACATGGAAGGTCGCGGGTTCATTTTACGAGGATGCATACGCGAGCCAGAGATCTTGTGGCTCAAGTGATAGAGGCTGAAACTAGTAGCGAATTAGGTAAGTTTTTGCAATATGCCGAAATATGAATTGAACTGTCTAAAACATTTAAACGTACACATTTAGTGAGTAAACATTGTCTGAATTTAAGATCACCTGTATAATTTTTTTAAGATTTTATAAATTATAAAAATTACAGTTACTAGTCAGCACTTGATGAAAGATTTTATCAATACGTTACCAATTTGTAATGTTGTGTTACAATTATTTTCAACAGGTTTCACGTTTTGTTGTTTAATGATATTGAGGCTGTTATTTACTTATTTTAGGAAATTCATTAAAAACTAACCCTTACTTAGCCACGCCTTAGCTATTACAATATAAAGTATGTTTTATCAATAACCTAGATGTTTCCGCTAATACTTGTTAGACTTTAAAAAATCGTTATTCTATTTTTTTTTAAATAACGCATTACTTAGTTTTAAACAAGAGTACAAATAAACAAACATAAAAAAACCTTACATGTTTTTTTTAAATTACATTAAGGTCAAGTTGGAATCAGAACCAGAATAAGCACAGTTTAAAAATTGAAATTTATTGTACTTACCTTAAGTTTCTGGTTTCACTTGATCTGGCATCAATCAGTCATTTAAAAATAATACTGACCGAAGCTTTTACTGTTTCAATTTTTTACGCTGTTACGTCTCTTGCATAAATACCCTACTCACCAAAATATAACAACAAGAGAGTGGTATCGATCCGGACGAGTAGTCGCAGACTTTATCTGACATGTGATAAAAAAAACTTGAGACGAAAGGTTACAGGTTCAAATCCTGTCTGGGGCGAAATTTTTTCTTTCTTTAAAATTTTTAGAAATTTATCCCAAGCACAGGGCAAGTGCTAAAATAAAAATACGAAAATAAAAATTGGATTTTGAATCTTTTTCAACCAAAAATCAACAGCCCTGATTCGTTAATTTAAAGTACGTATATTATTTGTTACTTGCAACTTGAGTCATATAATACGACTCTTATACCATATAAAAGCTCCTTTAATTATTAATACCACATTAGCATATAATATAATGTAATTTATGTGATTACAGCGTAGGTAATAACTTGCGCCAACAAACGTCCTTGCATACTTTCTTACATTTCCTTGCAAAGGCTAGTAAAGTTTTAGAATTTACATACTTCAAGTATGAAAATGACTCACTAAACTCACATTAGATGTATTTTTATATTTTTAAGAGCACCATTATACTAAATCTTGTTCCATACTTTAGGGTTGCCTGGAAGAAATTGCTGACTTGGTGATAATAACAATAGCTGTAACATAAGAGGAATAAACAACAATACTACAACGCTAGAAATAAAACTACAACATAAATTTAGTAATTCCTTTCCTTTTTCTAAACTTTTCGACATATTTGGTGAAATGTAACTAGATGAAAATGCAGGACATGTAGGAAAAAAAAATTAACAAAAAATCGAACACAAATTGATCAAGGAATTCCATACAAACATACCTATAATATTTCTTCACTCTATTTTCACTACGAGGTAAGTAGAGAGTACTGAATGCCAGAGTTCCTATCGAAGAATTAAATAAATAATAATATGTACAACATTATTGTTTCCTTTTTTAGTTTCATTTGGACAAACATGCAGGTGACAGCCAATAAGGTATAAGTTTAATTCAAGTAAGCAATTTAAATTGTATTTTTGATGTTAGTCAGTTATACATTTGAATACACATATAACTGAGAGTTAAATGTAAACCCACTGATAATAACTAGTTCAGTAATCCTTTGATCAACAACTCCTCTGTATTTTTTTCATTTTTATTTATGACTGATTTCTCCAAAAAATCAAAATTTAAATCGCCTCTGTGGTTAAGCGGTCCAGGTGTAAGACCTGACTTCATGAGGTCCCGGGTTCGATTCCCTTGTCGAGCAACAAAAAGAAAATATGTTTTTTCCTATTTTCTAATAAGAAAAATGTTGCTCGGGATTGGATATGTGCCCGGTTTGCGATAGGCTTGCCACCTATCAGATTGTGGGACATAATGTCTTCGGCTAGTCGTGGGCGCTCTGGTTATGCCTGTTGTGATATCGGCCTGAAGGTACTACTTTACGCAAACAGTTAGGTAAATTACAAAACTTCTATTACGATATCAACAGGGATACAAACACATCCATTAGGCGATTAGAACGCCATTTACAATCATAACTATTGGAGCTATAAATAAAAGACTGGTCAAAGTTTTGACTTTCATTCAAAACACAAATGTCAGAGATTTATATAAATAAACGTAATTCAAAAGAGGAGGTTCTATGTTGGATCCATATATATATAATATATGTGTATGTTTGTTGGTATGTCTCAATGTTCACGATTTCCTTGAGAAGTTCTGATTTGATTTGAATGGGATCGTATTGACTGGATTTCAAATTTTACAAAGATGGATTAAAGGTTTATCATGTCAGGATCTAACGAAAATTTCCGGAAATAAACCATAGAACTCTCCAAAAAGTATCAACCTATTCACGATTGTTGCGACGATTAGAAATTACTTTGTTATTAATATAAGATTATGGCAATGACTATGATCTGAAAAATATACGGGATACTCACGATCTCTTTTTTTTTTATTTATCGATATTTCGGCCTAGTTGCATAGGCCGTGGTCACGATGGGACTGCGGCGGCGAGCTGTAACTTTTGACAGGAAGATCTACTGACAGATGAGCCTGTCAACCCTCCGTCTAATTCTTCCTTTTTGAACGTCCTTGTCACTATCATTTCTGGACACTATATCGGCCTATGCAACTAGGCCGAAATATCGACAAATAAAATAAAAAGAGATCGTGAGTATCCCGTATAAATAATTAAAATGTTGAATACTTGCCTGTCTGAAAGTACTCATGGCTATTTTAAATTAAATTAACTTTAATCGATTTTTTTTATCACATTCGTTCTTTTGATAACCAAATGAATTTTATTTCACTGTTAGTTTTTAACACATAGAATATGCCTCAGTAGGCTACAGATGTAAACAGGTAAGTCAATATAGGTGACTCCATAGTTCTGCTAACTTATCGAAAGTTATGTCAAATTTTAGATTATTTTATTACAAAATCAGTCATATAGACTTGCCTGCAAAAAATCATACTTTAAGCATACATAATTTAATTAAAAATAGCCATGAGCACTTTCAGATAGGCAAGTAATTATAGGCACATTTGTTTATAAATTATATTTGATAAAAAATATGTTTCACCTGGTTATCAGATCGGTGAAGGTCGATCTCCCACCGGCTCTTAGACTATAACCATTGGAGCAGATATAAGTTAAACTACTTAGTGTAGTAGTTGTCAATGTTGATAACAAATCAAGGTAATGTCTTGCAGTTTACCCTCACATATGATTGACATGTTATGATGCCCCATTTCTTTTATTTCTTTCATGAGGTCTCGGGTTCGATTCCCACGTCTAGTAACAAAAAAAATGTGTTTTTTCCAATTTTCTTAGAAAAATAATGTTGCTAGGGATTGGATGGATTAGTTCCCCGTTGGCGGTAGGCTGGTCACTTATCACATTATAGGACTTAGTAGTCTTTGGCTAGTCATGGGTGCCCTGGTTGTGCCTCTTCCTACGCCTTCGCGGATATGGGCGTGAAGATACTTTTGGCAATGATTGACAGTCTTAATAGTCTACACAACAAGGAGCATGGACATGTCTATCTTACATATGTAATTCGGAAAACTGTCCCATGGTTACTTGAACACAAACGTGCATATCTTAACGCTGATTCCCTTGCGGAGCAGTATTATATGCCAAGTGTCAAGCGGTGCAAGCCTGCCTAGCTTCTTCCGCATTAATTATCCTTTTTATGCTAACACCTGGGGTTCGGAGAATCTTGACATAATCTTGATAGTGCATTTTCGACCTAGGTACCCATAGATACTTTTTTTATGATATTGGAAGGCAAACAAGCAGACGGATTTCCTGATGGTAAGAAATTTACGCCGCCTAGAGACACTAAAGGTGGTAATGGTGCGTTGCCAACCTGAGGTCGGGATGTAAGGCCTCGAACAAAAGAAAGTTTACCGGCTACCTTACCTTCCAAACCGGAACACGTCATGACGTTATGGCGGCAGGAATAGGTAAGGCGGTGGTACCAATCCGGGCGAGTCGCTGCGAAACTCTACCTTCTATTTACATTCATATTGTATTTCTGTCGTTTTCAATGTTCATCTGACATTCTTTCCAAATATCCAAACTAAAGAACTGCTCTTCTTAACACTAACACTTTAATTTAAAATTATCGTTACCGTGTCCTTGAAAAGGTAAACAGACACCAGGGCACCCACAACTAGCCGAAAACATTAAGTACAGCGTTGTGATATATGGCAAGCCTATCACCAACCGTTCACATAGTATACAACCCTGGGCAACGTTGTTTTATAAGAAATTTTGAAAAATATTTTTTTTTTCATTGCCCGTTCCGCATATCGAATCTGGGACTTCATGAAGTCAAGTCTGACAACAGACCACTAGATCACAGAGGAGACAACTGGACACATTTGGTTTTAATATCACTTTTCTATGATCTTATAATCATACGTCATCCATAGCTCCTATCAAATGCTTTCTCAAGATCTATAAAACTACAAAAAGCCCTCTGCGTGCTGCGGATCAAATGCACCTAATCCAAACATCCTCTTTCAAACCTAAAACCGCCTTGAACCTCCCACTAAATTCCAACAGACGTTCAACCTTAATAAAAAAACTGTGTACCAGTGGCTCGTGTATTGTTATCATCATAACATGGTTATTAACTAACGAAGGAAGCGATTACTTTTTAAATCATTAGATTTTATTGGTGGAAAATTGCAAATTTAAGAATTTGATTTGGATTTAAACTACCGCATGCTAGATGATAGATTACAGAACAGAAACAAAACAAGATGGAAAAGTGTTAAACATAAAAAGTATCATTACATTTCATAGTTATAAACAAAATATATTTCTATAGTTAAAATTTGTGATTTTCTTATTTTAATTCAATTCCTTGTTCCTATTGTGCAATTTAATGATATTCATATCAATAAATATTCTACCGAGAAAAAGACGTTGTCACGTAAAATCTTCGCCCGTAAAACCGACTTTACAGGCAACCCTTTTTTTTCTGTCCTCCACTAGAAATATGCTCGTATTCTCAATTACTTATATTTTTCATGTGCATTATGCACATGTCCATTGAAAAAAAAGTATTTTCACGCCCATATCCTCGAAGAGAGAGTCAATTGTCAATTGGTACCAACGAAACCAAACACACAAAAAATAAAGCGTGAAATAAAATATTTAAAAAAAAGAACCGTCTTCCAAAATGCGAATTTCGAAGTGTTGTGATTCATCAACTTGTACAAAAAAGTTATTAGGACAGTATTCGTACAACATATAAAACATTAACAACAGTGATTACTTTATTACTAATCACATCAAATTGAAATGATTCGGAGAATGGTCCGTTATACTAAACAAAACAATAGGATTTCTAGCCGTCGTCAAAATAATGTAATTTGATATAAACCTATTGTATAATTAAGATCAATTAGTAATATGATCTAAACTGATTGTTTTGAAATTATGAGAAGTTGTTACGCAAAGTAAGAAAATATGACTTTCAAATATTTTTTTTAATTCGGCTCAGTTTTATTTAAAAATATTTTCGTATAATTAGATGAAGTAAACCAACTCGGTTATTATTTTATAAATAGGAAATTATAGCTATCTATCAAGTTTTATCAGCCAAACAGTGATAATTTTAATGAATACGAGTATAGCAGTGACTTAACCGGATTGGTACCACTGCCTTACCTATTCCTGCCGCATAACGTCATGACGTGTTCCGGTTTGGAGGGTAAGGTAGCTGGTAAAATTACTTTGGTCGCCTAACATCCCGGCCTTAGGTTGGCAACGCACCTTTACCAACTTTCGTGTCTCTAGGTGGCGTGAATTTCTTAGGAATCCGTCTAATTGTTGGCCTATGAATGTCATAAAAAAAAATTGAAATGTATGCACGCGGATAGCTTCCGAAAGAGTGGACGGATTTCGTTTTAAAGATATGGAAAAATCTGCGAGGAAACAGAATTTGAAATTTAGAAAAACAAAATTTAAATTTCTTCCATGCAACCTGAGTGGGCGAAACGAAGTTCGCCGGAACAGATTGTTTTTTTTATTAAGAGTGAAGAACCAAAGTTCGACTCTAGGTTAAGCTAATAGAGTTCAGCTAGTTGCAACTTTTTACTCAGATCTTTTCTCACGGGAGAACGAAAAACTTAAAAACTCTGTAACAGCGTTGCTAATCACTCTAGCA
>NJDC01002240.1:205554-225614 GCA_002245475.1 Calephelis virginiensis | reverse complement strand
TGGCTTAGCGACACCATATTTGTTATACTCTCCTGTAGGCTGCACAGCACTCGACCACCAGTGAAAAAGATGAAGGGTTGTTTTTAGAAATATTAAGTTAACTTGATATTTGACCGCCTTGTTACCTAAAGGGTTAGCGTACACGCCTAACGCGACTAACCAACCACAAGGTTCAGGTTTGACTCCTGACGTGGACCTGGATGTGTTTCAGGGCCTCTTAGTTTTTAAAATCTATTCTAGTCTATATAATTATGTCTATGTATTAGTATCATTGACCTAAATTAATAACATAATTATGTTATACTTTTTGTAATTTGAGATTAGATTATTTGCATATTTTATGCCAAATTTATTTTTATATTTTTAAAGATGAGTTGGTGCAACTTATGTTATTCTGATAGTAAATGTTTTTATTTTTTTAATGTTATAGGAAGGCAAACAAGCAGACAGATTTCCTGATGGTAAGAAATTTCCGCCACCTAGTGACACCAAAGGTGGTAACGGTGCGTTGCCAACCTGAGGCCGGGATGTTAGGCCTCGAGCAAAAGTGAGATTACCAGCAACCTTACCCTCCGAACCGGAACACGTCATGACGTTATGGCGGCAGGAATAAGCAAGGCGTTGGTATCAATCCGGGCGAGTCGATGTGCTTAAATTATTTGCTACTTTAATTGAAAAGTGGCCAGGGTTTAAGAGCTGATGAATTTCAGGTATTTGTGCACAACACTCGAATTACCGGTGAATTAAAACTGTGACTTTTGAATAAGTCTAAACTTAAGTTAGGTGGAAAAGTAATTTTCAGAATCATGAAATTCTGTAAATCTTGAGTTTCTAAATATAAAATTAATTCTATGTAGTCTACAAAGAATAACTAACTGCATCAGGATAAAAACGACGACGACTATCTTCGGTGTTTATAAACAACAGAAATATTAAAAAAAATTAAAGCTAATTCCACTAAAACTAAAACAAAAATTAACAACTAGCATAAAAAAAACCTCAAAAAAAGATTTGTTTCCTTCAAAAGAGAAAGTTCTACGATAAATACACATTTAAAGCAGGGAACTTCTAAATTGTAATACACTTGCACAGGTTAAGCCCTACGCGTAAAACATTTTGTTGGAATCATTTTCCATTGACGCGTGAACTAAATTATTATAAATCGTGTTAGGGAAATTGATTATAGACCGGGAAATTTGACCTTATTTCATTTGGAATTTCATGTTCTGCGGAATAAGGTTGGCTTACATTTAATTCAGCCATTAAGCGATTGTTTATCTCAGTGACGTTATTAAAAATAAATGTTTTCATAAAACTTTTACACTTACACAAATCCGAAGACAAATTCAAGTTAAGAAATTAACACGGAGCAATATGAATGTTTCACTAAAATGGTAATAATAAATAAATAAATAAATATCCTTGGACAAGTTACACAAATTGAATCTAACCCCAAAGTAAGCAAAAAATATGTGCTCGTGTTATGGGTGTTAGTCAACGATACTATTACATAGAAATACTTAAATAGATACCAGAATAAATTTAATAAACACCCAGACCCGCAGACATCTTAATGTCCATCACACATAATATGCCTGCCCCCGCCGGGAATCGAACCCGAGCCTCGCGGTAGGTCGATGTAGCTAGGCGTGTACGCTAGCCACTCGACCAACAAAATTAATTGAAATGTTTATTTATTTTGAAATAAGAATCCATACTACTACTAATAATACTAATACTAGCTTTCTAAAGGTGAAAGAAAAACGCGTGACTTAAAGAAATCAAAAATATGAAATCGTGGGTCAGTCTGAGACAGGGATTGTAAATGGAGTAATTAACCTTCTGCGTAACACTAATGGATACACAATGTATCATTATCTCTTATATTTTTCACAATATATATTATTTTCTTTGAACCACAGCTACATTTTTTTTTAATTTTGCAATAGCCCTGATAATGCTAGTATAGTGACAATATAACATGGTTAAAATAAAATAAAATAATAAAAAATGTGTAATAGAAAATAAAAGCGCTAGTAACAGATGTAAAATAAGCCTTTGTTTTGCTAATTCCTTGTAAGCAGTGTAACTGTTGTGGCAACTAATCCTCCGAATGAGACCGAATGTGACAAGCCTAACTAACGTTCCTACCGCCTACCTCCGCGACCAGAACACGAATAAAGGAATAACTCGGGAACTATACAAATCGTCACGTCCTTCGTCAACTTTGTCGAAGCACTCACCACAGATAACACCAAATCGCACTCGACGTACGATAATAAAGATTTAAAAGATTTAAAATTTAAAATTAAAGAATTCAAATATAAAATTAAAAAAAAAACTGATATATTAAACATTTGATATTTGCACACCATATTTTTTATACTTGTGAGATAACCGAAACACATGTCGGACCGACATGGGGAAAATATGTTGAAACATTGCATGGTCACATCTAGACATTATCTTATTATATAAACAACTTATCCTATACAATGCAATCTACTATCTTGCAGTGTATGTCTCTATTTTTTGGTGCTATTATTAATGATTTATCGTCCTAACACTTCAAGCGATACGTGGCTGAATCTGTGGGCTTTATGTCACATCCGCAAATGTTTATTCTTGTCATTTGCTTAGACCTATTTTGCTCGAACTCTCATGTTGATTTTCAATACCATTTGAATATTACTTAGCTTAATTGACGGATGTCTACAAAGTGCTACAGAAATAGCTGACTACGAAGTAACATTCGACGTGAGATATTGATTTTTTTATTTGGTTTATAGCAAAAATACTTTTCGTATTTTGCGAATAAAAGTTGAACATTAAATACAACTGGAGCGGTATTTTCGCAAAGTTTTGGGACTTTTTGTAAATTTAATTGTTTCGGATCCCGAAACATTCGGAATGAGACGAGATATTTGTCGAGATTATTTGTTATAAGTTAAATATTCCATTTCCAACTAGGCCACTGGTGGTAGATTTCTGTATAGCAACTAGCCCGGGCAGAGGTACAATGCCTTAATTATTCTTTCCTAGTGCCGACATAATGATATTTTTAAGTTCCGTTTCGGAGGCTACAAAAATTACGGATTCAAATGGCTAGACCATTCGTCGGCTTGAGACGAAAGTGTACAG
This sequence comes from Calephelis virginiensis, assembly GCA_002245475.1. Taxonomy (NCBI): domain Eukaryota; kingdom Metazoa; phylum Arthropoda; class Insecta; order Lepidoptera; family Riodinidae; genus Calephelis; species Calephelis virginiensis. The sequence continues at coordinate 222,473 of NJDC01002240.1, read as the reverse complement.
GTTCAAATACAGTATAGGACGAGTTTTTTATTTTTTTAATTTGGAGAAAATTCATCAATTGAATTGTAGATGAGGGCTAATATCCCGGCCACGGACAGCTACACACCTGAAACATATGTGGTGTTTATAGGTGACGTTAGTCTCTTACCACCAGTAGAGCCTTGTGCTTATTCGCTCATCTCTTATCGTTCGCTATCTTGTAGCATAAAAACTCAGTTTCAGATTGCAAGAAAGAGATGCAAACGCTATGGTTCTGTAAAAGCTTATTTATAGAAAGTCTGGTTTGTTAGTTAATAAATGACTCAATACGAAAACTAAACAAATGCCATATATTTAAACGAAGAAACACTTGTACTGTTAATGGCCTGCCGGTTTCGCTTATGAGAGCATCATCAGGACTAGAACTTAAACTGTTTTTAAAATAGGTACATAATTTTAAACGTTTTTTGGTTGTCTATAAGTAGTGTAAATGTAATAAGAAATATTTTTAATCTGTTACAAATATAACTTTCTATGTAGCCACTGCGTACAATGCATTTTATTTGTTTTCCTTAAAACATAATAAACGAATGTATCTTGCAGTTCTCCTTACCTTGTAAATTGAGATAGATAGAGGTATACTAATAAGAGAATTTAGTAATTTACTTCTTTGTATAACTCAAATCTAAGAGTTTATATTATTAACAGCTACGATGGGAAATCATAAAATATTTCTAACAAATTATGGGTTTCCCGCTTTGCTAAAACTTTCTGGGTTAAGACGAAATTTGTCGAATAAATAAGAAAGAAAATATCTGTTGTGATACTTTTGCTAACGTACCTATTACATATCATGAGTATACAAAAATTTTAGATTTCATCCAAATTCTGGTGTATTAGGTATTTACTCCAGTTATAAAAAAAACTAACTTGAGTATTTTGCTCAAAATACTCCAAGCAATTTATGACTCTTTGTATCCTTATTCTACATTAGGAGAGAAACAGGTTTCGCCGTATCTGAAAATTGTCGTCCTTGGTATAACATACGAGTATAATTGTGTACTTTTGTCTTTATTAAACTAACTGACCCATCAAATTTTATATTTTCTGATATTAATAGATATGGGAAAAAATGGGATTTTTGCCTCCATCGCCCCAAGGAAGTGGATAAAAGGAAAACCAACACATACGGTTATTTGAAGGCACTTGTTACAATGTGATGGGTGGCAAAATTACGCTATCTAAGCACTTATCCAATCCATTGCAACGTTATTTTTGCCAACAAATTACAATCGGTCAAATCAAAATTTATTTGTTTGAGTTGCCCAACCCAGGCAACAAACCCGAGACCTCATACAGTCACTGGGAACCCGGACCACTAGACCATAGTCCAACAAAAAAAATAAGTTTTGTTTTTTCCATTTCTCTAAATTTTGTTTTAAATATAAGGCGACTAACTGATTCCCATAAAAATACGAACAAAAAGTTATAAACAAAATACAAACTTTCATCTCTGCTAGGCGAATGTAAATATTTTTATTTATATTCGTAGGAATCTGTGCAACGGAATCTTAGAACGTTTCATAATTTTTAAACAGTCGAATTGTATTGAAACTGAAGAGAAGTAATAAAAATATACTATAACTCTTTTTTACCCCGTCGGAAAAAGAGGGATGTTATAAATTTGACATGTCTGTGTATGTGTGTGTGTGTGTGTGTGTGTGTGACATTTTTTTCAGCTGATGAACCGATTTCGATGCGGATTTTTGTTTCAAAGCTGACGTGATATAGGAGATTCTTAAATAAACTACATGTAGGTTTAGCCGGCTTATTATTGAAAATTTTGGTTTAAAAATTTTAGAGATAATTAAAACTGAACTTATCTCTACACTGTGCAAGACATGTACTCAAATTTCGAATCGAGAGCTGAAAATATCTTCCGTACATCAAGGCTCTGCGCTCAGTACTTTTCTGTTTAGCTATGTTATGGATGTTGTAACAGCAAAATTACATGAGCCACTTTCATGATTACTCATGTGTGCAGATGACATAGGGCTATCACGTAGGATAAGCTAATCTTTAAGCAGAAAGCAATTTGTTGAGGATACGCTAGAAAGCGGCTTCCTTAAACTAATGTGACGAATACAGAATATATGGCTCTTGTGATTATTAATAACAGCGCAATCCATATAGCACAGACAAGTGCGGTTAAAACAAATATATACACACATTCACGCTAAATCCCTTATTAAGTAGAAAATTTAGTACAATTTAACCCTAGTAAGGCACAAGTTTGCGCGTTTTCCGCTAAAAAGCTTACCTTCGTCGCATCTCTCCTCAATTTGAGAGCGTTTTCCAAACTGCCACAGCTTGGTATACTTGGCGTTGAAATTTCGAGTGATGTTCAATTTCGTGGTCATCTAGAGGAGAAGGCTAAAATAGCCTATAAGAAACTTGGTGTGCTCAGTAAAGCGAGACAGTATTTCAAGCAACTATACAAAACGCAAATTCGGCCTCATATGGAATACTGATCTCAACTCTGGGCAGGGGCTCCACAGACCACAGTACCAGCTTCTTTCGTTTAACCGCATTCAACGTAGACCAATTCGAATTGTCAATGACCGGGCAATTACCAATCGGCTTGATTCCTTGGTGCTGTGTAGAGATGTTGGGTCCTTCAATGTTTTCTACCGCATCTATCATGGGGAATGTTTTGAGGAGTTGTTTGGTTTAATTCCAGCCGCTGATTCCCATATCCGGACGTCGCGACAGAGTTTAAAGTATCATGCCTATCTTTTGATGAGTGGCAATGTACAACTGTGCGATTCCGAAGACATTTTTTACCTCGCACAACACCTTTGTGGAATCAGTTATCGAGGGCTGTATTCTCAAACAATTATGAATTAGGGACCTTCAAGAAAAGAGGGTACTTATTCCTTAAAGGTCGGCAACGCGTCTGTGATACTCCTGGTGTTGCAGATGTCCCTGGGCTGCAGTGACAACTTTCCATCAAGTGAACCACATGCTCGTTTGTCTCCTTTTGTATATAAAAAAAAGATCCTAATAACAGTTTAAACAAATGACTTTAAAAACCTTGAATTAGTACTTTACGAAGCTGTGGAAAGTTTCGAATATCTGCGGCTTGGCAAAAATGGCGGGTGCTACCAGACTTTCCTTTGTGATAATAAAACATCTTTATAACTTTTTTTAAATATAAAAGTGTTATTTGTACTGTGTTTATGTATAGAAGCAAAACATGTGCAGCCCTAAAGAGATACGTGCACGAAGTCTACGTTACCAAGATAAACGTAACGTTGTAACGAGTGCATGCACGGGAGTGGGTGTAATTAAGATAGAGTATAAAATTTAAGAGAGCCGAATCCATAGGCATGACCTATGGATTCGGCTCTATTAAATTTTATATTAAAGAGATACGTGCACGAAGTCTACGTTACCGAGATAAACGTAACGTTGTAACGAGTGCATGCACGGGAGTGGGTGTAATTAAGATAGAGTATAAAATTTAAGAGACCCGAATCCATAGGTCATGTGGCTTGAAAGCCGAAGAAGTACGCGGAGAATAAACTTGATCTAAAAGTGCCAGTCAAGATCTTTCGACAGGACCCCGAAACGCTAGCTTAAGGTTGTGAAGAATTGTATGTGAGTAATCTGTCGCTAAAAGATATTGAAAATCGAGCAAAGAGAGGCAATGCTCTTGATATCATTTCATTTTATTCAATATGTAAGAAAATATTGCAGTTTAAAAAAACCCCATTACAATAATGACTTACGCACGCATTTTTTATGTTAACTTAAGGCTGTCCGCCACCACAAACTCATGCAAAACAAATAACCTGACTGCGTGCTGAAAGGAAGATGTCACATCGAATTTGACGCATTATCGTTTATTTCGTTGTAAGAAAAATCGTCTTCTAGTTTACGATTCAATACGATCAAAAATATTAAAGCTAAGGATTACATAATTTTCATATAATACAATGTACCTAGTTAGTAAAAAAGGCGTTGTCATGTACTTGTCAATTACATTTTACTCGTATTTGTTGTCTATACTTTATTAAAAAATATTGGGAATATTTAAACATTTTAAACAAGCAACACGAGCTTTTATACAACAAAATGTTTTTTTTTCTTAATCACAATGCGGTTCAGTTGTTGGACTTGACTGCATGAGGTCCCAGGTTCAAATCCCTGTCGGGCAACAAAAAGAAAATTGGGTTTTATCAATTTTCTAAAAAAAAAACTTGTTCGAGATTGGATATGTGCCTGGTTGGCGATAGGCTTGCCACTTATCACATTGTGGGACTTAGTGTCTTCGGCTAGTCGTGGGTACTTTATTTGTCCCACTGCCTACCTCTTCAGGGGTATGGGCGTTAGGATACTTTTTTTAGAATATTTTTTTTTCTTATATAAAATTAATTTTTACTTTTTTGTTTAACTAATTCTATTGGCCTATTTTTTTGTTTTTGAACTATTAATTCAACAAAGTAGCATTAATTGAGTTGAATGAGTTTTATCTCGGATTTTCAAGAATCTTCGAAGCCAAATTTCATGAAATCGTGATAGACAGTGCGTTTATTATAGTGTAGAGGACGTTTAATAATAAAAATCAAAAGCTAGCTGGACATGACATAATTATACATTTTAAATATTCCTGCATATTCCGGGTACCAACTTCACTGGACTGTTGATGCTCAGAGTTGTTATGTCTGAACTAGAATGTAATGAACTATAATGTAACTATAACCTTAGAAAAATTACTGATCTATTTTTAAAATATCTCAAAAAAGAATAAAACCCGACTGCAAGATTACGACATTTTTTTAATCTTTATCCTTAAGGAAATGAACGGGGTAACTCAGTGAACGGGTACCAACAAAATGTTATCAATTTGGCTTTGTTAAGTTTGCTGTGAATCACATCCGGGAAACACTCAAACATAAAAGAAATCAAAAAGTGCTTAAAATTTCTCGCATTTTCCATTTCTAGTCACCTTCTATTTATTTTAATTATATTTTTAGTCTGGGTCTCTTTGGAGAATGGAATATCCTTCCCGCCTGGCAGCTCGTAAAAGGCGAGCGTAGGCTTACCGTCACTAAACTGTGACATCTGACTATAGGCTAGAGTTTCACCTCAGCAGCGACTCACCCGGATTGGCTAACCACCGTTTTACCTATTCCTATGGCGGCCATAACGACGTGACGTGTTCCGGTTTGGAGTATAGCCGGTAAACTTACTTTTGCAAGAGGCCTTACATCCCGGTCTCAGGATGGCAATGCACCATTACTACCTTTGGTGTCTCTAGGCGGCGTGAATTTCTTATCATCATGGAATCCGTCTGCTTGTTTGCTTCTAATATCATAAAAAGTATTCTGTAATTTGATTATGACTGTAACGTACTTATTGTATTATAGAGATATCGACAAACATAATTGACTTTAAATAAGAATTAATTACCAGATTTTGGGATTCCCTAGTCTTTTTTTCAGGTAAGTTAAGTTTTTACCGTTTTATTTATAACTTAAATTGCTACTTCATTTTTTAGACTTTTTTGTGATTCTGTTTATCTGTCCGTCTGAATTGGGATGTGGTACACACCTTGCACCTTGCCTCACCTAATCGTCATAAACAAATAAAAATGTTCAACAAAGTCAACTTATACTATCGCAGTAGAATGTAAAAGCCAGTGCTAAATTTCTGTAAATGCAGGAAAGTTATTCTCAGCGAGCTCTTGTTATGAATTTGTATCACTTCAATTGTAAATTCTGTAACAACTTAAGGTCCTTCTTCAAGATAGATATTCTTAATGAATTTTGAATCATTTGGAAATTTTTTTTAAGTGATAACTTACTAAGGGGCGTTGCGAACTTTTTTTTGGATCGGGTAAAAACTTATGAACTCGCGTCAGAACACGTGACCTGATCGAAAACTCATAAGACGGCGCAGGGCGCTTGCGCGAATGTTCGTGTTGATATGTTTGTGTACGAAAGCGCAATAAATGAATATTGTATTCTATCACATAAATGATAGTACTTTCATACTGATAGTTAAAGCAATTCGTGCAAAATTATTTCCTAACCATTCCAAAATATCAAAAATGCGAAAAGTTAATATTCAAGTTTTCACTTTTGCCAGCACTCGTGGAGTGCAACCTGTCGTTTTTTTATTTGTATTAACTTTACCCTGCTGCATAGCAAGATTAATTAATTAATGTTAACAAAAATGTGTACTATACGTATGCTCACTCCAATAAACACACTACTCTTCTAAATAATTACGCAAGATATAAATAGTATCCCCTACCCTGAGGTTGGCTAGCAGAGACTGCTCTGAAGCGATAAAAGCATACTTGTGTATCCTAAGTTAAATATTATAATATTTTAAGTGTAAATGTGTGTTATGGAGTAAGTTTTGGTGTAGAATATTTAATAGTAATAATGTAGAATAGTTGTTTATGACAAATCATTATTTAGAATTGAAAATATTTTTACATTGTAATTGTAACATTCTAATGGGATTACCTACATTGTAATTGTAACATTCTGATGGGATTACCTACAATGTAGGTACATGTAGGTCTACAATGTAGACTTATGATTTCCAGAACCTCAAAAGTCAATGGCTGTAAATTTAGCCTCAATTAAGGAACGTATTGTAAACTTGGACAAATTGCTAGACATATCCATTATTCAATTAAATACGACCCTTACAGTCGAGGTCTAATTTTAATAACAAATTACTCAAGGGTAAACTTATAGCTTCTAGAAAATGAATAAGATTATACTTATAGATGGCCAATCTGTATTGGCTTTTGTGGATGAAGATGTAATAATTATAATAATAAATATTCCTGGACAAGTAATACAAATTGAATCTAACCCCAAGGGAAGCAAATTATAGACTTGTGTTGTTAACGATACTAATACATAGAAATACTTATATAGATACCAGAATTAATTAAATAAACACTCAGACCTGCAAAAGGCAGACTTCTAAATGTCACATCACTCATATGCCTGCCCCCGTCGGGAATCGAACCCAAGACTCGCTGTAGGTCAGTGTGGTTAGGCGTGTACGCTAGCCACTCGACCAACGAGGCGGTCATGGATATGACTATATGACATGTATCATGGATATCATTAATCTAGCAGAAATACTTTAATTGATAATGATGATAATTAGTGTAGAGATAAACTGCAGTAACCAATTTTATTATCATGTCCTCTAAGTATTTAAAAATTTTATTTTGGGGATCTCACTAAAATTTATTTTTAAATTACTTCAAAAAGGAATAGGTTCTAAATTTCTCTGTATGTTTGTTATGTTATGCTTCTGCCAATTATGAATACATTTTGATGATTCATCTTTTTAAGGTAAAGTCATACAGGTAAGTAAGGTTGTGCAGAGAAAGTCCCATTCAAATTTGGAAAAAACGTCGGATTGAGATCAAGTTTAAAGTTGTTTTTAATTTTTTTTCTATGATGACATATTACTATGTCAAGAAAATACAGGAAATTAATACTCAAACTGTTTTTTGTTTATCAAGATTTATTTTATCTCCTTCAAAGTATGCTCGTTTCAAATAATCTAATTATTAAAACATTTGTGGAACGCTTTCTCTGAAATTGAGTTCAGATCTCGCTTTTTATGTTGTATAGCAATCCAATACATCTTTATTTGACGGTGACGATGGCAGAACTTTAGGAAAAATACTATTTAGAGCTATTCCAAAAACCATATCAAAGCTTTTTGGTGAGGGTAGTTGAATATTTTCCACTTCATCATCGGATGCACCAACATCAGAATCTTCGTCGCAAACTCTTCAGAGCTTCAAAACGAGCAGTTTTGTTTCTAATATCCATTAAAATGATTAGAAAATAAACCAGGTTGCTGATTTCGTATCTTTTTAGTGATTATCACTGGGTAAAGTGTGCATCAAATTGCTGTCAAGTGATGTGTTTTATATTTGCTTTCTCCTGTGACTAACAGAAATACAGCGGAGATAACAAATACAAAACACGTCATTTGACAGTCATTTGATGTACACTTTACACAGTGATTATCACTAATAAGATACTGAATAGCCCCGCTGAACAGTAATAAAATTAAAAAAAAACATTCGTCTAACATGAAACAAAATATCTACTTCATCGAGTATGTGTATTATAAAAACACATAATTTTTGAAACTTCAATCACCTGACGGTGATTCTATGCCCACATTAGTTTTTTATTAAATATTTTATATGAATAATAAAGTGATAACACGTTATACTAGCTTCTAAAAATATAAACAAACAGTGTCAATGTCAAAATTATAAACAATGTAAATTGGAAAAAAGTAGAACTACCTATGATATTCTATTTATAGAACATTTCTCATAACATTGCACATGGGAGTGACAAAAAAATTGACAGGTTGTAACTCGCTCATCAAATTATTCGGCGCGGTGGCCGCGGAATACGCGGTGATTCAAATGACGCGCTGTGATTGGCTTACAAAAACGATACTCTTTCAGACACTAGACGACAAACATAAGTACTTCTAAGTAACTTAAGAAGGGGAAGGCTTAAAATGATACGGATCGACTCATGAGATACAGAAAGTTCTTCCATCACATCTCGATAGTTTTTGCACGCTTTGTCCTCATTAGCATTAATTTTTATATAGACGATTCACCGTAAGCCTTCTGTAACATTTTTCCATTAGCGATTCAAAATTTAAGACAAACTCTATATTCGATATTTTTGTCCATTACTAAATAATTTCTAATATACACTAACTGTGATATAACTAAAAGCAACACTGTATTTAATGTAAATAACAGATGCAACACTAACTCCGCGCTAAAATGGAAAACAGTTGCGCCAATCTAACAACAAAAAAAATGCATTCGAAACCATTAATAATTCATCTATTCCTGATACTTTTCTTGCAGAATCCAGTACCGCATTGTCAGTCGAGGGACTATCGCAGAGGCCTAAATCCAACAAACCACAAGACTGGGGTTCTATTTCCGCCGGGGTAGGCACTTGTGTGATAAACATAATATAGATAGAAATCTACATTTCCAGGTCTTGGTGTTTATAAAATTTATTCTGGTAGATACCAGATTTAAGTGTTTTTATTTATTTGAATAATTGACACACCCATAATACATGCACATAATTTGCTTACTTTAACATGATCAAATGATCCTACATACATACAACAACGAATATTTCTTTGTCTTCGTCATCGCATCACACGTGAAAGGATAGACCAATTGTTGTATTTCTTTTATTCTCTGTTCATTATTGTCAGGAGATGGTGCTTATCAAGGGAAAATTGTATGACGTATTGTTTGATGGAACATTTAAGGATGGAATATCGGAATGTCGTACGTCAAGTATTTTGATAATAGTCCGCCTTCGTTTCATCAATATGCTTATTTTATATTATTTATACCAAATATCAATATTAGGAAATATCTGTTGCCTTACCTATTCCTGCCACCTTGCTGATAGTAATTAATATTCTCATATTACGTGCTAGAAGGTAAGGCAGCTGGTTGACTCGTACAATAGGCCTTACCTTAAGACAGCGACAAATTTTTAATATCAATGGCCAAATTTTATGCTTTTTAACTTTTATGTATTACATTTTGTAATTTTATTTTAAGTGAATTAATGAACATTAATAAACTGAGATTACAAAATTTGATAAAATACCTTTTGCATGTCTTGATTCTATAAGTTCCACTAACTTCCATAAGTTTAATAAAAAAAGAAACAAAATCGCACCATACAGGATTTGAACCTGTACTCTTTCATCTCAAGATAACGAATGAACATAAGAGTAGACTGACTGGGGCAACTGCCCTAAAAACCAAAGCTTTGCAAAGTCTGGCTAGTTCCCGAAATACAAGAACTGATATAAAAAACGATATCACAGAAGCAGTTATTAGGCTACACCAACTTGTCTAAGAAGCGAAACTAAGCCAAACCAAAAGACAAACTCCGGTCCCGGAACAAAAGGAAGAAACCTGAAAACAACACGATCACATCACATATGTAGATGATTGAAATAAGAATATTGAAAAATTCGGAAAAATATTACATGAACACACAAGAATTATTAACGACAACACTGACAAAATTAAAATTAGTTATAGAACAAAATCAGGAGATACAGAAAAAACAGACATATGCCAGTGTAGCAGCGACGCCTTCAGCAAAAAAACCTGTTTAACGCGCCGCTCTACACTCCAGTGACATATCGTCAAAAGACCTAATAGATACCGTGGATGAAGTTTTGGAATTGGTCAGAAAGACAGTGAAAGCTAAGGAAGAGGGACTGATAGTTGAAAATGTAAGAAAAGCAAAGGACAGAAAGGTTATAGTCGGATGCAGGATAGAGGAAGGGAGAAGGTTGATAAAGGAATAATTAAAATCTGTAGAGGGGAAACTGACGGTAGAAGATGTCACTAACAAGACACCACTAGTCATACTAAAGAACGTCCACGACTACAACAAAGATAAAGATATACAGACAGCCTTTATCAATCAAAATAAAAAATTACATCATTACTTAGAATCACAAGAGAAAGCAATAGAAATTACCTACAGGAAAAAAACCCGAAATCCCCATTGTTACTCGGGTGTCATTAATCCTATGGAGCCGTATTACTGGTGACGGATACCTCCATATAGACATGCAGCGGGTCCGAGTGGAGAATCAGTCGCCACTCATACAGTGCTCCATATGTCTCCATTATGGTTACACCAAAAAGATGTGCACGGAGACAGTGCCTAATTGCAGTCACTGCGGTGGCCCACACCTTCGAGCAAAGTACGCGGAATACCTTACAAACATGATACCAACATGTTGTAACTGTTCCCTAGTCAAGCTCGAAAGTGTGGACCACAGCGCATTTAGCAGTGTCTGCCCCATAAAGAAAAAATGGGATACTATGGCAAGAGCTTATTGCTAAAGTTGCTCTAGGCACCAAACCCGACACAGCAAATTTAACCATATTGCAGGAAATCAGCGAAAACAACCCATTAAACTCCCACCTAGTAAATGACGTTAGTATCTTAGGAAACATAAGCTCAAAAAATTTGAAAGACATAAATTTAAACACGAACCTAAACATATTTCAAATTATTACAGTAAATTGGGGACAGATTCATTGTAAACTTACCCAGTTTCTAAAAGTAGATAAATTAAAGCAAAATAATAAAATAGACAATAGTGGCGACGTATATTTTTTAAACTAAAATAATAACAAATTTAGTTAAAACTTATAAAATAAATACTGAAAATATATAACTAAAAGTAAAACAATTATTATCGTGGACACTTACCAAGGAATCTGCTTGCTTAACATGTGCAACATGGTGATCGTTGACCACCAGGTACCTGCGAAATAAAGATAAAATTAATGTAATATAATGATTACTTTGTAAGTAATTGAGTCATTAATTACAATACGCAAAAAAATAGGTAACTAAATAAAAAAAAGAAAATTAAATAATGTATAATATTATGCATTATAGCAACATAAAAATAACAGCTCATTTTTCGAAAAAAGAAATTAGCAAAAATTAATAACATCTATCCAGATTTATCAGATTATAGGAATTAGTGATTGGAAAATATAACTAGACATACACTAATAGATATGCATATTATCCTTTGTGTGAAACCAACCCAAATAGCCTGAAACTAAAACAAATAAAAAAGTAAACAAGGGCCTTGATAAAGTCAAGGGAGCAAGAAGGTTGACAAACAATTTTGGCAAAATGTTAGAAAAAAGATAACGAATGCTCTAACCATTTGAGCTAATGATGATATAAATGCGGTGGCGAATTTTTCATTCCCTTTCTTTACCGTTTACTTGGGTACCCACTAAATGAGTACATCGTTAAAAATGAAATTTAGAAATTTACATTTATAATGGCCTTATCTTCAGAGAAACCAAAGTTATGGCCATTATAAATGTGTATACCTTATTTGTTAACATACAAAACATATATATTTCATGCCAAGTCCCTAACTCAGGGTTTCCCAAACTATGGGTCGCGACCCATTGGTGGGTCGCAAAAGGATATTGAGTGAGCCCTGTCCGTAGAATAACACAACACCCTACCGATAACACACCACACGACCGAGAATTTAATTCTTCTGATTTTGATGTAGTTATTAAATTAAGACTTAATTAAATATATAAATTATTGAAATTATAAAAAAAATTGTTTAACCTTAGTCCTTTATTCATTTTGGTGACAGTTAAATGTCTTAGAGGTGGGTCCCGAGTTTGGGAACTTTTTTTAGATGGGTCGTACCCCAAACAACTTTGGGAATTACTGCCCTAAACGGTTTAATTTTATTTTATAGTTGTTTCTAATATGCGGTAATTAACGCGTTCTGACCCACGACTCGGTCACAACCTTGTTGCTATTTACGGGGCTTAGTGTAATATGAGAAACAATAAAAATAAAAGTACACGTCAACTCACTTAGAGCGAATGTTAGAAATCCTAGACAAGCGTAAACGTGTTTATAATCTTAGCAGAACTTTGAACCGCATAAACCGTCGATACCTAGACCGCCTCGTTGTTCCAGTGGCTAGTGTGCACGCCTAACTACGCCAACCAATAGCGAGGCTAAGGTTCGATTCCCGACGGGGGCAGGCATTTCTGTAATGAACATTTAGATGTCTTCATTTCCGGGTCTGGGTGTTTATTAAATTTGTTCTGGTATCTTTTTTTTATGTTATAGGGAGGCAACAAGCGGACGGATTTCCTGCTGGTAAGGTTAATGCCATCGCCTATAGATACCAAATGCGGTAATGGTGTGTTGTCAACCTGAGGCTAGGATGGTCAGCCTCCTGCGTAAGTAAAAAAAACCGACTATCCTACTCTCCAACCGAAACACGACAGAGACGAGCATTTTCATTTTGCGTAAGGAATAGGTAAGGTGGTGGTGCCCGTATGTCCGGGCGGGTCGTTGCAGGACTCTACCACCTAGTATTAAAGTGTTTCTATGTATTAGAATCCTTGACTAGCACCTATAAAACAAGTGTATAGTTTGCTTACTTTGAAGTTAAATTCAATTTGCGTAACTTGTCCAGAGATATTTTTTATTTATTTATTTATAAACCCTGAAAAACATAGTCAGAGTGTCGGATTTTTTATTCACGCGAAAATTAATCGAGTGGGAATTGATTCAATTGAATGAAAATTGTTAAGGTTTAGGTCGTGGCTGTACAAGTCAAATTTCTACACCAGCGCAGTTATCATTTAAAGGTAGCAGTTCGTTTACTTGATGCAAAACTTTTTAAATGCATACATTTTCACGCCAAATGAAATCAAATGAAAATGAACACTATTTATTTGTACCAATATATTTAACATACATCTAAACAACAACAACATCAGCAGATAGGGTTAAATTTAATTACAGTTTTAAAATGTTTGGTAATAAATAATTAAACTTATTATAAATATAAAAACTTTGTCTAAAAGTTCAAGTACATGTAATTAAATGTTTTTTCTTATAAATTTTCAAATAATTGCACACCGAAATATGGTGGAATTTTAACACACATTTTGCAAATAAATAAATATCATTTCATTTCTACATAGATAGCTTAACGCTAAGTCGCTTGGGGGTTGGGCTAAGAGGATTAAGTGCCTAGTGTCCAGATGGCTACAGATCTACATGCATATCTTTACGCCAAATCCTTTACGAGGTAGGCAGAGAGTATCGAGTGCCAGACCTCACGATCTTGACAAACCTGTCTGGCAGCCTTCACATTTATAGCCCTTTTCATACAAACACGCCAGTTTCAGAGACTCTTGACACCACCGTCAAATGATATCCGAGTGATCTGATAGTGGAATGTCAACCTTGGTCTCCCCATGTTTACCTACATCCATCCACATTCGCATTGTATATCTGTTCTGTCAATCTTTCATCTGTCATTCTTTCCACACGACCGAACCAGTGGAGCGTGCCCTTTCGCATTTTAACACCAATACTTTCTTTCAACCTCCTCTTACTCGGATCTTACTTACTGTTATGAATGCCGTCAGCGAGCATTATACCATAGATTTTATGTAACGCTCTCATTTCGGCCGCATTTAAAATAACTTACCCAACGCTCCATTCACACTATTCCCTGCACACACTTTCCTCTCTACATCCGCTGTGTTACAGATCTGTCTAGTTTCATCCACATTCATTTCACTTTTCAGACAAACAATTATTTTATTTCTGCCGCCATGACGTCAGTACTTGCCGTTGACGTATTCCGATTCGAAGAATAAGGTTGTGGGCAAACTTACATTTGTTCAAGACGTAACATACCGGTCTCAGGTTGCCAACGCATCATTACCACTTTTAGTATCTCTAGGTGGCGCAAATTTCTCACTATCAGGAAATCCGTCTGCGATGTTAAAAGGCAAACACCTCCTAATATCATAAAAAAAATCATACAGGGTAACATCTAAATGACCAGCCAAAGTTTGAGAGAGTGTTGGGATTCGATAACCACTTTTCATTTACGAAGTATTAAAAAGCGACGGATTGCACTCTGGGAGTGCCGGCAGAAGTAAACATTTGAATATTATCGTTGTACATTTTTGATATTTTGGAAAGGTTAGGGAATAATTTTGCTCGAATTGTTTTAATTATCAGTATGAAAGTACTATCATTAATGTGGTAGAATACCATGTTCATTTAATCCGCTATCGTACGCAAACGTATCGTAACTCGAACATTCGCGCAAGTGCGCTGCGCCATCTAACGAATTTTCGTCTTACTTGTCCTAACGCGAGTTTAAAAGTTTTTACCCATTACAAAAAAAGTGCGCAACGCCGCTAAAGAAATTTTTACTTCAAAAATGCAAATTGTAATTTTTATCCGAATCAAAATAGAAAATGCATGGTTATAACCTAAACGCCGACCGCATCAACAACCAATGGGTGCAGTCATTGGTTGTTGATGTCATGACTCGTACTAGGCATGACGTACCGTGACAATAACTTAAGACTGGAAGCATTTACGCTTGCAGCTAAGTGCCATCTTACAGGGATAATTGAACCAAGGCAAGGATTTGCCACTAATTGGCACTAAAGAGAACTGAATATATCCTGCAGCACCACCCCAGTGACGGTTTGTGCCTAGACTATCTTTTGATTATCCTTCCATAAAAACTGATTGGTAGGTCTCGTGTATTTCAATTGACCATTAAATTAATTTCTTTAATCTTAACTACGCAGATACAATTAGTTACTTTACAGATAGCCAGTGCCATAACGTTTAATTTGTTTTGTGTATTTTATCTATTTCACTTATCATCTCATGATTGATTAAAAATAATAAAACACATAATTCAGTTTTAAGTACTGAACGATTTTGCATAAAAGCCAAATCAGGAGCAGCAGAGACATTTTTTTTGAAAAATTAAATTACTTATTCGCGTAAGAAGTCGTAAATACCTCTCTTTATGCTATTACATGATTTGATGGTAATGGTCAAACGCTGCCTGTGAAACACTATACATGCTTTTGTTTCATCGCTATATCATGGCTGGGAAATTAAATCTATTTTGCAAGTTAATCAGCTACCATACTCCAGCTTTAAACGAATCAGAAACGATAATTGATTTAATGGTAGCAGTAATATTAGGTATGGCCTACACTCTACCATATTTATGAGTGGCAGCTTTAGTGGAATTATCCACTACTTTTATCCCGTATTGGTCCGGGCTCCTTTGCAGAATAAATCATCTGCCCTCCTTGCCAGGCAGCTCGTAAAAGGTGACAGGTGACATCTGACTAGGTGGTAGAGTTTCGCAGCAACTCACCCTGATTGGAACCACCGCCTTACCTATCCTGCCGCCATAACGTCATGACGTGTTCCGGTTCGGAGGGTAAGTTAAACTTACTTTTTCTCGAGGCCTAACATCCCGACCACAGGTTGGCAACGCACCATTACCACCTTTGGCGTGAATTTCTGATGGTACCGAATTCCAATCGATGCGTTAAATAAGCTTACTACTACCAATAATTATAGTTTGTGACTTCTTCGTATTAATTTCAAGGCCGTAATTTGTACTCCATTCACAAATAGAAGCCAAATCTGAATTAGTATTGTCAATAGTAGAATGCCAATCTTCCAAAGCAGCATGCGAGTAAATTTTAAGGTCATCTGCATACACATGGTAGAGAGACAAAACATGACAATTAATGGAGCTAATAAAAAATGAAAACGGAAAAGGAGACAGAACACTACCCTAATGTATGCCAGTTACTATATCTGACCAATCAGAGTATAAAACTGCATATCGAATCCTCTGCCGGCGACCTTGGAGATAACTGCGAAACCAATCAATTGCTACAGGAGATAAATTAATTGACCTTAAAAGATTTAACATTATATCATGGTCTACTGTGTTAAAAGCATTACTAAAATCTAGCAAGGTAAGAATAGTAAGATTCTTACTATCTATTGCACGACGAATATCATCAGTTATCTTAACCACAGCAGTAGTCGTACTATGACCGGAACGGAAACCGGATTGTAAAGGATTATAAAGGTTATTTTTGTGAAAATGTAGGCCAATTTGATTGTAGACAAAACGCTCAAGGACTTTTGAGATAAATGGTAAAATAGAAATGGGCCGTTCCATCTCATTCATGGGCTCTTCCCATCAGAAGACCCTTGTGCTTGTTCGCTGATCATTCACTTAATAACAAAAATAAAATAATAAATAGTATTACTTAACATCAGATACGTTTTGGTGCTTTAATACTGAAATATTAGTTCTATGTACTCGCTAGATTATTATATTTAATTCATCTTTGCGTATCTGAAAATGTTTTAACAAGATTTAAAAACGTCAAACCCGTTAAATTTTTGTATAATATATTTGTG
>NJDC01002240.1:181593-204811 GCA_002245475.1 Calephelis virginiensis | reverse complement strand
TGGTAGAGAGACAAAACATGACAAGTAATGGAGCTAATAAATAATGAAAACGAAAAAGGAGACTAATGTACGCCAGTTACTATATCTGACCAATCAGAGTATAAAACTGCATATCGAATCCTCTGCCGGCGACCTTGCAGATAACTGCGAAACCAATCAATTGCTACAAGAGATAAATTAATTGACCTTAAAAGACTTAACATTATATCATGGTCTACTGTGTTAAAAGCATTACTAAAATCTAACAAGGTAAGAATAGTAAGATTTTTACTATCCATTGCACGACGAATATCATCAGTTATCTTAACCACAGCAGTAGTCGTACTATGACCGGAACGAAAACCGGACTGTAAAGGATTGTAAAGGTTATTTTTGTGAAAATGTAGGCCAATTTGATTGTAGACAAAACGCTCAAGGACTTTTGAGATAAATGGTAAAATAGAAATGTTCTATGTACTCGCTAGATTATTATATTTAATTCATCTTTGCGTATCTGAAAATGTTTTAACAAGATTTAAAAACGTAAAACCCGTTAATTGTTTGTATAATATATTTGTGGTACAACCTCTGATATTGATAGCTTGTAGACTAGGAGACCATCATCTTTAAAATAACCTCATTAGTGTAAGTATTTAGTATTCATTTAGTATTATTAAAAACAGAATTAAAATGACAAATCATGCGAACTAAAATTTTTACTTAGCGGTATTTAAGCAAGTGAAAATCTATCGGAAACCGCAAAACAAAACGCAACAATGCTAAATATGTGCATTATATTATTACAGTGACATCGGAGAGTTGCAAAAAAGGGCCATCAAAATAGGTTGCCTATTGATCGAGTAATGACGTAACAAATATCTAATAAAAAGAACATACAGCAGTCGAGTTGGGAACCTCTTTCTTTTTGAAGTCGGTTAAAAAGCGTGTTTTTGCAAGAAATAATATTTCAAATTAACTTGATTTTTTATTTATTTGCTTACGTGTTTTTGTAAAAAAATGTTAATACCCGGAAACCCGGGTACACTTGGGTAATAAAAAAATAACACCGAATAATGGCGTATTAAAAAATAGGATCGGGTATTTTAAAATCCTAGTCCGGAAGATGAGATAGCTGAAAAACTTAAACGTGAAATCTAAAAACTAAAACCTTATTGTACGTTCCTACGATCCCTACTCGGGCAAATTGCTGCTACCAGTGGTCTAGTTGGTGATGACTAGTTTCACCTTTACTCGCTTCGTATTATGCATTAATAATTAAATGTAACTTAAAAACTAGTAGTAGGGTGTTGTTAAATTTTTATTGGACCATTTCGAACCCAATTATATAAGTTGGAGTCGGTTTTTATAGTGCGCTTTAATTATATAAGAACTGTTGCACTGAGAGATTTGACAGAAAACCGGTTTTTTATACCGAAACTAAACCGAACCGAATTCTTAGGAAACCGTAAAATTGAATTGTATGGACAGTGACATCGCGTTGTCTGTATAAGTCATTTTGATGGTTGGGAGGGCCTTAGAGAGTATTTCAAAATATCGCGTTCGTTTAAGGTAACTCCTGAAACAAGTAAATTTTAATTAATCATATCAGGACAATTTATATTAAATTACAGTATGCTAAAAGCAACACTATTTCATGGTAGTAAAATATCATTTATAATGAGATTTATGACACTTGTCATAGAAAAGCTAAAGCAGACCGGATACTCAAGATGCTTGTCTCTGGGAGACAAATACTTTATTTCAAGTGATCGTTTATTGTTTTTTTGATTTTAAATAGTTTAAAAATGTCGAAATCAGATATAGATTGGGGCTTTTGTAAGAATGTTGATAATGACGAGTCGGAGGTTCGTATGTTCAGCTTATGGTAAAGCTTTTCATTTGGCATGTTTACAGGCAAACAGTAAACAAAAAATCAATGTCAGATATTTCTTATCTTCAGAATGGTTATGTTTACTGTGTAAAAACAAGAAAATTAAAGATAAGAAAGGCCACAAAGGGGACTGTACCCCGGTGCATTCTAATAAAAGACCTTCTCGTTCTAATAAAAGACCTGCGTTTTCATCTCCTCCTTCTTGTAGTGATATTGACGCTACTCAAGAAATAATATTGGAAACCATTAAGGAAACCGTTCGTATTGAAATTGCTGGAGCCTGTTCTCAATTAGACAAAACTTGGCGTACTCATTTAAGTTCTGAACTAAGTACTTTGCGTAACGAAATTAAATGTTGTTAATGAAGCCATGAGTCGCATGAGTAATCAGTATGACGAGGCGATAAAAAGTTTTAAATCTTCTACTGAAATAATTAAAAATTAGAGGGTGAGAACAATACTTTACGTTTAGAAATTAACATTATGAATCTAAGATTAAATATGATGGAACCACATGCTCGTAAAAATAATATCAAAATTCAATGCCTACCTGAGCAGAAAAATGAAAATTTAGTATCAGTTGTCTCTCAGGTCGGTTTAGTAATAGGGTATAGTAATAGGGATATTGCAAAGGAACGAATTGAGAATATAACGCGCACAAGAAAATACAACCAAGATAATAACCGTCCGCGATCAATTGTTGTTGAATTCAACTCTAAAATTGTAAGAGATATTTTTTGGCTTCTGCAATCAAATTTAACAAATCTCCTAGTGAAAAGAAACTGAATAGCTGTCGTCTCAGAATATCTGGTCTGACACAGCCCATACATATAATGGAGCATCTTTCACCTACTAATAAGCAACTGTTATCAGCTGCCAAGAAAAGAGCAAAGAAAATAGGTTTTCGTTACGTTTGGACTAGAAATGGCCGTTATTCGAAAAGATGACACGTCTCAATATATTGTTTTAAAAAACTTAGACACCTTGAACAAATTTAAATGAACTCCAATGTTAACTATTTAAATTATGTTTCAAATGTGAATCAAAATTATAAAATAAGTGATATAAAGGTTCCCAAATTAGCTTCTTTAAATTTGACAATGTATTACTAAAATGTACGTGGATTAAGAACCAAAACAAATGAATTTTATCGAGAATTATCAATTGCTTGTTAATATTGGCGTTCTTACTGAAACATGTCTGAACAGTAAAATACTTAGCAGTGAATTATTCGATTCGAGGTATTTAGATTATAGGAGAGATAGATTTTCTACCGCATTTCAAAATAAAAAGGATGGAGGTGGGGTATTAATGGCTGTCTCAAGAAAATTCCAATCTAAAAGATTAATTGAAAGGGAAAATTGTGGTGAGGATTTGTGGGTATCTGTCCGTCTTTCCAATTGTTTAGCAAAAAAAAACACTAGACATATGAGCAGTTTGTATCCCCCCTCTGGTGACAATGTCAGCATTGAAAAAATTTTTGAGCAAATGTAATGCAGGTTTCGATAATTCTGAAGCATATACTTGTGGGTGATTTAAATCTGGGTTTCCTTGATTGGTAACAACCTAGAGATCAAGTTTTAAAACAACATGTTCCAATTATAGGACAAACTTTGTTGGATTTTTTTTATCTATTGACAATCTCCGACAGTATAATACAGTACCTAATAGTAAGAATAAGGTCTTAGATTTGTTCCTGGCAAACAATTCTCTTTGTTTCGTTAATGAATCTAGTACGCCTTTGAGCACAGTAGATACTTATCATCCTCCCTTAGATATTCAATTAACCTTCGATATACATTCATCACTACAACACAACAATTGCAGAAAGATTCACACCTTTTTCAAAGGAGATTACGAAAGCATATGTGGATTCCTGAAGGATATTAATTGGTACGACTTATTTGAAAATTGTGATGATGTTAAAATACTCATCAATTCATTTTATAAAATTTTAATGAAAGCTTTCGAGAAATTTGTTCCATTACGTAAAAAATTGTAATTATCCTCCGTGGTTTGATAATAAACTCATAAAAATTTTAAAAGAAAAGCTTAGGCTTAGGTTAAAATTCAAGAAATACCACAACCCTTTAACGTAAACTTTAAAGTAAATGCTGTAGCAAATATGCCAAGGATTGTTATAACTTGCATATTTCTAAAATAGAAGATCATATATCTGCTTCACCAAAACACTTTTGGTCAAATCTTAAAAGTAAGCGTGATGGAGTAAATAGTTTCCCTGAAGTTAGAACAGACGGGAATGTTCTTGCCTCTGATGGTACTCAGGTATGTGAGTTATTTCGTCTACAATTCTTAATATCATATGCTGCTGAAATTAAATCTAATGGTAATGACTTCAATCATGTTCCTGATATACAAATGTCGTAATTTAGCTTCTCAGATATAAGTTTCAATCAGACCGAAATTTTAAAATCAATAGAATCATTAGACATAAATAAAGGATCTGGTCCTGATAATATTCCTCCAATTTTTATAGTTAAAAAAAATCTGAACTCCATGATTTATTAAAAAATATGTGTAAAAAAAAAGTATATAGGACGCAAGCTATCGCCAACCGGGCACATATCCAATCCCGATCAATGTTTTTTTTTTGTATTAGGAAATTGGAAAAACCCAATTTTCTTTTTGTGCCCCACTTGGGATTCGAATGCGGGACCTCATGCAGTCAAGTCCATCAACTGAAACGCTAGACCACAGAGGCGATGTGTATGTATTAATGTACCCAATAAGAAGTGAAACTTCTTTGTTGCATCATTTTTTGTGTAGCGCCAAGTCAAGTCACGGGTTTTTATAACGGATACGCCAGCAGGCAATTCAAAAATCAATAAGAGCGCAGTATAAACTTTGACGGTAACATACAGAAGCTTATGTATATCTTAACTTGAAGACAATGAACATAACAGAAAAATGCGATAGCAATTTTTTCTCATAAATTGATGAAGAAGTTTTACTTCAACAGTCGATCTTATAAGACTTAATGGAGACGAAAGGAGAGGGGATAAGGAGAAAATGTTGAATTACTTTGATTTAATAATAGGTACTATCAGTTATTATTTAATTTGACCCCATTAATTAGGTACACCTCAGAGTTTGAAAATTACATTCTTTTTAGCAAAACAGAAAACCTAAAGAAGAAAATCAACCTTAATCAATACTATAAAGTATACAAATACGCATACTGCAGTAACACGGTCAAGATCAATTCCTCGTAGTGATGAAGGCCTTGGACAAAACATCTCGACATATTTCAGTAAATAATGTGCATATGAAATTTTTAATAGGTAAATTCTTGTAATACTCAAAATATAAGCAGATTAATTATTGGACCGTTAAAACTAATTACATGTGCATGCACATTCATCTACACAAACACTAGTAGCTGATCCGACAGTTGTTACATACATTTATTATTATTACGCCAAAAAGTTTTAAGGGATAGGCAGAGAGTATCTAGTGCCGAATGTCGCGATCCTTGCATACCGGCATAGCTTCCTCCACATTCAAAACTTCTTTCATACAAATATGCCGGTTTCGGAAACTCTGTCACCACCATCGGATAAAACCTAAGCGATTCGTTCGCGGAATGTCAACCTTGATCTTCCTGGGCACCTTCATCCGTTCACATTACTGTTCTCCTTACTATATTCGCAGTGTTACTTCCATCCTAACTAAAAGCACAATCAAGGTATACAATTTTATTTACTTGTTCCATCCATCATTTATTAAAACTCTTACACTTTGGCGCATTCAATTCTCTTTCTTTATAGTCATTTTCCCTAACTTTGACTAGTGTTTGCGGTTTAGATGGTGGAGAACCATATGAGGGACGTTTTCCTGTCTTGGTTATTTATACTGAATTCGAATGTTTATCTGAGTGAGTGTGAAATTTTGCGGTTGCGCGTACAAAGTAAAGTATAATAAAGCATCTTAGTTAATACAGACAAAATATCGAAATCCAAGTGTCATGAATCTTACAGACCTGCCTAATTTCCTCCATATTCTTTAGCTGTTTCGTACTTAAACATGCCTATTTCAAAGGCGTTTGACACCACCTTCGATGTCCAAATTTACACTGTGCATATATTAATGTATAATCTTTCAACTGCCATCTTTTCAACATGAGTGCTCCTAAACTTTTTCGCGATTTTCTAAAAAGTTGTTGCTTTTGGTGTACTAAAGCCGCCCGAGAAAGGTTATGCGTTAATTATCAGTACTCTGTTTAGGCGTCATAAGTACCTCTTGTATATTATATTTTATATATTTTCTTATTCTTATTCTAACGTCGGAGGTTCAAATCCTGTTTACAATAAAATTTACACAAAAAAGTTTGTTTTTATGTTATTCCGTGTTGGTCCGAGTCCGCTAAGTTTGGTCATCGACTCGTAAGAGGTGGGCACTGGCTTAAATATTGGTATTTATCAGAAAGACCACTTGTTGCAGCGTAGGCTTCAGTGATAGGCCTTCAAACCTGGGATAAAGACAGAGACAGACCTATAAGATATATTGTGTATAAAGACCACCTTTGTCTCTTACTAGCAGGACAGTCGATTTTTTTCGCTGACCTTTAACATAAAAAAAAAGTCTACGAACCCTGCTTTTTAGCCTCAGTTACTTATTTTTTTTAACGCTTAGTAACTTTGTTATGTTGATACCCGATGAAGTATGTTTAAAAACGACACTCTCTCGGTCTATTAATGCGTCTAGTTTATATTTCAGTCTAGGCTCCGACGTTTCAAGGGCTCGTTATCAAGGAGATATACTTTGCGGTTGACAGTGCAATTAGAGTGCAAACCAAACAAACTAGTGGCTTGCTATTGTTTTACCTGGATGTGGATTTTATAAGTAATACAACAACATTGTTGATATATATCTGAACTCTATAGTTTAGTGATCCGCGGTTGGCGTTCTCGGGTTGATTTCGGGGGTCGGGCAATTTAAAAGGTATTTTTTTTATTTTTTAATCAATGCAACTTTGACTGACATAAAATGTGCCTTCTTGGGGATAAGCTTACCACTTAGGAGTATGACACTGTGCTACTAAGTGCCGTCAACAACTAGTGGATGACCTGCTTGCATCTCTGGCTACAGGATGTAGAGAATCCATATTCTCTACTCTTGTGGAGCTACTTTTTATTAAATACATTCAATAAAACTCTATGTTGGCTGTGAATGTCTACCCATGCCGGGAATCAAACGGTACCTACAATCTAAACATATGAATAATGCATTTATAAACATCTATATAAAATCCAAAGTATGTGTAATGTGAGTAAATAATGTTATAACATTTAAAACACAGCTTTTAACAAAATTGATTTTAAAGTTGCTCAATAAGAAATTACATATGTTATCTATTTTTGGTTCCTTGTGTATCGGATTGTGTCTTTGCAAATCCCATGAATGGATTAACTTGAATAATAACCTACGTATCTGATATTATAGAAATATAAGGCAGTTTTTTTTAAAGTGTTGGTCTGTAAAATATTTCATGCAGAATATATCATCTATCAACTGTCTGTCAAGGAACTTGTAACATGCGAGCTTAGATTTCATGAGTCCCAATCAACAAGATAGGATAGGAGTGGTGGCAGAGTGCCACACGTTAACTTCCCCGAGTAGAGATTCACCGCCTTACCTAATCCTGCCGCCAATATAGCGGTGTCATGTTTAGGTCCGGTGTGTAAGCTAACCGATAGACTTGCACTATAATTGGGGTATTGGTCTGTTTGTGACTATTCAATACTACACAATACTATTCAATACTATGCGCTTTATTAATAACTAGCTGCAACCCGCGGCTTCGTCCGCGTAGTCAAGTTATTTAATATTTAGCTCTCCAACGCTGCCCTTCCAAAATTTAAGATAAAAAGTTCTCTTTTCTAATTTCACCTCGGGTAGATAAAAGAAATACGTTATTGTCTTTACGATTCTATCTGCACTTTGGCAAATTCTGTGAAATTAAACTGTATATTAAGTTATAAAAACTTCTAACAAAACATTTTTTTAAACTTTAGAAATATACATCGTCGGTGTGGTCATCTGGCGTCAGACATGACTTCTTGAGATCTTGTGTTCGATCTTCGGTTCGGACAGCAAAAAAAACTAATGGAAAATATGAAGTTTCAATTTTCTATTGAAAGTAACGTTGCAACTTGCCCGGGATTGGCAATAAGACTTATTGCTGCGCGAAAGTCGCAGCCGTTTTGCAGCGGCATACTGCCAAGAAACTTGTAATCATTTTCTTAGCATGTTTATTTATAAGTATGTAATATATATATCCGCAAGAATGTAAATGATTTCGTCATACGTCATACAGGATTTTTGTTGTGTGTTGTCAGCACGCTTGTTTATCTTATATTTGGACAAATGTCTTCAAAGGTTAAGATCTTTGAATGTGGGAATGCGTATGGGTGACCAAGTGGTGAACTGCCTGCTTTATGCAGATGATGCTGTACTTTTGGGCTCTACACCATCTGAGCTACAAACACTGGTCATAGTTATGGAAAGAGATTGTAAAGAAAGGTGCTTACATTTGAATGCGATGAAAACCAAAATAATGGTGTTTGAAAGAGACGTAGCCAGAACGGATGTAAGAGTTTTGGTTGATGATGTATTGCTGGAACAAGTAAATGAAGTTGTATATCTTGGTTGTGCTTTTAGCAGGGATGGAAGGTACACCGCGGATGTAGAGAGGAGAGTGAGTGCAGGGAATAATGTGAATGGAGCGTTGGGTAAGCTATTCCAAAGCGAGGTTTTGAGTCAAAAAGCTAGACTCGCTTTGCATAATTCTGTGCTTATTCCAACGTTATCGTATGGAAGAGAGAGTTGGGTATGTCATAAAGAGCATGAAAGTAGGATAAATGCGGTTGAAATGAGAGCACTACGGAAAATCTATGGTGTAACGCTCGCCGACCGCATTCGTAACAGTGAGATCCGAGAAAGAGTGGGATTGAAAGAAAACCAGCAGTGAACCAGCTGAGCCGTTAAAGTCTCTTTTATTGTGCCATTCTGATAAATCTCGAAGATTTTAAGCAACATACGCATGTACAGTAATTGTTTTCAAATGATGTTGTTTGGAGTAGGGAGACACGTCATTATGCCAGGATATTCTCCCATATTTACTGTGCAAGGTCAAGTATATTATAGAATCGGTTCATACTAATATTATAAAGCTGAAGAGTATGTTTGTTTGCTTAATCGCGCTAATATCAGGATTCGACCCAGTAGGGTCCGATTAAAAAAATCTTTCAGTTTTACATAGCTCATTTATCGAGGAAAGCTAAAGGCTAGATATCATCATGCTAAGACAAATAGGAGCAGAGCATCAATCGAAATCGGGGATTTTTTGTCCTAATTACTGCTTCGTGCGCTGCGTAAACGGTTCAAGTTTCGTAAAAATCCTATATGACGGAATTGTTTCCCTTTGAAAGTTCTAAAAAAGTCCCTTTTTTATGCTTACCGAATTTTTAAAATAATGCATTACTTACTAAGCTGTTTTTATAAACATGATATTAATTCTTGTTCAAATAAGTAGGTATAAATAAGTAATAATAAGTAGGGGATATCACACTTTTAAAATAACATCAAATGATCGAGTACCTACTGCGTTCACAGATGTGCACGCAGTAGGTACACAGATGGCAAGTTGTCATGAGAGGAAGGCGGTCGCGCTGGTTCCAGTTTTAAGTCTACAAGATACTATGCTGCTCGGCCAAATAACACTACAGTCAGAAATAAAAATAATAGGGTTTTGTAACTATAGTCTACCGACCACGTGATCTAGACGCGTGGTCGGCTCCTTACGGAACGGTTGTACTTAGTGAACTACTTTTTATATATTTATTCTTTCCCGAATATCATCGTATGATACTTTTTAGATGAATAAGTTTTGTTTAGTTTACTTATGCTTATTAATTTCCATATCTAAATAGATACATTATTTGATTTTTGGGTAATTCTTTGACCGTGGATAGGCTTTTATCGTATATAAATAAATGTTTGAGTAATTAATTTTCCAATTATTTACATTCTTGCGGAAATAATAATATATTACATACTTATAAATAAAAATGCTAAGAAAATGATTACAAGTTTCTTGGCAGTATTCCGCCTCAAAACGGCTGCGACTTTCGCGTAGCAATAAATCTTATTGACGATCCCGGGCAAGTTGCAACCTTACTTTCAGTAGAAAATTGAAACTTCATATTTTCCATTAGTTTTTTTGTTGTCCGAACCGGAGATCGAACCCAGGATCTCAAGAACTCGTGTCTGACGCCAGATGACTACACCGACGATGTATATTTCTAAAATTTCAAAAAATGTATTGTTAGAAGTTTCTATAACTTAAGATACAGTTTAATTTGTCAGAATTTGCTAAAGTGCAGATAGAATTGTAGAGACAATAACGTGTTTCTTTTATCTACCTGAGGTGAAATTAGAAAAGAGAACTTTTTATTTAAAATTTTGAAAGGGCAGCGTTGGAGAGCTAAATATTAAATAACTTGACTACGCGGGCGAAGCCGCGGGTAGCAGCTAGTAATATTCAATATTTCAAAAACATTCAATATTCTAATTTTCGTAATTCAATAACACTTCAGTTACTCTAATCTTATTATTTTGATTAAAAACTCTGATCTATTACTTCAAAGAGGCTTTCTGGGAAACCGTAATCTAATAACTTTGGAAGTAGGTAAAATTTCCTTAAGGTTTTTAACGGTTTTCATTGTTGCTGAAGGCGGAGAGAAATTAATTGAGGTCGACACCAAAACTAGGTTATAAACAAAGTCAATTCTACAAAGTAAACTTACAAAAAATGTATAATATCGAAAATTTTCACTATTTAATTTCATTGAAATACACAGACACACAATGATCTGAATCGCACCAAATTGAAAAAAAAAACAAATGACAGTCTCTAAAATTAAAATGTAATTTTATGTATCTAGAGAGTTACAATTTCAATTTTTTTTTTCCTTTTAATAATTCTAAGTGGCCAGTTCCAGTAATTTTCAGTATAACCCACGTAGTAATTAATATACTTTCTTATATAGTTGTTACTATTATTATTATTTTTAGTTTAATATACTTAATCATAGTAAGTCGTATTACTTTTGCTCGAGGCCTTACATCCCGACCGCAGGTTCGCAATGCACAATTGCCACCTTTGGTGTATCTAGGTGGCGTGAATTTCTGACCATTAGGAAATTCGTCTGCTTGTTTGCCTTCCAATATCATTATAAAAGTTGTAAACCTGGATTGCAGAGTCAGATTCTATGTCGTTTTTTTCCTGAACTATAAAAATAATCTGCACACTGCTTTGCTATACAATTACAATAATAACTGTTTCAATGTTAAGTAAATAACATCGATTGAATCTGAACTAAATTTCCGTGATGACTGTAATGTTACGGAAAACCGAGTTTGCCAATGAGCAAGGAATTCACCAAATTTGTATTCTTTCGTCTACTTCTATTTTTATGTAACACTAGCTGAGCTGACAAACGTTATCCTTTCCTAACTAAAAACAGAGATTTTTTATATAAATCTTCTCCTAACAGTAACACAACAAAACTGAATTAGCGACATTGGTTCATCGATTATAGCTTGATGCGATGGCCAAAGTAAAATAGATACCCATGTTCATATTTGAGACTAATAGTAGTTGCCTAAATTTTTATCGGTGCATGAATAGGCTATTATAACGATTTTATTAAATGAGTAAATGTGACCTCAGTTTTATTAGCTAGAATAATGCCTAATTTCATTCTTCCTCAAATAGTCGCTTCAGTTTGAGAGCCTAATTGAAACCTCAGAAGTATTTGAAGATAAACCCATTTTAGTTAATTTTTTTATTTAAAAAATACGCTAACGTTATTTTATGGAAGTGCGAGTTGGTTATATCAATAAAATTATGAAAATAGGATAAATGCGATTGATACAAAAACACTACGGTTAATTTGTGGATCAGAAAGATAGGGAGTGGGACGGAGGTTTGAAAAGAAGCTGTTGGTTTCAAAATGCAAAAGAAGTTGAAAAAAGAATGGCAGATGAAAGATATGCAGGACAGATATGTTTAAATTACCCAGTAAGACCTAGTTTAATATTTCATGACCACCTTGGCTGAGTGTTATCTGAAAGTGGTGTCCATATAACCGGCGTGCTTTTATTAAAAGGTTTTTAAATGTAAGGAAAGCTATGTTTTTAAGTAAATAAGTATCTTCACGCCCATATCTCCAAAGAGGATAAGTAAATATATTTAAAAAAATACTTAGTAAATTCCCAACCGTGGACAGATTTGGACTGGAACTTTACAGTTTGATTTTCAACTCAATCACTCCGGAGGTACTCCTGTAAGTGTAAAAATCTTTTTCAAAACGCACTATGACGTTGCGGCCCGAAAAATTTGCACGAACAAATCAAACGAACACGAAAAAAAAAATATTACCCACTATTTTATCAAGAGCTGTCCTCGTCTGAAGCTCGCTTTCATATTTCTCAAATGGCTTCAAATTTGTTTCACGGCACTCCAGAGAAAGCTGCAGGTATAGATAAATTGTCTATAAGTTTTGAGACGTTGAGATATTTATGATGTTTCAGAATATTTCACTTAATGGTAGTTTCATGTCGTTTACAATTTTGATGAATTAGAACTTGTGAAAATGATTTATGGAAGCACTTGGTCATTGAAAATGGAAATATTTATCATATCGATAGAATTTTCTCTTACTGTAAAAAATCGTTTACCGATGAACCATACAAGTCTATTTATAGACGTGTACTAGCAGGCCACAAAATTTTGTTTGAATATTATATAGGAAAGAGTTTTGCAATATTCATGGCATATTTTGAAAAACCACGTATTTAGCTTTGTCATTTTAATACGTTGACTATACATAATATGCCGTGTTCATCAGGTTCACGCTCTGTTCAAACTCATGACATATGAATAGGCCTTCAATTCGGACGGTCACCTATTAACACTTTCAAATCTTGATAAGTTTGAGAAGGCTCATTTTATGCCGAGCTTGGCGAGAATAAAAATAGCAATAAAACGATATAAATGGTTCTCAAATTAGGTTCAGGCTTATACTACCTATCAATCAAGAAACAAAGAGCAAGCCTAGGCAAAAAAGAAATTAAGTAAAGCTATGAATCAAATCCAGTGTAGCTGCTTAACAGTACTTTACCGCCTAAATATGATTGACTACACTAGAGGATCATCGTAATTCTCAGATAGCTAAATACACTAGAGTTGGTGGACGATGAGGTCCTGACATGACAATGAAAATCTGATTTTATTAGAAACTGGTTACAAAACCATAAAGAAAATTGTTTTTATGAAGCTAGTTATGAATTATTTACGAAAGTGGTAGAAGGATCATGAATGTAAATGGTTATTATGTTCAATCGATCAAAATGAAAGTTGCGTTCCGGACATTGCACTTAAATAAACGAAGCGTTTTAGCTTGAAAGGTTAATACTAAAAGTATTTCACCGTGGACGATTTGAATCGTATCTAACAGAGCATATGCGTAGGAAACGACCCTCTAACCTACTTCGAGATCACTATTGTTTGAACACGTTCACATGCAAATTGCTAGGTTTTATAAAAAAGAACTGAAAAGTATTTCATAAAAGAAAAAAATAATACTTGGTTTGTTGGTACCAAG
This sequence comes from Calephelis virginiensis, assembly GCA_002245475.1. Taxonomy (NCBI): domain Eukaryota; kingdom Metazoa; phylum Arthropoda; class Insecta; order Lepidoptera; family Riodinidae; genus Calephelis; species Calephelis virginiensis. The sequence goes on along the minus strand of NJDC01002240.1, from coordinate 191,252 downwards.
GATTACTTGGTTTCGGCAATTTATTTTAAAACATTTTGTCTTATTTTTTGTAGTACGTAATTGTTAACTTTGTGACATACAAACAATTTTTAGGATAAATCCAGTTGCGTTATTTTAAATTTTTAAACTCACTATCGCACAATATGTCGCTGAATCTAGTTCCATACATTAAGGTTGCTTGTAAAAGATTGGTGACTTGACGATAAGGTAGCTTTTGTGTATTTCATGTTTTAAAGTTTATTTTATTTGATATCATTGCATTTTTTTGTGTTTGGTTGACGACAAAGTTTTGTATTGTAATATAAATGTTCCTTCCTTCCTAGACTATAAATGTTCTTGTTTAAAAAAGATACATCCGCTATTGCTAGCATTTTATAGTTTGAGAAATGACATAGACTACAAACTTATTCAAAAAGCTTCACGTCTCATTAGTTTGTTTAGTAAGTTTTTTATGGGGACATTTATTTTTTAGACAAGACAACATTTTGTAATTTTATGTAATGAAATGAAAATATTTATTTGTGGAACATGAAGGCATTCCAATATATTCTTCTAATTTGTGATGTGCAAATATTTTAAAAGGTATTTATAAAATTATTTAATTTATTTAATTGCTATTTACAACATTGTTTTTTTTATATTTATTACATGATTAAGTTTTAATACAATATTAAAATGTAAACAACAACAACAACTACTACTACTACTACTACTACTACCGTTTTCAAACCTATCCAGACAGGGAAGAAACGGCAATGCAAACTCCACGGAAACCAAGATTTCTGCTATTAAATTAAACATATTATAAATACTGTATTATTATTATTCTTGTCTGCGAGAAAGTCTTTGACATTATAGTATGTTTTCTCTAACAGTAAGTCAACTATATTTTTTGAAATGTTTTTGATGGAAGTGATTTAAGATTATCAGAAATTTGGTTGTATATACGAATGGACATGTAATACATACTAATTTTGTAAATATTAAGTTTTTGGTTAGACACATGTAGTTTCTCACTATTTCTAAAACGACTTTAGTCGCCTCTGTGGTCTAGCGGTCCGGGTGTTGGACTTGACTGCATGAGGTCCTGGGTTCAAATCCCGGGTCGGCCAACATAAAGAAAATTGGAAAAATCCAATTTTCTTTATGTTGGCCGACCCGGGAATAAAAAAATGTTGGTCGGGATTGGAAATGTGCCCGGTTGGCGATAGGCTTGCCACCTATCACATCGTGGGAATTCGTGTCTTCGGCTAGTCGTGGGTGCCTTCGTTGTACCTCTGCCTACCTCTTCGCGGATATGGGCGTGAAGATACTTCTAAAACGACTCTAGTTTAAATCGTCATTTATTTTAAACGAAAGATGACTTTATATATTATCATAAGTTTCAGATTGATAAGTGTTACTTATTTGATAGCTAAATAGCAATCAAAGGGAATAGGAGTATTGGTTCCAGTTTTTTTCAATATTTAACTGTTCTTCACTTTCCCCAAGTTCTGTTTTACTCCTCAACTTTGCTCATTCTACGGTATTGAGTGAGCTTATAAGTTTGTGTTAATGTCACGACATATAGCCAGTGAATGTAGACCTAAATAGTAGATACAAATTAGATAGTAACGCAAAAGCTTAATAAAGCTCGTGCGCTTATTACAAGAGCTTATGATGAAAAGTTTTAGGAGTTGGGAAGTTTGTTAATGTAAGATGCAATGTTACAAAAATGTTTTTTCTCACTCAAGCGTAAAAAATATCCACAAGTTCCTTCATCTTTCCAACACCAATATAAACTTTGGCTCGAAGATAACAATCAACGATATTAAGCGTTAGACAAGTTTTCTAGGCCATGTACCTTAATCAAACGGTATTAGTTCGGAAAAACAACCTTTTCTAACTTTGTCGAAGTTGTCGGACAAACTTGTTACGTACGTATTTCAAAATAGTGCTGTGTTTTGTAACGTGTGTGTGAGAGTGAGAGTTTCATTCTAACTTCAGCTAATTCGGAACCTAATTTCGAGAAAATGTTTATCGGTAAAATTGTTAACAAGTTTATTAATTTCCTTGATTTCTTGTAAATTTATATAACCAAATATATTCTTTACAACGACAAGAAGATTTTCTGGTTCATGTATTTTATTTTTCTCAAGCAAATATATTCATACATACATATATATCTTCACGTCAAGTCCCTTACGGGGTGGGCAGAAAGTATCAAGTGCCAGACCTGACGATCCTGACAAACCCGTCTGGTTTCCTCCACATTCATTACCCTTTTCAGACAAACTCTGCAATAAACTCTTAATAACTAAACATGAGATAGGGACTTTAACTAGCGAAAATACGTTGTATCTAAGTTGATTCAGAAAGTAACTGACCACGGTATAACTGCAAAAATGACTTTAATTTTTTTCGGTTTCTTATAAATAAGAAAAGATGTGAACCAAAAGTTAGTTTTTGACAAATTAAATAAAGTAAAATTGCAAAAAAGATATCTGTTTATTTTAATCGTTTGTGCAATAACATCACATAACAAAACAAAATAATCATGATTAAGTATTACTCAAAAATCACTTAACGTGTTTGAAAATAGTGTGTTACCAACCGGAAAACACTTGCTATAAAAAAGTGCTCTCAAAATTGACTAATTCAATAAAAGCTTTAAGTTAGAAGCCCACGGCTCGATTAATTCAGATATAAGCTATCCAATGATTCAAGTTAAATCAATCCGCACAATGGGTGTAAATTTGATAAAAATTTGTTAAGTAGTTCAGGAGTCTATCGCGGCCTAGAAATATGACGCGTAGTAAATTTATGCTACGGCTACAGAATATTTGAAAAATATTGGATTAATGACATTATTTTTTTCCAAAACAGCGTTATGAAGTTCGCCAGGTAGCTAGTTAAGTTATAAATTTCATTTCAAAACTTGTATGAGTTATGTACTCATACAATTGAGGTACTTAGAATGAAACATTAAGAATACATCTGTTTTCTCTTAGCAATTTGTAGCCGTTTTTCTTGGCACAAAATATTCTTTAACAAAAAGAAAGTTTTAAACAATTGAAAGCAACATCAAAAGGAGAAAATAGATTTGGAATCGAGTTGGAAATTCCCAATATTTTCCTCAGTTTTGGTAACTTGAGGGAGCAAATAACATGGAGCAAATAGGTTGAGGCCGGATCAAAGGTAATCTGAGATAATAAATGCTATGCATGTTCCGTGAAATCAGTCGGAAAGTAAATTCAATTGATTCCAATATTTGTGAAGGTTAAACTTTAGCTTTTTCCAATTTACACACAAATTTTCCGTTTTTAAATATTTTTTTAAGCGTAGGTATTACTTGTATTGAAGAATAAATAATTTGAGTTAGCTTTAGTACATGCGTCCACTTGACTGCCATCCAATTGCATTAAAAATAGACTCTTTGCTCTGGTAGAGGTTATTGGTTTTAGTTGACGATATTGTAATGGAACAAGTTAGTTAGGTATTTTGGCATAGCAGGGATATATTTCTTATACCATGGATGTAGAAAGGTGAGTGAGTGAAGGGAATAGTGTGAATGGAGTGCGGGATAAGCTTTCTAGCATAGCTAGCTAACATTTTTTAATGTGGGTAGTTGATGGAGTTACCTTTTAAGTACGAGGTACTTGTGTTAGATGACACCGCTCTTCTATTGAATAAATTTTATTTTCTTAAGCTAGGTGCATACCGGGTTAAGGTTTTAAACAAAATTTAAATAAATAAAATGTGATACTATATGCAAGAAAACGTATACGTGTGTGTGTGATTATTATTTCTCACATCTAAGGCTGTAAGTTAATATACAGGAATAGTAGCTTGTTCTTTATTTTTTTATTATATGATATTTTTATTGAAACCTTAAATTTTAACGTTACTGAAAAAATTAACGATATCCCTTCTCTTGGATGTGTGTTTTATGTAGGTACACTAAAGGTGTCGTTAAAGATTTGCCTGTATGATTCCGGGATGTTAAGTATTTCGAAACAAACAAATTATAACACGACAATAGCGATCACTGACGTTATCGTTTCTTTTTCTTGGCTTTTTTGCTTTTTTGTGTTATACTACTATTTAATTAATTTAATTTTTAGTTATATGAAACCAAGGTTTTGAGCCAGGCTGCTAGAATTGTTTCGCATAATTTTACACTTATCCTGATGTTGATGAATGGAAGCGAGAGTTGTGTATATAAGAAATAGCATGAGTAGAGGATAGAAGCAGTAGAAAAGAGAACGGTACTGAAAATCCACCAATTTGTATCGCTCACTGACCGCATCCGTGCTAGTGAAATTAGAGAAAAAGCCAGTTTGAAAGAAAGTGCTGTTGTAAAAACGAAAAAGGGTATGTCCCGTTGGTTCAGTCATGTGGAAACAAATACACATTAAATATTGACAAAGCAGATATACAACATTAATATAAATGGATATAGGTACACAGGGTGCACCTAGGCTGACATTCCACGATCAAATTGCTCGGGTTTTATGCGAGAGTGGTATCAAGAGTCTCCAAAACTCTTTTTATGAACAGAGAGATGAATTAGGAGGGAGCCAGGTTGGTCTGCGAAGATCGTGACATTTGGCTTTGCTCACTGCCAAACACGATAGGAACTTGGCGTGAAGATACGTATGGAAAAATTTATCATTTGAATTAATCGTGTGGTCAGATAGGTGATTGTCCAACAAAAACAGAACCTAAATGAACGAGAAACATAAAAGTTAACTGGCACCTGGTTCAGCCGGTAACTTAAAGCCAATGTAATGTGTCTTGTTTATTTTCCGGAAGTGCTACATGCATTGCGAGCTGTGTTCACGCTCCCGTGGCATCAATGGTGTCGCCTTTACAAACAATTTTCAGGGCATAAACTACATCTGCCAACGTTGAACACGAAAATTGAAATATGTGTAGCATTAGGTATGACAGATACAAGTTTTATTTATTGACTTATTAACTAGTCAACCCGGCGAACTTCGTACAGCTTGACGTTGATAGCTTTTGACAGCTCGAATATGAAAAAAAAAATCGTTTTCCATAATTTTTTTTTTGAAATTTAACCAGTTTTTTCTTAATTTTTAGTTTCAACCAGGTGATAGAGTTTCGAAGTGACTAGGTAATTACCAACTTCTGCTGCCATAACGTCAGCGCTTGCCGTTGACGTGTTCCGGTTCGGAGGGTAAGGTAGCCAGTAAACTTAGTTACTTTTGCTCGAGGCCTAGCATCCCGGCCTAAGGTTGGCAAGCCACCATTGCTACCTTTGGTGTCTCTAGGCGCGTAAATTTTTTACCATCAAGAAATCCGTCTGCCTCTGATCTGAAATATGATCCTTCTCCTGACAATAACCATAACAAAAAATAATTAGCAAAATTGGTTCATCAGTTCATAGGTGATAAGATGACCACCCGATTGGTCCCCGTTGAACGGGGACACGGCCAACGGGGACAACGAAAATAGACCACCCGATTCACTTTTGAATTAAAATTAAAATAACTTTGACAAAAGCATTAAATAAATGAACGGAAACAATAAGGCCATTTTCGTAATTTCAAAAATGAATTTTCCAGTCGTTTATTAAACCTCGACGCAAAAAGAGGGATGTTATAAGTTTGACGTGTCTGTCTGTGTGTCTGTGGTCATTTATTTTTCTTTTATAGAGTTATAAGTTGTATGTTACAAACTTTTATATTTTAACTAGCAAAGAAGCTATATTTGTCCGAGTAAAATTTTACTGTTTTAAAGCAGATTCACCAAACGATTGGCACAGATTTTTGTTAACATTCGTAAGTTTATGATATTGATATTTTTTTAAATTAAATACAAATGATAATTACAGTGATGAACGCGGAAAGTTGTCATAAAAGCTTCCAAAGCGTCCAATATTATCCTATCATGCTTGGTATGATTTGAGCCGTATTGAATAACGGCCAATATAGATATCTAAAGATAAAGATAGGCCTTCTAGAGTTTTGTATCTAAGATATTTTTTGTTAATTATTGAAAATAATATCGTTTACCTGACAGCTGATCTAAAATAGCACGATATCTTAGATAGGTTATTAATACTGGCCGTAAGTGTAGGAGCTGCTGGGAGCAAACCTTACAATTGAAAATTCATTAAAAACTTTCATCCTAAATTATTTTTACAAACATACTATTCAGACTACTTCATTGGTATCAGATAACTAAATATTTCATATTTTATATCCCTTTGGTTAAAAACTGAGGTGTTATACTATTAAAATAAAGTTATTGATGAAACAAAAGAAAAAGTGAAATTCTACCACTATCACCACGTGTTTTTAGTTTGACAGCCTCGATTGCCGCCGCTATAGGATCTAGTGTAGGTACAAGCATAACTTCACCAACTAATCGCGAGGCTCCGGTTTGATTCCCAACGGAGGCAGGCATTTGTGTGAAGACCATTTAGATGTCTGCATTTATATGGGTATGGGTTTTTATTAAATTTATCCTGGTATCTATTTCAGCATTTCTATGTATTAGTATCGTTGACTAACACCCACAACACAAGTGTATAATTTGCTTACTTTGGGGTGAGATTCAATTTGACGAAGGATATTTATTTATCATTCATATCAAGTCCAGTTTTTTTGTTTGGAGATTTAGGTGAACCGCACGTACCGTCATTGTTGACATGCAAATTCAAAATAATAATCACATAATGCGTAAATTTCACTTCACGCATACTAGCTATCTTTAAATAATTTGAGTTTTAAATATTTCACCAATTTAGTACATAATTAGCTCGTTGTAACATTAAATGACATAGTATGTATGTATTCTACCCACTTTGTTAAGATTTATCAATCTGACATTGAGTAAATAAGTCGTGAAAAATGATTGATAGCTATATTTATAAAAGAAGAAGAAGTATATCTATTATAAACCTGTTCTGTGTGGTTAGATAATAAATATATGTAGCATTTTTTTTAGTTTTATTGATCAAAACTATATTTGTTTTTGTAAATTAATAATTCTGAAGTACGAACATTCGGAATATATTTTCTAACGTCATATTTCGAATATTATGGTAAGTATTTAGTCAAACACCATGCCATGATAGTCAGATTTAAAAAGATTTAATAGGATTGGTTGAATTTCGATTGAATTTTGATTTTTACATTTTATCATGATTGGCTAATTCAGTGGTTCCCAAAGCGCTGCGGCACCCTAGTGCGCCGTAGAAAATAAAGAGGTCACCATGAGTCGATTCATACATTCTCGAGTATCTTTTAAGCGCTCCTATCGGTATAGAAAATAGGCTCTTAAAAACCAAAATGACATAATTTAAATTTTATAACGACTCAAGTAGTTGTTCTCAACGCGACGATAGGTATCTATCCTATACCGGCTCGAATCTTGTGCGTTGTCGTCGCTCTCTCACCAAAAAGTATCTACGTGCGCGCTTGAAAACCGTTGGTACTTTGAACATTTCTACACGCCCGTGCTTACTTGCTTGCAATCGCACTGTCCGTTTATTTACAAGCGAGAGACGCAACTGACGTGTCATTGTGTTTTGTTTCGCTTTGTTTATCGACAATATCACAAGCAAAATGGACACATTTTTTATGAAATAAACAAGTTCAAATTGTAATGATAAGGCATCTAATAGTGGAGATGGGAAAATTCCTTTCCGTGCACAAACCGCACCAGGATTCACATATACTCAATACGAACTAGTTGGTGACGTAGCTGCCCACGTCGCAATGGCGTCTCAGTGAGTTATGGCCCTTAAAACTAAATTCAAAACTGTGCGGATATCATCAAGCTAACCCGTCACATTGGTTCGACTTGTCGTATATATTTTTTTTTAAGTCTCACTTGTTAATTTCTAGTCTAATGCTTTTATAATAAAAAAACTTAATTTCATTATGTAGATTTTTAATTTTTGTTCTTCTCTGCCGACTCTCATTACTATTATTGTAGGTACCTATATCTTGCGACTATTTTTGTTGCAAATAGCTAGCTTGGGTAGGGCGCCGTGACAAAATACTAAACTTGAAACGGTGCCGCGAGCTAAAAAAGATTGGGAACCCCGGGGCTAATTAATTGTAGTCTGACCAAATCTTCGAATGAGATTATTAAATAATTTAGAAGATATATTTTAAATGTACATGCTATGAGTCCTTATTAGGGCTACCCCCTGTATTATGTACCTAATCAAAATCTGTTTTATTTGATTGTGAAACTGGTTATGCAATCGCAGAATACAACTATTATAGCATTAATTTTGCAAATTAATGATAGGCTTTAATCGATTAGAATTAAGTACTTATTTTAAAAGCTTGATATTAAAAAATTTGGTATCATTAAAAAGCTATCAAAACATTTCATTGAATTACCAAACTCCATTCCTTATCTGCAAATTCAAAGTTAGACAGGTTTGTAATTAGGAGGATGTTTGGGACTGTGCTGTTTTATATTTAAATTTTAAATGTTTGATAAAATATTTGTCAAAGTTGCTGTAATTGGTGAACTTTCATAACTCGTGCCATGACTTACCCCGCTCCGTTCACAGATAAACCTAACTCTGTATATTCGAAGGAGTAATACTTATACAATTTTATATTTTATATACTTTACAAAAGCATCGACATGTCAAATGATCTTGCTTTATGGTTAGAACAAATAAATAATAAAATACTAGATCTTAACTGATCGTAAAGTAGAGGTTCTCAAATTAACTGTACGTTTTTTTTGATATGTTTGTTACGCGTTTACTCGGAAAATAACCTACCGATTTCGACGGTTCTTTTTTTAAAAAGAAAGGTCATGATTCCGAGGTAACTTACTGTTGCGTAAGTGAAAAATGTATGCAGTATTAATGTATCTCAAAAACTTTTAGTTGGATGTTAATAAAACGAATGTGGGATCAGTTCGGAAACATGTTCTATCTTTTGAAAAAATAGTCATCAAATCGCGTCGTAATACCACACCCAATAAAAGGGTTGGAGCACGTTGTTGATTTATTATTAAGCGCGGTAAAACTGCAACAACTTTTTTTATATTAGCATTATGTACTCCATATCAATATCTCCCCGTGTTTGTCCGGGCTCCTTTGTAGAATAGACCATCTGCCTGGCAAAGATGCCAGGCAGCTCGTAAAAGGCGAGCATAGGCTCACCGTCACTAACACCGTGACATCTGACTAGGTGGTCGAGTTTAGCAGCGACTCGTCCGGATTGGTACCACCGCCTTACCTATTCCTGCCGCCACAACGTCATGACGTGTTCCGGTTTGGAGGGTAAGGTAGCCGGTAAACTTACTTTTGCTAATTTTATTATGTAATAATCAGACTATCATATAATTTTATTATATACTGTTCAGAGTATTGTTAAAATATTTTATTTTTCCCGTGTTTGGGGTAAATTTTCAAAAAAGTGTAACATCTACCTGGTTTTGAATCATTCCCGTATGGTTCGAGTTTCATCTGAAGGAGATAAAGGATCTCCTTCAGATGAAACTCGAACCATTCCTGATAGTATACAATAATTTAAAGATTTTACTGTCAATTTATGATGAGCTAAGATAATCTAGAATTAACGCTTCTCCTACAAGGCTTCTTCACTTAATGGAAACACTCTAGGAAATTACGTTATTACGTTTAAGTCTTATAAACTATTAATAATAAAAGA
>NJDC01002240.1:145401-178795 GCA_002245475.1 Calephelis virginiensis | reverse complement strand
TTCTTAAAACGGTAAGCATTACCGAACAAGCAAGACTGTACCTTAAATTAACAAAAGAGCACCGTGTATCTGTCCAAAATGTTGGGTTTAATCAACAGTATAAGCGTTTGAATGTGATCTCGAATTACATCAGTATTCGTTCAAATGCATGCACTCATGCGGCAAAAATAGCATTGAGGAAAGCGCAACATATTTGGTTAAATGAAGAATCGCGGTATTGGTTTAAGGTTAGAGATAATTTAAAAACTCATCTTAAAGTTCTCTATTCTGAACTTTCATTTTCGTTACATAATGTAGAATTTGACCTGTTAGATCAAAAAGCTAGAGATTTCGCATCTATACAAGCTCATATGAAATACTTAACTCAGTTAAAAAAGCTAAACTCCCTTACCCGCGATGCTTCACATAGTAATAAAATTATTAATTATAATCAAATTCCAAACTCACACCCTTTTCATAGTCGTGTTAAAAATCTTACAGATGTACGCTTTCCTCAAGCTGAAATGGAACTTTTAGAAAAAGGTCTCAAATATTATGTCCAACACCTACATTTTCCGAAAAACACTAGAAACACTAGCGGTTGACTCGGAGATAGCAATAGTGGTTAGTAAAAAGGATAACATTGTTAAAAGTACTGTTACTCAACAGTTAAAAATATTTCGATTCCCCGGCCGCTTAATATGGAACTGTCAACAATTAAATCCTTAAAGAAAATAATATTTTAATTGTCTCTAAAGCCAATAAAGGCAATGCAGTTGTAATTCTTAGTCACGATAATTACATTCCTAAAGTGAACGATGTTATCCAAGGCAAGGATTTTTCTCAGTTATCATATGATCCAACTAGAAAGTTCTCCATTGACATTCGAACTGTTTTAAAAAATTCGAAGTTTCTCTTCCCTACGACTTCTTCTCAACATAGATTAACTGAAATGAATTTTCGCCCACCACTACTGTATGGCTTGCCAAAGATCCATAAAGATGGTTGTCCGATACGTCCAGTTGTTTCTTACATCGGCGCCCCAGCACATGAGTTGTCCAAAGCACTTAACATTATAATAAAAGAAAAAAACAAAGTTTCAACCAGCATATAGTTTAAAAAACAGCCTCCAGCTTCTGAATAATATTAAAGACGTGATCTTACCTCCAAGGGCAAAACTATTATCCTTGAATGTAGAAAGCTTATTTACAAACGTCCCTTCTGATGAGTGTATCAATTTAATATCTAAAATACTAGCAAGACGTGGTTTACATCCTGGAGAAATGAATGAAATTATAAATATGACCAGCAAATGTATGGCACAAAACTATAACATATACATTCAAAAAGATGGTTTAGCTGTGGGCTCACCTCTTAGTCCATTAATGACTGATTTTTTTATGGATAATTTCGAAAGACACCATATTGTAGGTCATCGACGTATTTTGTACTATTTTAGATATGTCGACGACATTATCATATGTTGGACAGGCACAGAGAGACAACTAGACCTATTTTTAAATAGCTTAAATAAAAAACATCCAAAAATCAAATTTAAATTAGAATTAGAAAGTAACAACTCAATAAATTTCCTCGACTTGACAATCACAAGAATAAACAATCAACACCATTTTAAGATCTTCTGCAAGCCAACTTACACCGATACTGCGATCCCCGCGTCGTCTTCTCACCCTTGGCAACACTAAATAGCCGCTTTCAATAGCTTTGTACATAGATTGACATCTTTGCCTTTGAGTAAAAAGAGTTACAAAAAAGAACTTAACATCATTGTACAGATGGCAGTTGGTAACGGTTATAGTAGAGATTTAGTTTAAAATCTAATTAAAAAGAAAATAAAGAAAAACATTTCACGATTTATCTATACAGTGCCATCTCAAAAAGATGTTAAGTTCAAATCTAGTTTGACCTACGTAGGACGAGCTTCTGAAAAAGTTCAGCGACATTTAAAGCGTAATTATATCAATGTTGCATTTAGAACCCAAAATTCATTAAGAAACATATTATGCAACGATAAAGATAAAACTGAGAAAAAATGTAAATCAGGAATCTATAAACTACATTGTTCTGAATGCAACAGTGTATACGTTGGTCAAACTGGTCGTAGTTTTGAGTCTCGTTACAAGGAACACATATCGGATGTCAAAAACATTCGTCCAGATAAATCGAATTTTGCAAAACATCTTATAGACACTGGTCATAAGTTGGCAGCAGATCATAGTTTTGAATTACTCCATACTTGTAATAAAGGATTAAAATTAACTATACTAGAACAACAAGAAATTATTAAATGTAATAACGAAGACTCAATTACACTGTTAAACGAACAAACAAATTTGACTAATTCACCCCTGCTACACATGTTTAACAACAACGGTGCTACTCCCACCACGCGTACTCACTAAAGCACACCTGCACGCGAACTCGCGAAACCTTATAAATAGAGCGAGTCGCATGCGCGCGCGTCAGTATCTGCTCAACCTTTGTGGAGTGCAGTCGAATTCTCCGATGATGCTTCAGTTACGAAGCGAAACGTACGTTGAGTTTTTAGTAGTATGTGTATTGTTGGTGCTACTAAAACAGTTTAGTGGTGTGTATTGTGTGGAGCTGGATGTATTTGGGAGTTTTAGCTTCCAGTAAGTCCAATTCATTCTTAGCGCACTATTTTGTCTGTTTTGTTACGCAATAATACGTATACATTTTTGGCGGAAAATTGCAAATTAAATAATTTTATTTAGATTCAAGTATGGATTTCCGCAAAGTAACGCCTTCTTCTATTAATTTTAAGTATATATTTTCTTTTAGAAAGGCAAATTAATTAAAAATGTTTTTCTTCTGTTTGAGTGATGTACATAAATAGTTATGACTTGTATTTTTACCAGTAAATGAACTTACGGTCCTTTTTTCACTTCACCTGGACATGTTATTATATTTTATGCATTTGGTTAATTAAACGATGTTGACAAAAAAGGATTGAAAAAAAATATTTTTATTTTTTACTTTTTAAAAAAAAACTACAATAGATTTCTTATTAGTTTAAAGCATCTCTGAAATTATTATAGTATAGGATTCCTTAATATGTATATGATAAATAGACTGCAGCTGCAGACACTAAACACGGTAATAGTCCGCTGCGCCTTGGGAGATAAAATGATAAACTTCTCCTTAAAACTAAAACAAAAGTTACAAAGCCTTCTAGCCCTTGTAATTTTACATTTTAATCGATGTTAAGTTTCCTTACTACTATACTCTCTAAATGGCAGTAACTTAATTTATAAACAAAACTGAATTTATAAAGCAGCTTTAAGAGTAACTTGTTCCATTACTATATATTTCATACTGAGTGTTTTTATTTTTAGCTTAGGGGCCACATTGGAGACATAATGCGTAATAAATGAATTAAGGGTATCATGCCTTATCATTTGTCACGTAAGATTTATAACAGGAAAATATAAGCAGTTTCTTCTGGGTCGTGATTAGGGTTGCTACTTTCTGGATTTCAATTTTTCTTCAGAAAGACAAATACACTTGCCCTGTCTCGTAGGGCAAGGGCTGGCATTAGCTCAGCTTAAGCATTTTTCTAGACTCAAATTTAAAATTAACAAATATAAAAAAAATATGAAAAAATGGACCAAAATGTAGATGTAAAACAAAATACTCTCGAAGTAAAAGTTTCTCACAAATTATTTATACTTAACATTATAGGAAAAATTCACTAATTTCAATTTCTATTAACAATTGCCTGTAAAATTGCAACTTATAAAACGTTGTGTTTTGTAAATTCTAAGTTGAAATGACCCTGAAAATTCCTGAATAAACAAAACCGATAGGCCCAAATAGTAAAATACATATTAATACAAAGGTCAATCTATAATGAAAACAATGAAATAAATAATTAAAACAATGAAACAATGAATAATGAAAGCTTTTGGAATTCATAGATGTTACATTATTATTTATGATTCAGTAAAACAGGATAAAAAGTTTCTCATGTAATTTTCAGACAAATCGGTTAAGCCGTTCTTTAGTTGTAAATAGTGTAACTAACACAAATTTCTTGTTGTAAATAGATTATTTAGTAGTCATGATACTATTTAAAGGAGATCGATGATCTCACTTTTAGTCGAGAGATGTGTAATTTACATTGACCAAATGTGTACAAAAGTATCCTCGATCGAAGGGAAAAGGTAACAACCTAAATTTTGAAGAGCTAAGAAAAAAACTAAGATATATAATTTGATTATCTTTAATAATGTTACCCTCATTTTTAGACAATAATGGAAGCAACAGTTTCCCTTGTTGGCTTCAGTCTGGTTTGTGTTATACCTGTATATGTATCCTACAGAAATAGACTATCTACCTTCCTTCTTGGCAGCTCCTAAATGGCTAATTGTGAAACTTACTTTACGTTTTAAATTGCTACAATAAAAAGACAGTAAACTTTTTCGCCCATAAAAAAATATTGACAGATATTACAAAACATTTATAACAATAGACAGTACAAACGGAATGTAAATGTCGATAAGCGACACAATTATTTTCTTCGGATTAAAATGAAAAGCATTTCGCTTATCGTAACAATAGTAGCAGCCAATCCACTCTGAAGGTCGATAATAAGTGCTCTTAGAAATGAGGCCAATATGTTTTTCTTCGATTCTAACTTATTCCAGTAGCAATATATTTGAAAAACTATTTTCCTAATTTGTTTTCGGGTCTTCTGTGTAGGATAGACAATTTGCATTTCTTGCTTTTGCTCATAGATACCCGACACATTCGGGCTATGTCGGATTTTCACCAATTTAAACTATACGGTGTCCACCCTTTCACCAGGCACGGGGCTGCGGGAACGCTTTTGAACATGTTATTCACTGATGCGGCGGCGGTCGTCTCATCATCATGTATACGCTGATTATTTTTAGATTTATACTCAAGCAACACTTGAAGGTTTTCTAGCAAGTAAAAATAAATATCGATTCGAGATTTAACTTTTGAAATGCAGATCACTATTGTCAACGCCCAACTAAAACACTCTTATTTAAAATTTCAGAGCACAATTCAAATTTTATAAGACCTTCTTCACAGTACAACCTTTAAACGTTCTCCCTGTAGTAATAAGGCAAGCATAAAGTAGGAATGTTTTTTTTTTAAATTGTAAAAGAGTTTTATCTTCATTCATTGACACTGCAGTCGTAGCTTGCGTATCAGGGAATATTTTCACTGTCTAGGTCTAGATTATGGTCGATACATCGGTATATCGGTACATATGGATCTACCTTTAAGTAAATAGTTATATATACATATAGCTAAGGTATTAATTAAGTAAATACACATATTTATTTAATATGTTTTATTTTATAATTAGATTAGATACTTTATTTTTAACTGTTTCATGTATTGTATATTATTTTTTTAAATGTTGTACTTTTTCCTTAGTTTTTTTTTAATGCAAGTTTTTTGAAAGAAATCTCCGATCAGCAACAAAAAATAAGAAGTTTTTATTATTCCATTATTATAAGTATTCTTAGCACACATTCTTATTTCCACACCCACGTTGCCGTCCACAAGTAGTTATGCATTACAATCTAAATACATAGGGACCATCAGTCTATCCCATAATCCTACAAAGTGCCCCAGAGCTCCTTTAACGTACCCTTTCTCTATGATGTTGCGGAGCTAAAACACCTGTTCTTTACTTCCTTTTTAAAACCTTTTTAAAACTTGAGACTCCCACAACATTCTATTAGAAATCCTTTCAACTATTTTTCCACAGATTGTTGATGCTAAACTGATCAAATTGTTGGCCTTGTAACTGGTGCAGTCCATGTGTAAGCCCTTGCCTCTATACAAAGTCATGATAACTGTACGCCATCAGTCTTCGGGTACTCTGACGGTATCCGATTTCATACCCAATATTTGTACAAAGGACTAAGAAAGAGTACCCGATGGCAGGACCATCAAACTTGATCATATCAGAAGTAACCATATCTAATTTCACAGCCTTGTCATCTTTATACACATGTATTTTTGTAGTTAACAGTAGTACTTATCCATAATATACTTTACTTAACACTTTCTGCTACTTTCTAGCCAACCGGTTTCACTTTTTACAGCATTATCGGCTTTGAAACTATATTTAGTTTATTTAACACTAAACTATCTTTAGTTTCAAAGCCCGGATGATGCTGTAAAAAGTAAAACCGGTTGGCTAGAAAGTAGCACAAAGTGTTAAGTAAAGTATATCGTGGATAAGTACAAGTGTACAACTACCAAAAAACGTGTGTATACAATTGAATTCCACCAAGTGCCGACGATAGCAAGTAAAGATTCTTGTCATCTTTGTTACTTCTAATTGCCCATTTAACTTCTTTTATCACAAGGCCATCAGATACCTCCGATATTTCTGAGTCATTTGAATTCTCAAACCCAGCCTTAGCATTCTGGGAATATTCATACAAAACTCCATAAAATCTATTCCACTTTTTTAATAACTGCACTAATATCAGCACTCTGAACTAAATTACATTAATTCTAGTGCAGACGATTCTTCATCTCTTTCCGAAAGAGCTTTGTGTTCTTCTCTAAGTCTCGCATTGTCTCGAAGTGGTTTTTTTTACCATCTCACTAAATAAATACAGATACTAGAGATTTTGAGATCATCTCCATAGACATCGGCTATTAATGAAGTTTAATTAATTAGTAATAGATTAAAGACCAATGTCGTAAAATTGGGCATACACACTTCAAAGTCATAAATCATCATAGCCAGTAATATCAGTATTAAGTAAATCGGTGGTTTCTTTATCAAAGTCCCTCATGAGAGATTTAGCGGTGTCAAGAAAATACACAATATACTAGTTTCTTCATAAATATTTGCTTCTCTTTTATACTTTGACTGAACAGGATATACAAAATTACAGTAAACTTAACTCAATTCACTCAAAATGTAAATTTACTTTTTATGCCAACTGTACTGTTATGAAAGCCCATACATTCATCAAATTCGACTGTTTAAATATTCAAAGATAAAACACGACACAAAAGACTCGTATAACAAAGTCGTTTGATTCTCGAATAAGGCCAATTTGTTTAAAATTCTCGAATTGGATTTTCGACGAAGATAAATCTGTTCCAAAGAATATACCGAGTGATGGATTTTTACAAAATTGGTACCTTCAAAGGAGGTTTTTTTGTATTTGATATAACGAACAAAAACACTACCATGTATACTTTCGGACTTCTACTACCAGCAAGAATTGACTGTTTCTTATAAAAAGTTTATATATCATAATTATAGCGTCACACCATAATATTCATAATCTTATGGTAAAGGCTACGTGAACAACATTACCAAAGAATTTGTAAAAACAACTCATTCGTTTTTACCATACAAAAAAAGAATATAAAATGCACTACAAGTTAATTGATTACACCTAAGTTTATAGTTTTTTTTATGATATTGGAAGGCAAACAAGGAGACGGTTTTCCTGATGTTAAGAAGTTCATGCCGCTTAGAGACACCAAAGGTTGTAATGGTGTGTTGCCAACCTGAAGCCGGGATGTTAGGCTTCGAGCAAAAGTAACTTTACCGGCTACCTTACCCTCCGAACCGGAACACGTCATGACGTTATGGCAGCAGGAATAGGTAAGGTAGTAGTACCAATCCAGGGGAGTCGCTGCTAAACTCTACCAGCTGACCAGTCGAACTTCGTATCTGACAGGTATTAACAGTTTGTATGTACAAAAGTCAAGTTTTTTTTATTCTATAATTTGCCTCTGCCTACCTCTTCGGGGATATGGGCGTGAAGACACTTTTTTTTACTTTTTTTATAATTTGTGTCTTGAATCTGTAAAAAATCGTACCTTCACGCCCATATCCCCGAAGAGGTAGGCATAGGCACAACCAGGCACCTACGACTAACTTATAATATGTACTATTAAAAAAAATAGGTGGCAAAGCTATCACCAACCGGCCACATATCCAATCCCAAGCAACGGTTTTTTTATTAGAAAATAGGAAAAACACAATTTTCTTTTTTTTTGCCCGACCCGAGATTCAAACCCGGGACCTCAGGCAGTCAAGTCCAATAACTGAACCGCTAGACCACAGAGATGACTGTGAATTCAGTAATATGCTCATTCAAAATTCAGATAAAATAGAAAATAGAAGTAGGGGAGAGCGGGGTTCGAAGTTCCGATTTTAGAGTAAGGCACAATATTACTGAAATGGACAGACTATAATTCGTGATATCTTTATAAGTAGAGGCAGAAATTATTCTAGTTTCAAGTTGTATAGTTAAAATTTTTATAAAACCTAATCTAATAACGGACAAGATATTCTTCTGTAGAAAGTCAACAAAGAACAACTCGCCCCATGAAGGGGATGGTTGTTTCTTCTTTGAGGCAAGTTGTTCCGCTGACAACTTCTGACATAAAATATACAATATTAATGGAATAGATATTTATGACAGCTTTTATCAGAAAAGTGTACAAAATCCTAAAGATTTTGACATACTTTCAATGACTTAAAAGATTTAACAAAAATAATCTTCAAAAAAAACATTATACCTAATAGGTACTGAAATCCAACCTTATTAATAGGTTTGAGGCTTTTGTAAAGATTTCAAACACAAACCAACTTTGACTAACTCAAATTATGTCATATTTATTAAGAAAAAACTAAATAAGAAATTTAACAATTCTAGCATTTCTAATTTTAGTTTTTCCATTCAGTTTAATGCAACCATCTTTATTGAGATCAATTTTCTATTAAGTTCTTTTCTTTGTAACATTTATCTAAATCAGTGTTATACAATTATTCAAATATTCAAGGATAAACATAGGAATAAACTTCCCCGGATTTTAAGAATTTTAAAATGTGCCCAATTCTTGCACATAATTCATTTAATCCATTGCTCTCATAGTTGTGAATTGGAATATGAATAGCGACATATTATACAATACCATTCCAGGCTATATACTGCGGTATCATTTTCATTCGCATACGCTGCCAATTCATCGGTAACTAAAGTGCCTCACTCAGCACCTACTAAGGCATGCACCTGCCTAAGCTAAGCTGAGCCCTTTGAAGCTACTATCCTTTTTGGTTTCAATACAGTGGTAACTCCTTTCTTATCTACTAGTTTCTTAAAGAATCCAGTAACACTTGTTGTACCGGTCAAAAGAAGACACGCGTCCTACAATGGTAGTTTCGGGCGTTCTTTTCGAAAAAGGCGTGTTTTTTATTCAAAAAACCCGTGAACCAATCAGCTCCTGCTTCTTGATATTTGTGCCAGGAGACAGGAATGTTAGGCATTTCAAAATTAGTCCTAGCTTCCTTATTTCATCTATAAAAAGACCAAAGTTGATTGACGAACACTTCTTGAGCCAACGTCTTTCCTTGGTCGTAGTTAAATAACTGCCGCGAATAATAATAATCCACGGTTTGTGTTACATAGATCGTCGATTGATATGTCGATTGACATATTTCCGATTCCCAGACTTAATCTTACGGCCGTCTTTTACGAAGTCATCAGGGTCCTGTTGTAAAAGATCAACTGAGACCTTTCCGTTTTCGGTTTACCGTTCATAGTTCCCCATCCTAAAATAAAGTTTTAACTCTATTAATTTGTCATACTTACGAGTGTCATTATAGGCACATTATTCCGCGGAACAACTAGCCCCCAGCTAAAGGAACTTTGAACCCCAAATTTCAATTTGAAAATTATCTTTAATCATTCTAAAATAGTTTATAAAAAGCCAACAATGACATATGACATTGAAAAATCAGTCGGTATAGTATTTTCCACTGAGAATGACAAACCACGCCCAATTAGATTAAAAAATGACTTCAACAGGCCAAAAAGTTTAAGGAGGAAAAATTTACTTACGTACTGTTTATGTGACTCCTATAAACTACCAGTACGAAGCGCCAACAGCGCACCACTAACATGGTTGCCAAAATAGAGCGATTGCATGACGTTTCGCGAGACACTTCACACTTATTGCTATCTCATTGCGTTGCGAAGCTAAATGCATCGGAACAACCTACCCCCAGAACTTTGAATCCCGATCTCCACTACCCATTTTTAAGGGTTTTGTTTTCTGTACAGAAAATATTAGTAAACCATGAGCAATGACTAGTATGTAATAAGAAGTGCATATTTGTTTCTTACAATACCCCATTGCCAAAATGAGTTTTAAGGAGGGTAAACATAATATGTAATTTTACTTTGAAGAATGTGTAACGAAAGTGTAATATGGCTGTGCCTTGCGTGAGGTTCATGAAGATTATGTTTACCCTGTCATTCCATTTCGTAGAACGTTCATTAAATGGCAAAATGAGGTGTGTTCGTAAAATAAATTGTATAGCGAAATAAAGCATATTTCAAAACCAGCTTCTGTAACACTGTGTAGTTTTTGTGTACAAATTAGAACACAAAGGATATTTTAAAGACTATTCATAAAGAGCTTATGACAGTGTTGTTTCTCCATTGTATTTTATTAACACGACGCCAAAAATTGAGACTTGTTTTGAATTATTATCACAAAATTTAAATCAAATTATTCTAGACGTTAAGAATGTGAATAATTTGTAGACAAATTCTAAGTGTTTCCCTTTTTATTATATTTTAAACCTTCCCTGGACTTGAATAAATAATTAAAAACCAAAATTAGCCAAATCTATTCAGCCGTTTTCGATTTTTAGCGAGACTAACGAACAGCAATTGATTTATATATATATAGATTTTTACCCAATGCAGCGCAAACACAAGCCCCCTTGAATAAGCTTTTCACAGGTACAGTAAAAGGTTCTGCACCTATCAATCTCACCGGTGAAGCTCTTCAAGCCTTTGAGTATATCAAAAATAGCTTATCGAACGCAGCATTGTTGGCTCACCCAAATTGCAATTCAAAACTAGCGTTAGTCACAGATGCATCCGACAAAGTTACAGGGGCGGCCCTACAACAATTGAAAAATGGCACTTGACAACCTCTAGCTTTCTTTTCCCGAAAACTGACTATCGCAGACTAAGTACTCTCCATACGATCGAGAGCTTCTTCCTATTTACGAAGCCAAAAAATATTTTAGGCACATGCTAGAAGCAAGACACTTTGTGATCTATACAGATCATACGCCGCTCAGTTTTGCCTTTCACGAAAGAAAGTATAACTGTTCGCCAAGACAGTTCAGACATCTGGACTATATCTCTCAATTTACGACCGACATAAAGCATATATCCGGCAAAAATAATGTTGTAGCTGACACTTTATCAAGAGTCGATGAATAAGAGACAACTATAGATCTCCCGGCTTTAGCCAAAGATCAAATCTCAGGCACAGAGCTAGCCGAATATCTTAATTCTTCTTCGCTACGGTTAGAAAAATACGAAATACCGGAGAGTTGAATACCTCTGTACTGTGACATCAGTACCTCGACTCGCCGCCCATTCATCACTAAGCGATTCAGAAAAAAAAAATTAAATCACTTCATGGCCCCAGCCACCCTGGCCCGAATACTACAGCAAAGTTAATAGCACAACGCTTTGTTTGCCCAGGTATGAGGAAGGATTGCAGAGACTGGGCACGTACATGTTTATCGTGTCAACGCACTAAAAATAGCCGACATGCAGTTTTATGCATGTCCATATTAACCTTATTGGACCCCTTCCCATCTCACAAGGTTTCCGGTATTGTCTTACAGCAATAGACCGATTTACCAGGTGGCCAGAGGTCATCCCTATTTGGGATATAGCCGCCGAAACGGTGACCAAAGCATTGCTTATGGGCTGAATATCGCGATTTGGTTGCCCTATAGATATTGTGACAGACCGCGGACGTCAATTTGAGTCCGCACTATTTCAATATCTTCCCAAACCGGATTCAAACACAAACGTACCACGAGCTATAATTCTGCCTGTAACGGCCTTGTGGAAAGATTCCATAGGGTTTTAAAACCATCGATCACGTGTCATGCTGATGACAATTGGTCAGAAATTTTACCCCTTGTACTTTTGGGTATTAGAAGCTCCATCAAAGAAGACTTACAAGCCTCTCCGGCTGAACTTTTTTATGGCGAACCACTAAGACTTCCCGGTGAATTTTTTGAGCCTAGCATGACTGGTACTACCGATCTCACGGATTTCACTGCAAGGTTACGCTCCTTCGCCCAAAAACTAAAGACGGTTCCAGCTTCACGCCACAACAAAAAGAAAATATTTGTTTTTAAGGAGTTAGACGACTGTGAGTACGTCTTCTTGCGCGACGATGCCTCACGGTCTTCACTCACACCCGTATACAAAGGACCGTATAGGATGCTAGAACGTAGTGACAAAGTTTTCAAAATTCTTATTAAAGACAAGACAAAAATATTCTAAAAACCTAGACAGCGACTTAACGACTCAGTTATTAACTGAGTCGTTAAGTCGTTCGTCGATCTTGATGGTTTTTCACGAAGAATTCCTCTCATCGCCGACTGTCACTTCAAATTTGAACTCATAACTCTAAATGATACTAAGCCACTGACCGGAAGTCCAAATTAAATGACCTCGAGCAAATTTCAACCTCGTTTTCTTTTGTTCTAGCAGTCAGCAGTGGTTTCTCCTTAGCGGTGTAAAATTCGTAACCCAGATTTTTTAGGACTCTTTTGCACATATCAACTGAGACGTCTTTTTAAATGATGTCTTTCCATTACACCATGAGTTCCTCAGCTCGAGCATAACGATTATTTTTTAAGTTTCACTTCAGGACTCTGTTTTCTGCTGCACTCTTGATGCGTGGTCGACCAGTTATCTTCAAACAAGAAATTATTCTATTCATTTTATAGTCTTGAATTGGACTGTAGATCTTGCAATTATCAAGTATTTAGATATTTGGTAACTTGATTTGCCAGCATCGACCCCACAAACTATCGTCAGCGCTTGCCGTTGACGGTATAGTTACGGTTTGGAGAGTAAGGCAGCCGGTAAACTAACCTAAGATTGGCAACGCACCGCAATCTTTGGTGTTTTTGGTGTCTCTAAGCGGCGTGAATTTTTTACCATCTGGAAATCCGTCTGCTTGTTTGCTTTTCAATATCATAAAAAAAGATTTGTGCGTAGTTGGTGATAAGTTAGCCAACCTTCACATTGTGGGGCTAAGTGTCTTCGGCTAGTCGTGGGTGCTTTTTCGGAGATATGGGCTTGAAAAAATCTCTTAATAAATTATAATTCCATACACTTGTTCCAGCACTAAAACAAATGAATTCGTTCTGGCTGGCAGGTTCTTTTCATATAGTTTTCTCCGTATTCTGATATAAGCCTCTTTGTTTACTATCACCTTTCCTACAGTTTATTGTGATCAACGTTTGCACATTGATTGATAAAAGGCCCAAAAAGTACTGCATGACCTGTATTAAGGAGGCAGTTCATTACTTGGTCACCAACATGCACTGACACATTCAGTGAAATTAACCAGAAACATAAAATTTACTTACTTGGATTATGTTAATTCGTGTAATTCATCCAGAGATATTTCCTTAGTTAGTTTTAAAAAGGTTCACTTTGTTTTTTATCGAGTTAATTTAATTACTGAAATTTTATTAAAATGTCGAAATTTTACCATAAAAATGCAAAATTTTATTAATTACTTGATGAAAATGTTGCAAGACGAAATAAAATTGTGTATTTAATTTATAATATAATATTTAATATATTTTCGATAACTAAGGAGTTAAAAATTTCACCACAGGATGTGGTCTAATTGGTTACATCATTCTACCGCGTTCTTCTTATTCAAAATTGTGTCAAAATAAAAGTAATTAATTTATCAAAAAAATATAGTGTTTTAGAACCCGTTAATTTACGATTTACGATATTATTTTTTTACGAATTTTTATGAATTTACGATACGATACGTTTCGATTCATGTTATGCCTGAAATTATATTCATATTTTTCATTATTATAGCAATTTTTTTAACAAGTAATTTGAATTGATCACATCATGAACGATATTAAAATTAACCTACATTTAGTTTAGCATCGGAACCAGCAGCGGCGGTTTACCTATTTGTTAACACAAAACATTAATGGCATGGTCTGCTAATTATTTGCACCTGAACATATATATGTCTGCGGCTGACACTGGCGGACGGCGGTATTACACTACAATTTAACAATCAGTCATTGGTGAATAGCGCGCTTTACACTCGTATAAATAGTTTTTGCACATTTTTTGTTGAAGTTTTTTTTTTAATTTTAATGTCATTGGAACGGTTTCATCGACCTCCAAAGGAATTATTTTCATTTATATTAGTAAATTATTAACTGAGTAAAACTGATCAGACTAAGTGGTAAAGGCCTGCAAGTACTCTAGGTTTTGGTACCAACCTTGCTTAACGTCTGTCACAACTTTATACCGGCCTCATAACATTGTAACAGTAAATTATTCTTATCTAAAACTAGCTAGATATTTAAGATTCCAGACTTAATTTTAGCTCCCACCTTTACAATATATACGTATGCCCTACGAGTGCCAAGTATTAATGATAAATTATAGTTTAATTAAATTGCTATTTGAAGACCTATCTAGCTTTTTCCATATTGATTACCCTTTTCATACAAACACGGCGGATTAGGAGACCTAACTCGTATGATAACCGAGCCGATTATTATTATCAAAGCCTCTTAAGATGTTAGACAAATGAGAAAAAACGGAAATAATGTCTCATGGACTCCCAAGGTCAAAGACACGCTCATTATGTCGATCAATATATTATATATACATTCGATCTATCCTTTTTTTGGGTTGGTTTAAAAGTGATTACATAGCGCAAAGCGCGAGTGTGTTTACAGCGAGACCGGCACTTAAGAATGAAGGTTTCTCTCCATCTAACTTGACAAATCCTGACCAAAAAACACACCTTAGTCAAAACATTATTTGTATAAGCAGTTTTGTTACAACAAGAACTAAAATATTGCATAAAAGTAATGAACAATAATATATTTTCACCTAACGCCACTATGACGGTAGGAAACGGAAAAGCCGTATATTTTGATTTTGTATGTACCAACTGTTATAATTATTGCGTTTAAGTATAGTAAAAAATTGTAGCATGGTGTTGGAAACCATATTGAACGGAACAGCTATTCGCTTCAAAATGTTATAAATTTGAAACTAGTAATATAATATTAATGTGTGAAAGGTCTATTGAGGACTTTAACTACAAAACTAGAACTATACCAATGGTGCTTTGAACGAACGTTTTCTGCGATCTAATGGAAAAACACTTAACCGCCGACATAGTGCCTAGTGGGTATGCATTCGAAGTTCACTTGACCAAACCTAAGGGCGCCTTTGATACAAAATTTAACTAAACGGACTTATAACTTGTAATGTGATTTGACGTAAGAAATGTTTTTCTTGTTAATAAAATTACACTTTGCCTATAGACATCACTAATAATGATGCACGACCAACTTGTATTAAGAATGTACAACCTTTTTTTAAAAAAAAATTAGGCAATCACATTACTGTTTTATGGGATGTAAAAATTTAATGAAACACTCGAAACACTGACTCGAAAATACATGCTTAATGAAATCTAAAAATATGTTCATCACACAAACACTGCCCCGTTTTTGACAACTCGGTCTGATTATTATTCCGTAAAACTAAAATACTTCAATGGTGGACTATGTTTATGGTGCAAGGATAATAAAAAAAATTTAATCTGATCAAGTCATCCTAAGACATTCAGTCTAAACTACTAGATTAATCTGGGATAATCACATAACATCACATTCACTCTCTCAGCCAAAAAAATAATCTTTTAGATTTGGAAGGCGAGCAAGAAAACAGATAAAATAAAAGCAAATTCGAACAACAAGCAACTACAACAAGATGAATTCGTGGCAACAGGCAAATAAAATATTACCAACAATTTCAAAGTAAATTTAAAGTCTCATCGAAAAGAAAAAAGAGTGAATTCGTTTATTTAGTCGAAAATATAGCAATGTGTATCAAACATTAAACTAGAGAAACGTTAGTGTCAAAATAGAAAAGAAACCTCAGAGCTGCCATTTTTGCTAACGATAGCTCTAAGATTTCTTTTCTATTTAACAGAAACCAGTTAACCAACTTCAATGTGAGCTTTCAATTGACTAGACTTAATGGTACCTTTGATTTAAAATGCAACTGAGTGCTGCAGAGTCTTCGTTTGTTCTTAATCTATAACTGAACTCAATGAAATAACATTCTATTTATATTAGAAAGATCGTTTTTACTCTTGCCGCAATTTTGTAATCGGCAAAATTTTATTTTCGTGAAATACGATTTTAATTCGAAAGCGTATTTACGTCTTAATGTCGCAACTGAGACATTTCATAGCATTATTTTGTGTGTAGTAATAATTATTTTCTCCCAGTAAAAATCAATTACATCAAACGCGGGTATCGTCGCGAGCAACGTTTATTAAAATACTGGGTGACCGGACAAACGTTGTTTTGCCATATAAATTATTTCTAGGAAAAAATTGTTAAGGGTGAAATGTTAGCCGAATCTCAAACCTATTCAATATGCTCACAAAATTTCATGAGAATCGGTCAAGCCGTTTCGGAGGAGTACGCTAACTAACATAGTGACACGGGAGTTTTATATATAGGATACTAAACTGAATCAGCAACGTAGAAGCGTACATAACTCGAAGGTATGTTTCAGCGCATTAATATACGATATATAATCACTAGGTACTTCAAAACGGCTGGACAGATTTTGATAAAAAGAAATTAACATTTTGGCTCTAAAGGGCATTTCATACCCTTTAAAGCAATATTATTAACTTGTTTTATTTTATTGATTTGGTTTGATTTTAAATGTTTAATTTTTAAAATTATGACTGCAAAATTCGGTGCTTTAGTGTATCATATTTTAGTATTCAGCAGGGATAATTCACCGTAAGTGGGCTAATATTTTCTGTATCAATCAGATTACTTGAAAATACTCGTCATATTTTAAGCTACCAGAAGTGACCGAAATTGAGAAATTCAGGTGAAGCGTCTGTAAAATAATCTGATATGCTCGAGTATTTCAATATTACGATATTTTTTGGAATTGAGTATTTTTAGTTGTAGTCGAGTAACATGCTGCAATTGATCTGAGTAGGAATTCACCATTTTACATAATATTCTTACCGCCATAACAATAGTGTTAGTGTTAGTGATAGTGCAGAATTTATCTAACACCCCAGCCATAGGACAGCAACGCACCTTTAACATCTGTATGGCTTAGCCACAGTTACCTTTTACAATCAGGAGAGCCGCGTGCTAAAAGATAACAAGAAAATCGACTCGTCAGGTTTTTAACTGACTTCAAAAGAGGAGGAAGTAGTTAATTTGACTGTATATTTTATGTACTTTTTGTGTGTTTGTTATAAAAAGTAAAAGTATTTTCACGCCCACATCCCCGAAGAGGGCAGAGGTACAACCAGGACACCCACGACTAGCAGAAGACAATAAGCCCCCAATGTGATAGGTGGCCAGCCTATCGCCAACCGGGCACATATCCAATCCTGAGCAACGTTTATTTTCAATTTTCTTTTTCCGACCCGGGAATCGAATCGGGGCCCTCATGCAGTCAAGTCTGACAACTGAACCGCTAACCCACAGAGGCGATAATAATAGATGTTTATTATGCTGACAACAAATAGATTTTATTGTCCAAAGGTAGTTTATATTTCTGAGGTGGTCTCATATCAATTTTATCAATTTCAGATAGTTTTGAGTTACACTTAGTGATGTACAAGCATTTCATGTGACTTGAAAATTTAGCCGTCGATAAATCAATAAAAACTTGATGACGGATTATAGAATGTATATTTTTATGACACTGGAAGCCCAAAAAGCAGACGGATTTCCGACGGTAAGAAATTAACGCCTTATAGAAATACCAAAGGTGGTAAATGTTCACTGCCAAAAGAAAGCCAGAATGTTAAGACTCAAATTAAAGTAAGTTTACCGGTTACCTTATCCTCTGAAATGAAATAACCATCCAGGCGAATCGCTGCGAAACTCTACCATTTAGGCAGATGTCATAGTGTTAGTAACGGTATGTCTTTGCTCGCCTTTTACAAGCTGCCTAGGAGGTAGGCAGATGGTTTATTCTGCAAAGGAACGCAGATCAACACTGGGGCTAATTCGGAATTATGACCTTCCTTTCGAAAAAGGAATCATCAAACCGCGACATAGTAATTAAATAGTTGTCGCTTTTTTTGTAATTTTTCCTGCGTATAAATTATTTCTACATTCCCTGCTGATATATATTGCGATAGATTGTTTTTATATTTTCTACTATTATAATAAGTCACCCGCATAACGAGAATCTCCAGATTAAAATATATTAGTTATATTAATGATACTTTGGGACATCTAAGCTATCAATATCTGATATTCTTAAGCATTATTAAGCTAAATTTTACTTTCTTTCTTTTGTTTCTTCACCTGACTAAATCCACATTTAGCTTATCAGTTCAGGGAGTCCCCCTTACCATTATAAGTTACCGTAGCGTGCGGCCTTCAGTCTGTTGGTCACTGTAATGTTAATGTCCATAGTTCTATATAGTATCGCAGTAGATTTTACCGCGATATTCGGTTACAAAATGAAACAAAAGGGAACTATGACAAAATATTAGTGGTCCTAAATATATACTGCTTGCCCCCTCTTGCCCCTAATACCCCCTGGCTCTGCCCTTGTCATGTCTATTATGAAGAAACAATGTAATGACTGTGCTTTTATTAGACCTATACAACACGCAGTGACGAAAGATCAATATATGTTTATTAGTGATGATTAACAGGTATTTTCTTATCGTTATGAATATACTCGTAAATTAATATAGCACTCGCGTCAAAGCCGTTACTGAAAACGAATCGGTACTGGAACCAACGGCTATTTACCTAAGCACATACAGGTTAGAAACCTTCAAGGAGATAAAATTGTAATTTCTGAAAGTCTGCGAGAATCCCTAGTATTGCAGATGCCCATAGGCGGTGTTCAACGGTTACAGTTAGATGACTCCTGGCATCCAGTCCCTTTGCCCCATTTTCTTATTGTCGACGTAATAAAAATACTTAAGAGTGCTCGCCAGTTAAAATTGCGAGCGACGAAAATTGTTAAGTGTTATCAGATATACTGTGTGTGCTGTAGAAGCACGGTAATTTTGGAGTAAACGGTCTACAAAATAAGTTTACCGCATTACATTGTAGCGATGAAGGTACTTTTTTATGCAATTACAAAACACTATTTTATTGAATTAATCATAACTTTTCGGAAATCTATTTTAACAGATGCAAAATAAGTATTTTGCTTATTCCACGTAAGCAGTGTAACTGTTGTGGTAAGAAGTCTTACAAATGACACAGAATGTGACAAGCCTAACTAACGTTCCCACCGCCCACCACCGCTACCAGAGCACGAATAAAGTAAGAGCTCGGGAAACAACATAAATTGTCACGTCATTCGCATGTGACAAACCCACCTAAAGTTCCCACCTCCTACGAAGAGAGTCCGAACAAGAAATAAAACCACTTGTCACCTCTTTAGCCAACTTTGTGGAAGAACTCACCACAGATAACACCAAATCGCACTCGACGTACGTTTCGCCTCGACACTGAGGCATCCTCAGGAAATCGACCGTAGCGTTCAATCTACGACAAATGGTACGTAATATAGAAAAGTAAGTAAGTATCTTCACGGCCGTATCCCCGAAAAATAAGGCAGTACATAATACAATTATATAAAAAAGATTTTCAGGTAGCAGTTAATTCTATGTTAATATTGGTAGAGTGTTTTGTAAATCATTAGGATAATTATTTTGCATTCAACAATATTAGAAGCGCCCAACTTCGCGCACAGACTTATCTGGCGCGCATTATAGTAAAAACTACTGTCAAAGTCTAATGGCAATTAAAGTATTTTACGTGCAATAATGTCCGTCTTTTCGCGATAGCACATGTTGTAATAAAGGTAATAAAACAGACACCAAAACTAATTTACACAACTTTGTCTCGAATTAGTTAACGATATTTCAGCTAGGGACACGGAACAGGTACCAAAAACGTAAAAAATATTTAAAAAATCGTAAATAAAAATGATAAAATTAAAAACATAGTTATTGTCGCTAAATAGACAGCGTTCCCAGATGTTCGTCATATATTGCAGAATATTTAGCCTCAATTTCGCGCACTAATTTGAAAATACCTTATATATAATATTAAAAGGCAAATAAGACGGATTTCCTAATGAAAAGAAATTCATGCCGCCTAGAGACACCAAAGGTGGTAATTTTGCGTTTCCAACTTGAGGCCGGGATATTAGGCCTCGAGCAGAAATAAGTTTATCGGCTACCATAACCTCCGAACTGGAACACGTCAACGGCAAATGTTGATGCTATGGCGGCAGGAATAGACAAGGCGGTGGAACCAACCCAGGCGAGTCGCTGTAAAACTACCACCTAGTCAGATGTCACGGTGCTGGTGACGGTGAACCCATGCTCGACTTTTACTAGCTACCTGGTGGGAAGGCAGGTGGTCTATTCTGAAAAGGAACCCGGACTAAAACGGGGAATTTCTCCGGG
Organism: Calephelis virginiensis; assembly: GCA_002245475.1. NCBI lineage: Eukaryota > Metazoa > Arthropoda > Insecta > Lepidoptera > Riodinidae > Calephelis > Calephelis virginiensis. Next base: position 158,191 of record NJDC01002240.1, on the reverse strand, counting down.
ATCATCGCATTACGCCTCACGGGTTGACATGTTTTGCTAATTCTTTCTTTGTTGTTTCTTATTGTCAGAGGAAATTTCTAATGAAGAAAAATGGGAAACAATGAGAAAAACTGCTAATGTCACGTCCGTCCGTCGTGTCGTTAAGTTACTTTATAAGAACAAGTGCCAAGTGATAAATACGCAATAAGGCTACAAATTATAATTAGTCCATTTGATATAAGCACAAATTTTTTTAGCTATTTGTTCTATATCACTGAGTGACTTCGACATCGATGATTTATCTTATAAGGTACTAGCGTCCCGTTACGTTCTTCGCTACGTATACGACCGCATGAATTGCATAACATAGTAAAACAAAAAAAAAATACAAAAAGTTTCAATTTGACAGAAAAATGTCCAGTCACAAAACGGTCCGCCATTTGTTGAATTCATTTGTTACAAAAATTGTGATAAATTTTGAACCGCTCGACTAATTTTATACAAAATTCACATAAACCATCTACTAAATACTCCGAATAAAGCCTAAATATTTGATTTGGATAGGTGAGCCCGTTCTAGAGTTATAAAATTACAACGAAAAGTGGCATTGATGTTTAAACATAATATAGATATAGATTAGGTAGTAGTAACGTAGTTGGCCCCGTAAATTGATTACAATTTTACTGGTCAAGTAATTACATTTTTTTAAATATATGGAATCAACATAATCCGACACTTGTATTGGACACCGGTAGGTTTGAAATAAAACGTCATTTTATCATCGAGTGGCATCAAAGTCACTTTGTTAATTAAAAAGTTGTTGTTTATTAAAACAGGACCTCTTAAAAAAGAAATTCGACTTGCAAAAACCCAAAAAGAAAGAAAAAACTTGTAATAAAATGTAATCAGGCGACAAGTGAAAAAAAAAAAGCCATATAAAAGTATTATGAGTCCAATATTTTGGCATTATTATCCCAAGCATGGCAACCACAGCTTACTTCGCTTGACGTCATCTGCAACTGTTCACATAACAAAAGTGTTTATCCTAATAAAAGCAGAACCCTAAAAACAATTTTTGTCCTTTTCTCGTATTAACAATAACCAAATAAATTTTTATACTAGAGATTTGAGGGCAGGGGAGTATTCCCTCCAAAGACGACCAAAGTCAAGTGAAAAGGCACTACATAACCAAGTTTTTTTTAGCATTTTGACTTATTTTTGAACCTTATAATTTTTGTTTATATTGTATCAGATAAGTAAGATACCGTTACGTTAAATGAATACCGTCGTAGAATAAAGGACTCCTTTAGCAATCGATTCTAAATTTCTCATCGCACTCGATTTGCTGATTGCCGTACTTAGTACAATTGCTCTCAACTTTTCATTCCAATGCTTAAACCATGCATGGACACTCATGTTTTTCAATTAATAGTGCCATTTACAAGTAAAAGTCTCAACTTTTTGAAATATAATAATATGTCCATATAATCGAACTGTCCGTATTACCCTACCGTACTTTATCCCTGGAAAACTGACACAAATTGAATCTAAACCCAAAGTAAGCAAGTTTTATGCATGCTCCACGGGTATTTGTCAACGATATTAATACTTCAAAATGTATAAATACATACGACAACAAATTTAATAATCACAAAGACCCGGAAATACAGACATTGAAATACTCATCACACAAATGCGTGTCTCTGTCGGGAACTCAACCCGAACTCCGCGGTTGGTCGGTGGAGTTAGTCGCGTACGCTAGCCTCTCGACCAACGAGGCGGTCAAATATGTTTTGCCCAATATCAATGTGACAATGACGAAACAGCCAAGCCCTATGACTAAGGTGTAGAGTTTCTGATGTTAAGGTATGTAAAGTTTGTGCGTGTAATTAGAAATTTGACTACATAACAGTTAATAAATGTTTGATAGCGCGAGACATATTCCCTCGTCCTGGCAACAGCCTATGTGAAATGTTTTTATTTGGGTAAAATGTAATGAAATGCATATTTTCATCACTTCTACTTTAAGAATCGTTGAGTATTTTATTTTATTGAAGATATACGGATCTACGTCTTTATTTTACCATGTTTGGCAAATAATGACTTAGTTTTTATGATGTATATTAGATTAATAGAAACTGATCAAAATTTATCATTTAGTTTTAAATCCCCTTTGTGATGAAAAATAAAATATAAAACATAACATAGCATTGTTTTTCTAAGTATGTTAAGAGCCATCGTTTTCTAAAGAACCACATTTAGAAATGCGGAATACAGACGTTTAACCATGCGAGTGTAACACCGGAACGAGCCCATTGAGTGGCCGGACACGGCCCGACAGACACTTAAACAAATTGCCGATTTAGCGACCGTGCATAGATTTAATCCGGTCAAGGTACCCGTTGAAACAAAAACAATTTATTCTCTCCGATTTGATAGCAGTATTGCTGTGTCTACACTGGTTTGAAAAGATTTTGTCATTTTATTAGCACTTAAATAAATTGCGGATTTAGCAACTGTGCATAGATTTAATCCGGTCAAAGTACTTGCTGAAACCAAAATTATTTATTTTCTTTGATATCATGCCGATATCGCTGTAACTACACTGGTTTTATGAAGATTTTCTAATCTTTTTCTTACTGAAAAACGTAATTTTGGTATGTTATTCATTTAAGCAGTGAAATTGTAACAAAACATCTCTAATTTCATTATCACATCATCAAGGTATTAAAAAGAATCAGAATCAGAAAAAACTTTATTCACATGGACCGTGGAAGTGATATGAACTTTTAATTCAATTCTGAAATCGAATCCAATAATACTGATTGAATTCGAATTCACCCGATTTACTGCGTTCATGTGATGTTATCAATCATGCCTATTACAGGTATTCGTCGGATCTGTTTTCAATAAAATCGGTTGAAAAAATTCTGTTTTCAAATACTTTTATTGAATTAATACGGTATGAAATGTTATATTTCAGAGAAATCGAATTTATTAATAGTTTGGTACTGAAACGACTACTATTTTAAAATCACATCAATACTTGTTTTTAAAAATTAGGTTTTAAATTTAAATACTGGATATTGAGATCGATTTTCGTAGGAGTAGGTGGATCATTTAGGTAAAATAATATTATTGCGTAATCGACACGGGTCATCGCATTTGACATTTGCTACCGATATGATTTTCGTAATTACGGTATTGGTTGTTAGCGTTGATTTACACATACACACGCACCCTAACACGCACATACACAAATACACACACACCGTAATTCTTTAAAGTTTTGTGGTTATTTGTTAAAGATTTTGTAAGCTATTACGTAAGCATCGTTTCTATAGGTATTCAGTCACGAAGAAACGGAAAACTTCGTAAAGATAAATTACTGTTAACTGGCTCACGTGTCCACAAAGCGTTAGCAGACTCAGGTTGACACCGGCTTTGTGCTTAGTAACGTTGACCGTTGACATGTTCCAGTTCGGAGGGTAAGGTAACCGGTAAACTTACTTTTGCTCGAGGCAAGCACCTCGGCCTCAGGTTGGCATTGCACCGTTACCATCTTTGGTGTCTCTAGGTGGCGTGAATTTTTTACCATCAGAAAATCTGTATGCTTGTTTGCCTTCCATTATCATAAAAAAACATCCAACGCAGTAAATTTGTTGTAAAATATTGATCAAAACTTTAACGCCTGTCAGAAGAAATGTTGAAAAGTTTGATGTATCTAAATCTAAATCTATCTTATTGAGCTCTTCCTGGAAAACCATTTGATTTATCAGGATAAAAATGGGACAAGTATCTGACTTGAACTCACGGTGTACCAAATTTTAAGACGATCAGTACAGGATTAAGGCAAGATATAAAAAAAACATTTTAACATAAAATTATTCCGTGAAAAGTTATGAGTGATCTAAAACAAAGTATCTTCACGCCCATATCCCCGAAGAGATAGGCAGAGGCACAACCAGGGTACCCACGACTAGCCGAAGATACTAAGTCCCACAATGTGATAGGTGGCAAGCCTATCGCCAACCGGGCACATATCCTATCCCGAGCAACATTTTTTTATTAGAAAATTGAAAAAATCCAATTTTCTTTTTGTTGCCCGACCCGGGATTCGAACCCGGGACCTCATGCAGTCAAGTCCAACAACTGAATCGCTAGACCACAGAGGCGACCAGTGATCTAAAACAAAATGTCAAGTTGTGAACTATTTCCATTTTTTCGCCTTTTTAAAACAAAAACGGTTTGGGATCACACAATATAAACTCTATACCAAATACTAGGACGACGAGACCAACTAGTTTGTTTTTGGTATATTTCAGAACAGTTTAAAGTTGTGAAGCAAGCCTCTTCAAACAGTGATGCAAGTTTCTCGTATTTTTGATTTGAGTTTGTTTGGAGAATAAACTACACAATCGATCCACCAGCTACATAAAGTGCAAATATAGCAATAGCATAGCTGGGTGATATTCAAAATGTTTGTACCTAAACAAAAAGGAAACAAAATTGAAAATTGTCACAAAATGGAACTGCGTAACCAAAAACGTAACTAAAAGGAGCTATTGGGGGTCATTCACGTGCGACAAATTTTAAACACAGTTTTATAATATTTTTATCAGATTTTTATGCTTCATATTTTTCGGGACTATCCCGTTTTAAACGCTTTCTGTACATTCTTTCAGCGAACGTGCCATTTTTAAAACACGAAACCAATATTATGATTAGGTACATATAAGCAATGTTTTTTTTTATTTTTGACTAACTTACCTGACCAATTTTGTTATGCCTGACACCTATTAACAGTTTGTATGAGAAAAATTAAAGTGTTTTTTCTAAATCTTATTTTAAATTAAAGATGAATAATAACTAAGTCCTCACTAAAATGTTTACTCTTTCTACCATTCCTATTTAGTCACTTTGTCTAAAAATTTTAGTATGGTTGAGATTTCTAATAAAGTCTAAAAGTCAACTTATGATGACCTAACCAGGTCTGTAAGAATCGTGACACTTTTCACTCAATACTCTCTACATAGCCCACCAAAAAGGACTTGGCGTGAAGATGAGTATGTGTACGTAAGATATGAATACAATATCTATATTATAATATATGAGGTATGTGGGAATCTTGATACCTGGCACTCGATTCTGTCTGCATACCGTGCAAAGGACTTGATACTCTCTGCTTAACTCGATAGAGCTTGGCTTCAAGATATGTGTGTATGTGTATGTAAGATAACCTATATGTTTAAATATTCCTACATACTGCAAGTATTAATTGGACTACTTACACTAAGTTTTTGTTTCTAAGCTGCTATTTCTAAGCTTTAAAACTTATGAACTGGAAACATTTCCGGAACAATAAGTAAAGTACAACCTATCAAACAAACCAAAAATGTGGGCATGTCTGAATTGTATTTCAGTTTTCATTTTGCATATTTTCACTATCCCATGAGAACTCCTTCAGTAGGTAAACCAGATGACGTCTTTGAAACATAGGTCTGCTACCCTAATTTGGTCAGTCACCCTAAGTTGATTCAGTAGATTGGGAGTGAATGGCGGCTGGGAAATAGACAGACAGACAAACAGACAAAAATTAAAGACACTAACCTTGTGAAATTACCTTTAGTGATTTTTGTTATGCCATTTTTGTTACGTGACCAAAAAAACATTACAAATTGTAACGAAAATGAAATTAAACGCATGTTGCATTCACTTAACCTTATGTTAAACAGGAAATACATATTTCAGGTTAAAATCATGTTAGCTGTTGATATTAGTTATAATAAACCGTTGTATGGATGAGTAAAATGTTGAGATTCAAACTTATCTTGGAATAAAGTAATTAATCACAAAAAATGAGCACTTTAATGTTGAAAAAAACGTGACGTGATTCAAAAATGAACAGGTTCAGATGACGGTTCCCGACAAAATGGCCGATTGCTGCTACAAATACCATAACGGTCTATGGTCTTAAATTCGGAATGTTGCCAGTGGCAAGGAAAAATATCTGCTAGTTACTGATATAACAAAAAAGAATAACAAAAATGGTAAGTATTGTGGACAATAATATCGATTGAAAATAATTTAATTATTATGCCATCCGTATTAATAATATAAGCTATAAATAAGCATTACTATGTTTAATTTAGTAAATAACTTAGAATCGAAAAATATCCTTTGGATGTTTTTTGTCAGTCTATTTTTGTTACAGACTATCTAATGAGGACAAAATATTTTGAATGGCAACAACAAGAGGTGCGACCAAATAAAAATAAAAACAAACATAAATATGTACTTCTTTATCAAAAAATCAACGCTACCAGCTAGGGAGCAATATAGTTTAATTTTTAAAAATACAGTTTACTACTAAGTTGTAGATTTGTTCAATATTATCTACATGGACTTTTTGTCACGTCGAAAAGTACAAAAATGTTGATTATTACCCAGCTTTGTTTTGTGACTACCGTCATAATCTTTAACCAAGTTTTGTCTAAAATCCAAGCCTAGGTTGACGTGATGCTAGTATTAGAATGAAATCTATTTATAGTAAACTTAGAAAATATATTATAAATGGGTTACCTTAAAAAATCCTGTAGAAATGTTTTTTTTTTTATTCAAACGTTATTTTTCATTTAATGGTACAATATTAAGATGATAATAAAATTTTATCCAAACTGAAAGTATAAGACACATGGAATGTACAGAATTTGGGTTGCTTGGTATTTTCTGGGTTGCCAGGGGTAAGCAGATATATCGATCTAGTTATGTTCGCGATTAGATAAAAGAAAAAGAAAATAAAATAACATATTATAATGCTCAGTTTTATTGATATAACGCTATTTAGAGTTGACTGCAAAAAAGACAAATCAAATTTTTTCAGTCCAGGATTTTTTAGGCAACCTATGTTTAATAATATGATCTCTAATATACTAAATTTATTATAAAACATGTTTCCATTCTATTATCAGCTCGGTGTAGGTTAAAGCAGTTTCGGATCATCTATTATTTACGTACCTACTAAAGCGTTTAATGAATGTAATTAGAATAATAAACAATTGTGGAAATCTGTTAAAAAAAGGTGTATATTTTTTGCTACTGGTGTAACTACATGCAATGTGTAGACAAGGATGTTCCAACACAGCAAAAAAATGAAAATCTCGGAACGTATAGGTCGCGGCACGAAATTCTAGCGCTGAGCGAAACGTGGAGGGGATAGCTGCGCATGGGTACCGTCGCGCACGCAATACAAATTAGTAATTTACTTGCTTAATTAAAAACAGCAAAATAATGTTTTAATGTAAAGTCAAATAGTAAGTCTAGCGGTGAACAAAATGTGGAACTTAACTGCGTATGGGTACTGTCACGCACGCAAATATTACTTAAGTAATATTACTTCATGTTACCTACAATATAATTTTTAACAAGTTTATGGGGAGTAGTACACCATTTTCCGTGCCTGTCTTTTCAAAACAGTATTCCTTCTCGGCCTCGGCATTTTCACTGTTTAAAAACTGTTCAAACTTAATCAAACAGTGAATAAACTAACAAACACAACAAACAAATCAACAAAACAAACTTAACAAAAAACAACAATAAAAATTAACGATGACAACAAAACAATTCAGAACGCGACTGTACACTGGAAGTGCGCGGAGCGTCGTATCGGCACGGGGGACGGAGTACGACTGGAGAGCCAATCGGCGCAACGCACGCTCGCCCTTAGCCCCTGTACCCCGCCAAGACACCTTATTTTTTACTTCTGCGCAATAACGGTCAGCGCTAGAGTTTCGTGTCGCGACCTGTAGTCCCTAGAACATCACACCCTCGAAACCTAGACCCGATACACCCATCCACCATGAACACTTACCCACAACTTACCGCAATAACAATTATAGGATTTTTTGATGCGTCAATTTTAAGCCTTTTGCAATAAATTTATAAACTGTACTAGCCTCCAAACCTGTACACGATAACAGTGAGCACTGATGTTATTTACTTGCATAAGCCATAAACCTCATTCTAATTGCCATATTCTGAATGTACCAATGAATTAAAGACTTACCATTCAATAAATTTAAAAAGTATATTAAATCTAAGTTGTATGGTAAAGGTTGTATTATATTAAGATTTCAAAATATTTAGAAGACATAAATGCTTGGGAATAATTCTCCTCCTCACACAATCTCTACCAATTAATTATTTGTAAAATAATTTTGTTAATTTTATTTATAAGAAAAAAAGACAAGCCCGCTGAGTTTCTTTCGCCGGATCTTCTCAGTGAGTGGCCGCGTTCCGATCCGGTGGTAGTTTTATACATACGCGTCACAAGAATCTTTGTATAGATCCATGTGAATAAATAGTTTTTGAGTTTTAGTTTAAGTTCGAACCTCTCATGGAACCTAATAAGTGTATGTATTACTAAGTGTAATTGGAGACGTAGAGAGTGTGTTTGAATGATTAAACATTGGCAAAATCAAAGCAATCTAGGGACTAAAAACGTTTCACCAAGCAAAGGGATACTTGAGGCGTAATTAATTTGAGTACATTCAAAAGCTTTATACACAACATTACAAAAGTTCAAATAGTAATGGAATAATGAAAGGATACGGACTTTTGTTCATGAACATTGGACGTAATAATGCATTCCGTATTTGTAAATGGCAGCTAGTTTGCAATTTACTTAACAGAGTTAATTTTATTTGGTTGGATTTATACTTTCTAATGTAGAAGGTTGGTAGAATTCCATTGCGTATTCGCTTTTTTAAACTTTTTAATTAAGCATTCTATCTATAACTATAAAAGAAACTGTATATATAACATCAATAAATGAGTAAGAAAAAATATGTTTTTACAAAAGGAATAAATTATAAAAAAAATACAAATAGATACGTTATTGATATTTATATATTAATACCTGATGCCAAAACTTGGGGCTCCTTTTTAGGAAAATTACGAAAATTTTTACTTTGCGCGGACGCAGGAGCATAAAATTTTGGCACACTTATAGTTTATGTGTAGGAGAAGTGCAGAACGCTAATATTTTTCAATAATAATGCTTATTAAGTACATTTAATCAATAAATAAAACACTACCCACACTACCATGCCTTTGACACATACAAGCAAATATATTGATGATAACGGTGAAAGATCACACATGGCGCCCAAATTATAATCATACAGTTTTGAAACGAAGTAACTGATCTTGAGAAATGAAGATGGCATTCTTATCAACAAGATATTAAAATATATTATTGTTGAATTTCGACCAACTGGCGACCACTAGTAGTATTACATTAGTAGTTATACATTAATAGTAGTAGTTGATGTTAATAGATTAGTAAAATATAATATAAGTATTATGGAGAATACATGAAATGTATTTCAGCCAAATATAAACCGATTTTATGCTTCTTATGAGGTTGTTAGTCAACAATATTCGCTTATAGAAATACTTAAATAGTTACCAGAACAAATTGAATAAATATAACGAGACCCACAAATGCAGACTTCTCGATATTCATAACACAAATGCCTGCATCCATCGGTAATCGAACACGAGAATCCGACGCAGTTGGTCGGTGACGAAAGGCGTAAACGCTTATCACTCGTGCAACGAGCCGGTCATGGTAAAATCAAGAAAAAATTTTTTGTTGTTTTGTCGGTTTCAGTAGCTATGTGCTCTATCCATATAAATACAATCTTAAAATGCCCATGTCGCGTGGTCATCGCACCACGCCTGCATGGATAGAACAATTTAGCTAATTCTCTTTTTGTTGTGTTGATTACTAACCGGAAAAGGTTCTTATGACAAGAAAAACTGGGAAAATGGCACGGAAAATGTATAAAATAATGCCTTAATCCATACAAACTATTAGTAGCTGTTAAAGTTTAGTAATACGAAGTTCGCCGGGTCGGCTAGTAGTACTGTAATTATATGACGCAATAAATTATGTTTAAATTCAAAACATCTTCGTTGCCACGAAGAGGGCTGTATACGCGCAAGTTTATAAAGTTAATACGAATTAAAGTTTGAAAATCCGAACGTTATAATTCATTTAATTATTTAATTATGTCGGAATAATATGCCGGGAGAGGCGTAATCGAGCTTCGTTATTTATGAGGCAGTGTACGCGCCGTACTTCACAATACGCTTAATGTATGTACATTAAGTGTAATGTATAATATAATACAAAATGTATGTGCTGCAATTAAATTAGTTTTACATAAAATTCCCGTATTATAGAAAAATAGCTACTCAAGCATTTTCCAAGTATTTCTTAATGTTATTAGGAATATCATCAAATAAATGATCTCTTGGTGACTAAACTTGCCAGCTATTGCCTTGTCTTTCAAATGTTTTCGGTGATGATAAGCAAATTTGACAACAAGTGTCCGTTAGCGAAACTGAAAATTATGATTATTATATTTTTATACATTATTCCCCTTCTTTTTAAAGTTATTCAAGTTTGGCTCGCGATTGAAAGTGCTTTTTTATTTCTCTAATAACAGTAATTGTTGGTCCTATGTGTTATTCTGTATATGTATATGCCTAATTTTATCAATGCAAGTTCCACAAAAATCTAACCTAACTTTTTCAAGGGAATTATAAAACAAATTTCACAGATAAACACCAAGGAAGTGGTAGACGTCTACCTGAGATTGCGACGTTAAACCTGATGCGTATTTTATTTAACCATTACTGTATCCAACAAATTGGTATACGATAGTGGCTAGATCTGGCTTCTTGTTAGAAGGAATAGACAAATAAAATAGTAAATAATCTTGGATTTGAATGAGCACCGCTTTATCCAAGATTTATTGACGACTTATGACTAAATTATAATTGAATCCCGATTTTAGTAAATTTGATACAAATTAATGCAAATTTCTACTTGACTAATGGCAAACTAATAACATGAATGCCAAAACCTAAAAAAAGTGTTGGTCCGGGCTCCTTTGTAGAATAGACCATCTGCTTTCTTTGCCAGGCAGCTCGTAAAAGGCGAGCATAGATTCGCCATTACTAACATTTTGACATCTGACTAAGTGGTAGAGTTTAGCAGCCGCTCGCCCGGATTGTTACCACTGCCTTACCTATTCCTGCCGCCGTAACGTCATGACGTGTCCCGGTTCAGAGGGTAAGGTAGCCGGTAAACTTACTTTTGCTCGAGGCCTAACATCCCGGCCTCATGTTGGTAACGGAACATTACCACCTTTGGTGTCTCTAGGCGGCGTGAATTTCTTACCATCAGAAAATCCGAAATAAATCATTTATTACAAAAATATGACTAATTAAGACTGATGAAATGATAGTTACATATTATGTATGTTACTTTTAAAAGAGAAATTGTTTCGATGTTTACTGGCATTGTATAATCTCCGAAAATCGATTTCAAAATTTTTTTCGTCATAAGAGGAACGTACTCAACGTCTTACCAACGGCGAGTACTTGCACAGGTATAACCAAATAACTTACTCTTCGATATGGACTTGTCAGTTTTGAAATGCCTTACTATAAGTATACACCAGAGCCAGTTCTTGAAAATAGCCATGCAAAGCTCTACTGGGACCAGTCTGTCATCACGGACAGGACCTATGTCGCCCTAACGCCGGACATCGTGCTGGTAGATCGGTTAGAGCGCCAGGCTTTTCTTGTTTATATCACCGTTCTATGTAACATGCATGACCCTCGTGAAAGCTGAGAAAGACGTCATAAGACTTGGCTCACGAGGCTACCGACATGTGGGATATTGACTCAACGATAATTGCCCCGATAATCATGTCATTAAACAGCCTGATAGCGAAGAGTCTTGACCAATACCTTGAGAGACTCGCACTGTAACATTTTATCAGGGACCGAATTCAGAAGTCAGCAATTTTGGTGACGGCAAGCATTGTGCGAGGATACCTCAATCTGTCCCTCAGACTACTGACGGTTCTGCGATAAATACACCGTTTTTGAAATTCTAGTTTATATTTTAAATTAACTGTCCCGGCGAACTTTGTTCCACCCATTCAGTTTGTATGGGAAGAATTAAAATGCAGTTTTTTTCGAGTTTCCTCTCGGTTTTCCTTTTTTCTTATCTTTTAAACCTTTCCTGGACTAGAACGGATAATTTGAATCCAAAATTGACTAATCGAGTCAGCCGTTCTCAAGCTTTAGCAGGACTAACGAACAGCAATTAATTTATATACATACTAAATGACCCAGCAAACTTCGTATCGCTTGACATTGATGGATCGATAATAGCGCAGTCTGCCAGACCCAATGTAAAACATTCCAATACCAACAACTACCCACAAATAAAAAAAATATTAAAAAAAAAACATTTTCCGGTGGACCAAATTGTAAATCTAAACGATTCTCGAATCCCCTTGAACACACACAAAAAATCATCTAAAACCGCCCCAGTCGTCCAGGAGTTCAGTGACAAACACGAACACAAGAAATTTTAAAATATATAGATATACAAGGTGTTACAAAATATCCCGAAAAATATAGTTAATTATCAAAGCAAAAAATGTTGTCAAACCGGCTACTAAAGTGTCATGTCAGGAAACCAGACATATTAACAGAAAAGCCTTCGTACCTGTTTTTCCTATTAATTGTCTATTTGAGTAGTTTTTTAATGTAATTGTATGCCGAGTAAGGCAGGAGGACACTTTGAGCCGTTTCTGTAAATATGACGTTTATTATTAAAAAAGTTGTTAAAATACCTATATTGTTCAGTTAGATTTACATTTTTTTTTATTTAGTGAATTAGGTTAATTAAATAACATAAAAAAATATATTTTTTATGTTATTT
>NJDC01002240.1:130341-144461 GCA_002245475.1 Calephelis virginiensis | reverse complement strand
TATATAATCATCATCATTGCAAATCGGAACATTGGGCCCTAAGATCAGCGCGTTCAAGCATACAAACAAACTCTTCGACTTCATAATGCCAGTATACCTAGATTATATCCATTGAGTGTTTCTAGAAACGAGTTTAACTAAAATCATCATGGTTCCCTGTGTTGGGATTTAGTCGTTTTTTCATTCATATTTCCAAACAGTAACACTTTGAATAAATGTTCCAATATAACAAAGCAACTATAATATGAACTTATTGTAAGCTAATTATAGTTTAATATACATAGTTATTATTATAGGAAACATATTGCAAAAGCGAGGGTTAGGTACGTCAGAAAAAACATGCAAAATATGAGAAACATGAGGAACTTATGTCAGAAAGAGCGCGCTGGCCCGCATTCGTAATAGTGAGATCCAAGAAAGAGTAGGTTGAATAAAAATGCTGGCGTTAAAATCAGAAAGGATCATGTGGATAGGGTGACGGATGAAAGACTGACGAAGCAGATCTACAATGCGATCGTGGATGGATGTGGTGGTACCCGGAGAGACCAAGCTTGAGATGCACAGCAAGATTGTTTTATTCCTCGTATTTACTCGATGTACCTATATCAAAATTTATTTTAAATGAACGTGAATTCTTTGGAACTTACATTAATTTTTTAAAGAGATACGAGGAAGTTACAGTTCGAATATAAATTTCTTTGAATTTTTCACTCAGCGAAACTGTTGGGCCTAAGTTATAAATTGCTCGTATGGCCCTCTTTTGTAAAACACATATAGTATTTACATCGGCAGAGCTCCTCCAGAGAAGAATTCCATATGACATAAAGCTCTGAAAATAACTAAAATAAACAATCCTAGCAGTGTCAACATCAGTTAACTGTCTCATTTTTTAACGGCATAATATGCTGCTGAGCTCAGTCTTATTGTGAGTTGTTCAATATGTATATATTAATGTAAATATATTGCTTTGAGGAATCACTTTCCGGCCCGATCCAATCGGTCCACTTTCATTCTCCATTTTCTCTAAAATGTATAACGTTAAATTATTCAAGAGGCGTATTAAAGTCGTCTTCAAAAGTTGGAAACTCTTTAATACCTCTTAAGTTACAAATATCGGTAAAGAAAACAACTTCCCAATAACTGGCTCTTTTGTCAGCTTGTCTTATTATATTATTTAGAGGACAATCTGAGTTCATTTATATAAATTAAACATAAGAAATTCCTATGTACGAAAAGTAACAAAAAATTTTACCCACAGAAGGTATTTTCTTTAGAAAATAAAACAAAGATCTTAAGTTAGATTATTTCCACGACTGCTAATGAGAATTCCCTATTTTAGTTCGATGCTGACATTGTTTAGTTAGCTGACAGGTGTGCACAGTAGAAGGGCTGTTACATAATACCTTATTTTAAAAACAAATAAAATTTTGTTAGAAATATCAATTTTTTTCATGTCATAAAATAATTAGCTAACAACATGCCGGGTACCTCATTGTATTCGTACGTTTGATTATCATTCTTGAAAGAAAATACTTGGCAAATAATAAATAATTGGTATATCTTTGCAGTAGGTAAGAAGTTTGAAAATTATTGGTACCGCAGGAAGTTAACTGTCAAAGGGATATATTTTACAAACTACTTCAAATTCAAAAGTTTTTCATATATTTAAAAATGGTTTAAAAATTTATTAACATGCAATACATACTTACATTTAAAATAAATACTCGTATAACATTGCATTCGTTACATTAAATGTAATTAATTAAAATATCGGCCATTTAACCTTCCAGACCTCGTGTTATGCGTACATACATACATATCACACCAAGTCACATATAGGGTCAGCAAAGTGTATCCTTGCAGACCTTTCGGCTAGCACAACTCTTACATCCGTTCTGGCCACATCTCATTCAAATGCTATTATCCATATCTGTAACCACTTCTGCTTAGACAAACAACAGTACACGTAACAGTTCACGTAGTACTAACTGTCATTTGATGAGTATTTGTCCATAACATAAAGAAATAAACCGTACTTATTGAAAATTCAAAATATAAAAATAGAACAATGGGCCTCTGCAATAAACCAAGCAAGATAAACACACATATTTGTATCTCCACGCCAAGTCACTCACGTAATAGACAAAGAAAGATTTGATGCATTTTTTTTATACTACGTATAGACTATTTAAACTCCTTGAATAAGAATTTGGAAGAATATTTCATACTAAGACGGCATTACTTTGAAGGTCGTCTTTGTAACATACTTTAGTTTTAAGTAATTCCTCAATATTCAGAGAGTTTCATAAATACAGGTTTAGTTATCACAGCTTAACCATTGGAGCTATTTTGATAAGTTTTTTTATGCACGTCATAAGTTAAACTTGGGCATTTAAAAAAATTAATCCCACAAAACAATAATTGGGACAAAAACTGTAGCCATACTACGCTGAAGAAATTGTGGGTAAAAAGCTATATATATTGGACAATAGATATGTTATTGTGGATAATAAAATTGACAACCCTAACAAAAGTTTAAACTGTACGGCATGTTTCCCTTAGTTACTAACAATATTGTAACACCTTATAACCTCTTCAATGTACTAAAGCATTCGTTTGCTTTTCATTCCGACCTAGTACGTACTTAAGCTGTCCTGAATAGGAAAGTAAATGTTATTTTAACATAAACTTACTAAAGTTAACCTTACTTATGAACTGAGACTTGTTTTTGTTCATTGCGATAAACTAAAGGCGAATTTCGGAAGTGTTATTAACGCTAGTGACGCTGTTTTAGAGACTAGAGAGATTAGGTTTTAAAATAACCGCCGTACTCAAAGATGTCAATTATCTTTTAGTCAGTCATTAAGTCGACATTTTCCATACACATTTTTTCCATACGCACATTGTGATATAATGGTAGATTAAATGTTATTTGGCGTCTCCCTGTACGGTCTTTAGTAACACTGTTAATATTCGCTGCTTAAGGTCTTGCTTTAAATTTGCATCAGACGTTATGCGAAACATTTTGTATAATTGGTAGCAGTTTCATCTATTTGTGTAATTTAAATCAATATCTCTGTTTCCAAGTCTGAGTGTTTAGTATATTTGTTCTTATATCTGTTTAACTGTGTTTTTGTTAATTTGTCGATGCCTAACTTCTGTAATATAAGCACACAATTTGCTTACTTGGAAGTTATACTGACTTGTATAATTTGCACAGAGATATTTATTAATTTATTTTATTTATCGTTAAAACACATTGTAATTATAATACATGCGGATACTATTCTATATGTTATATATTTACGCTGTTCCACTCACAATATGTTTTTTTTACTTTACAAGTTTAACTAAAATAAAAAAATAAGTAAAACAATGCAAGTGTATTCTTATAATGTCGATTTGGCGCGCACTAACAGAATGTTGCAGTCTTTGTTTATGGCAGTCTCCGCTAAGTAACAAAAAAAGCGCAGCATCATTCGTAGTTTCGACTCTCAATATCCTTGATATGGGTGTAAAGGTGGTCAAACCCATTTACATAAATTTACCGGCTGGTCACTCTGCTTGTACCTCAAAATCTGGTAATCTAAAAATTCTCGGTTTCAACAAAGAAGTCTTTGCTGGGTATTTGCGACGTCTTCGCTGTGCAATCTCGGCGTGATTACTACTCACAAGATTCGCTTTAAAATGGCAATCCACTAATATGATAAGTTTTTGAGTCTGTTCAAATTTTATCGCCTCTGTGGTCTAGCGGTCCGGGTGTTAGACTTGACTGCATGAGGTCCCGGGTTCGATCCCGGGTCGGCCAACAAAAAGAAAATTGGATTTTTCTAATTTTCTAATAAAAAAAATGTTGGTCGGGATTGGAATTGTGCCCGGTTGGTGATAGGCTTGCCACCTATCACATTGTGGGACTTAGTATCTTCGGCTAGTCGTGGGTGCCTTGGTTGTACCTCTGCCTACCTCTTCGGGGATATGGGCGTGAAGATACTTCAAATTTTACATTTAGTAAACAATTTTTTTTTAATAAAATTTTCTAATAAAAAAAATCGTTGCTCGGGATTGGATATGTGCCCGGTTGGCAATAGGCTTTCCACCTATCATATTGTGGGATTTAGTGTCTTCGGCTAGTCGTGGGTGCCTTAGTTGTGCCTCTGCCTACCTCTTCGGGATATGGGCGTAAAGATACTTACTTACTTATTTTTACTACTACTGCAAATTTTTAAATCGGTTTAACTACTGCAGGTGGTACAATTAAGAAAATCTTAGCACGATTTTTATTTGCGAATAATATGTTTTACGTGAATATATTATTTAATTTAAAATCAGTTTCAATCAAAATGGTTTTCAGTAACTTTATTTTGCATTAAAAGTTGTTGAGAAATTTTCTTCCTTCTTTTTCAACTTTCTTCAATAGAAAGTTTAACTTCTGTTTCATTTAACAATTCATTTCGAGTTTAATACAGTAAACAACTCCAGAAAAACGTTTTGGTATTGAAGAACCTTAGTAATCAATCTCAATTACTTTTGAAATATCTTCAATGTTAGTCAGAATTTTCCGTTAACAATTCTATAGTAATACGTATGGACTCGACTCCCGCGGGATCGAAATCAATCTACCAAAAGTCTAATATCTCCCTAATCTAGATTGTATCGTTTGTACTTGAGATTTCTTTAAAATTTAAATAAGATGTCGTTAAAGGTAAGCAAATTATGTTAAAAAGTGGATTCAACTTTGTAATAAGGATTATTTGTTTGATTAAGACATAAGACAGACGAAATGATTAATACAGACGAAAAAAGTATCTTTTTTAGGTGTTGCTAAGATCAATTACGTTACTCTGAATTTCCAATGATGTGACTTAATAATCTTCGAATATTTAATACCAAATCTTTATGAAACTCCAACTTGAATATTATTTAAATCAATTGACTTTAGTCTACAATTGGGAAAAGTCAAACTTTTGGTTCTCGTGTCATTGAACGATTACCAAAGTGACTCTATTTTAATTAAACTAATATACGAATTACAAACTAAAGAATTAATATTTTTATCATTAAAATTCAGGAGTTTTATGAGCGGAAATAGTTTTAAGTTTTATCCTAACCTCAAAGTAAGCAAATTTCTTCCGTATCAACTTTACAAATAAATAAGATACAAATAGGCATATAAATCTATTATGAATAGTTAAACACATTCATTAAACATCCAGAAATAATTAATTCAAGAGTTGAAGTCAAGCTTCACGGTTACTTAGTGGCATTAGACGGTGGCATATACAAAGTTTTATCAGTAACATTAGTAGCTTTATTTATGTCATATATAAGACAGCTTAGGTGCATAATGTCTACCTTACTAAAGTAGACTAATGCCCGATTTCACCAAGAGCCCCTATACTTTAGGGGACATTTAGCGTATTTTAGGGAACTGTTTTATATTGAAACAGTCCCATAAGTAACGTTAAAAGGTCCCCTAAAGTATAGGGACTGTTGGTGAAATCGGGCATAAGTAGACTAAAATTATTACAGTAGTACATTTTACATAAATTTAAATTAGGTCAGCCAATTTAAAAATGAAAGTATGAAGTGTAAAAAGTGTAAAGCCGAAGCGCATAATTTAAATATGTGTACCTACTGTACTTTGGTCTAGCTGCCATTCCCAGAAAACGTCTTAGTTGTTTGATATTCTGGGGTGGTGGAAAGTCACGTATGACTTGGACTTTGGTGTCAAGTGGCCTGGTTCCGCTCTCCGAGATCAAGTAACCTAAAAAATTTACTTGCGGAGCACCAAAAACACACTTCGGCACGTTTATCACCATGCCGTAGTCTTTCAATCTTGTAAAGACTTGACGCTGGTGATTCTTGTGCTGTGATTCGTCCTTCAAGAATGTCAAAAAATCATCTAAACAGGAATAGACGAAGTCTAGGCCGCGAGTCATTTTGTCGACTAACCTTTGAAAAGTTTGGCCCGCATTACGTAGGCCAAACGTCATAAAGAGAAACTCGAGCATCCCAAAAGGTGTCGTGATCGCCGTCTTCGGTATATCCTCGTACCAAATGGACACTTGGTTATAGGCTTTCACCAAATCTATGGTGCTGAAGATCCTACAACCAGATATGTTATGTGCGAAATCGTGAATATGCCGAATCGGGTATATATCGGGTATAGTCCGAGCATTTAGTCGACGATAATCGCCGCAGGGACGCCAGCTGTTATCTTTTTTAGGCGCCAGGTGCAGTGGCGAAAACCATGCACTCTCGGATGGCCCATCCCGTCGGCCAACATCGCCTCGAATTCGCGTTTAGCTAATTTGAGTTTGTCCGGGCCAAGGCGTCTGGGGGTGCATGACACTGGAGGTCCAGGTGTGGTGCGAATGTGATGGTATGTATTGTGCCGAACTATGCGTGGCGTGCCAGATGGGCGTGTGATTTCAGGAAATTCGCGTGAAAGCATGTAGTGGTATCGAGAGTCACCAGTAGATGCCTTCACGGAAAATGTGCTATAATGTTGACTAGCTGGCATGCCCCTCGTGGTAAGGTGACCGAGTGACGTAGAGCCATCGGCTGTCGCCACTACCGACGGCTCGCGGCGTTTTCCGAGTTTTTGAAGTCACAAGGCCGCACACATTTATTGGCCCGTTCACCGTACTTCGAGTGGTACCAGCATGTTGGATATCTGTTAAAACTGGTCTGGGATCTTGAAGTGGATCTAGATCTTCCACGATGACTTCTAGATCGTGAACGAGGGTGGCGACGAGATTGCAGGGTCAGGTTTTTCAACTGCTGCTTAAGTTCAGCGATTTTCCGAGCCATTGTTTCTATGCTCGATACGTTACTAGTAGTGGCTAGGGG
The DNA here is from genome assembly GCA_002245475.1 of Calephelis virginiensis. Taxonomy (NCBI): domain Eukaryota; kingdom Metazoa; phylum Arthropoda; class Insecta; order Lepidoptera; family Riodinidae; genus Calephelis; species Calephelis virginiensis. Next base: position 137,609 of record NJDC01002240.1, on the reverse strand, counting down.
TGCTGGAGCAGCAATGTCGTGCACGCGATCGGCTACATCCGCTAGGACTTTTAATGATGAAGAAGGCTGCGCAGCCAGTACAGTTTGTATGTTAGGCGGCAGTCTGCTCGTCCAGATTGTTCTTAGAAATTCTTCTGTAAGTAGCCGGTCAGCGAGTCCTTCAAGATGACGCAAGAACTGAGATGGCTTGTGGTCACCAAGTTCTTCATGCATGAGGAGTTGCTGTATCTTTCGTTTCCTCGAATCGCTTAATCTTTTGATAAGGGCGTTCTTTATGGTGCTGTATTTATTCGCGTCGGGTGGATTAATAATGATGTCCTTTACTTCTTTTGAGTATTGCCTGTCGAGTTGGCTTATGGCGTGGTAGACCTTCGTGCTATCGCTGGATATTCCCGCGTTTGCGAATTGACCTTCTAGTTGGGAAAACCATATTTCGGGTTCTTCTGGCCAAAACGGTGGAATACGGACGCCGACTTTACATATATCGGAAGGCGGCGTAGCTTCGTCCGACGTGATATCTTTCCCATTAGGCATGTTTTATTCAAAACAGAAGGGTTTGTCAATGTGTTTGATCGGGGTCACCAGTTTAGGCTCCGTACTACGTTTAATGTCTCTTTTGTTGTTGAGCCCGGCTGCGGTAAGTCCGCTCCTATAAGGTAGGCACTGCACCGAAACCTTTGTATTGTATAAAGTCTGCGGCTGATTGCGGTTAAGTCGGGTCGCGGTAAGTTTGGTCCTTGAAGGTAGGCACTGCACCGAAACCTTTATGTTGCACGTTTACCTCGACGTATATATTTATTATTATTATATTTAATTAAAGTATTTAATAAGAGGTAAGAGTAATTTAGTTTCCGTAAGGTAACAAAAACACGTACACGTAAATGATAAATCAAATATGTGTTTCTTTTCAGTTTTATAAGCTAAGAAAGAATTACTTTTAACAATATACCTAACTACTACTACTATAAACCAGAAATACGAAACGATTCGTTTGGCGCGGCCCAGAATGAAGCGGCATACGTCTCGCATGAGTTGATAGCTCTGACTGCCGGACGCAAGCCGGTTCATTCGGCGCGCGCGTCACTGTGCTAGGACAATGGAATGCAGGTGAGTACATCGTGAATGCATTGTCACGGCACAGCGAAGCGACGTTTGTTATCTAATAATGAAAATAACAATTACGTACCTGTACGTCTATTTTGTGTAAAATTTATATGTAGTGTATGTATGTTTGCGAGCGTTTGTATGTGTGAATATGTATTCTACAGTTGCATCACTTTACTGTGGCCGAAATGTTAGGTCTACTGTGCAAGTATGTCGACTATCGGCTGCCCGCGGGATTCATAATAAATTCTAATGCTAACTTAAGATGACCTAGGCAAGTCTCTAAGAACCGTAATACTTTGCACTCGATACTGTGTACTCTGGTATGGAATTAGCATGAAGATACGTATGTAGTATGTATCATATATGACCTGCACATTTAAATTTCGGTTTCCCCGTGTTGGTTCGGGTCCGCTTTGAAAAACAAACCATCTGCCTCACTGACAGGATACTAGTAAGAGGCGTGCTTACTTTTCTTTTGTGCAATAGGATAACAAGTAACTTTAACTGCATTTCTATCAAAATTAATTAAATCAAATTAGTAGGTTTAAAGAAAAGAAAAGAAAGAAAAGAAAAGAAAGAAAGAAAAGAGAAGAACATATTTAGAGAAATTATTTCAGGAAAAAAAAATTGCTTCCCTCTTTATATTTAGTTGAAATAGAACAGAATAGAATAACTCTTTAGTGTGCACCAAAATACATAAATATAAATACATTAAAAAAAGTCAATAACTAAGTCATACGCAAAATATCAATTACAACAAAATTATTTAAGACAATAGAAAAAATGAACAGTTGAACTTTAACCAAGTCAGATTGAACGTAAAAAGTGATACTTAACCTTATTTTTTAAGATTATTCAGGGCTTTCCTGACTTCTACAAGGAGCGACTTCCAAAGATTTACTGATAACGAGATAAAAGATCGGCTATAACAGTTAGTGTTACAAGAGGATACTTGGAGAGAAAGATTATCACTTGATCTAGGACATTTAATCTTACCATTGCAAAATTTAAATCTCTTCTTAAAATAAGCAAGGGCATATACGTTAAAGAAAGTATAATACAGCAATGAGAGAATATGACAATTGTGACAGAAGTGGTAGATAACTACTTGAGCTAATCAAATTCAGAAACATGATCATATTTAAGTAATGAAAATATTAACATAATACACATATTTTGACACTCCAGTTTATTCATTTGGTCAAAAGTGATATTAACATAGCTAGCGTTGGTATAATCTACTCGTAAGATCGAAAGTAATAAGGATTCTGTAAGCATAATCTTAGAAACAAAAATCGAAGACGCCTGAGAGAACTACGTACACAAAAAGATGGGTAGCACTTCGGGAGTGCTGACAGAAGTGAAAACTTGAATATTAACGATGTGTGTTTTTGATATTTTGAAATGGTTAGGGAATAATTTTCCAAGAATTGCTTTAAATATCAGTATGCATGTACTATCGTTTATACACAAATATTATTTTCATATCAATAACCTGTGTTTGACTTGACAAAATCTCGCTAAAGTAAGACCACATGACGGCTAGTAGCGTTGTCATATTATCTGTATATCGAACATTACTCGTTTACACAAAATGCTTATTGACGCTTATTTTCAAGGTGGAACAAATAGAGCAAAGTCTGTTGATATTTTACGTATCTGCTATCTGTGAGAATGTAATGGTAGGTATATTGTGACGTATTATCCATTGCACATCCTATACTCTTCGGAAATATCTGAGCAGTACAAAAACAGCAATGAATGGAAGATAGGAGACGTAACCCTAAGATGCCTGCTGGTAAACATCAAGTTGGGACTCGTTCAATTCACTTTAACTAAAATCTGTTAATATTTTCTGATGACAAGGACTTGATGACAAATACCTGATAATTTAACTGAGAAAGAAAAGTTACAGTATTCTGTTTCGTAATTTTTGTAGTTCATCTGATGTACAAAATTGAAATTTGACGAGATTGAGATACTTTTCATTTATCATTTATGGAGATTTGTTAAGGCGTTAAAGAGCATCAGCTCATTTTTAAACATTGGAATGGATCTTAGTCGCATTGTGGGTATTTATTTCACTTTTAATCTTATGTGAGCACATACAGTTAAAACGCTAACGAATGTTTGTATAATTGAGCTGGTCTAATGATGAAGCTCGAAGACAGGAAATGTAACTGTGGAATGACTATTGGTAAAACCATCGAGTTTCGACTCATTCGATTCGGCTTATCTATTCATAATATTTTATAATAACGAGGACACGGTGACAAGGACTTGGTGAATGAACTTTGAGGTAGTTGTTGTTAGTATTGGTACTCAAATCAAGTTAATACTGTGAAGTGGCAGGGCGTACTGTCGAATCCATATAGCTTGGAATGCGGGATGATACAGGGGGGGCTGATCTCACCCAGCCTTTTCAACTTGTTTGCTGACGATCTCTTCGTAAAGCTCAGAAGCATGCGTGTCACCTATAGTGTTGGTGGTGTTTGTATTAACAACATTAGCTAGATAAGGAGAACGGAAATCACTCCTAATATAAGAACGAAAGGAAGGGGCATTAAATTCGCTAATAAATTTCAATACCTTGGTCAAGTTCTCACTGTCGGCCTTGAAGATAATGCAGACATTGGGAGGAAACATAGGGTTCTGGCAACACGTGGCAACGTATTGGCTCGTAGATTTGTAGCAAAGAAGTTTAGATTACGTTGTTTAAAGTCTACTGATAGAACTTCTACACGGGAAGCCTGTGGACAGACTACCATGGGAACATTGAGGGCCCGTTGAGTCTAGTAAAACAATGTATTTAGGCTGATGTTGGGACTGCAGTAGCAACTCAAATATGTTTGCACAAAATATTATTGATGGTTTTGAGGCAACAATTAGAAAAATGAACACGTTGTAAGTGGGCATAATACGAGACACTGACAATACCATTTTGTGTACGGTAGCTGAGGACCTTGCCTCTCCAATAATAAAATGTTTTGTTAGGCGACTTATTAATAAGGGTTGTATGTATAATTAAATTTTATTTTTATCAATTTCTTTTTTTTATTTTTGTCTTGTTTTACTTTATGTTTTTGTAAATTAGTTATTGCTAATTTAGTCAATGTTTTAGATTATCTCTTATCTTCTACAAGTCATAAGTTTTGTAGTTTAGAAGTTACAGACGTAAAAACATCAAAACAATCCAAAGTATTTTATTTACACTCACGTCATACCTTATATATCAGCTAGATTTAGCATGTCATAAAATGGTAGAGCTTTTTAGCAACACGAGGATCTCTTCTCCAAAAACTGTTAAAAATAATGTAATGTTAAGTGTAATAATGTGACGCTATCAAAGAAAATCGACCAGCTGTATGATAGCTCATCAACTAGTCAACAATTTGTTACACTGTTTGACAGCATTTAAACTAATATATTAAAAACAATACATCAATATGGACATATTGGCATATTCAGTTGCGGAAAAAATAATCTTCTACTTTAATTTGTGCAAAATAAGAAAGGTTTTCACTTCTATACCTCCGGATAGCGACAAAGAATGGAATTTTCTCGCAGAACCTGTCTTCTTGTGTTATATCTCTGAAATAAAGAAAGCTTGAAATTTTATATCATTACATAAAAGAATAGCGAAATTGACAACTTTTTATTGTACCTGCTTCGGTTCTCATGTGCGAAGCTTCGATTAAAGTTTTTGGCTTTTTCTTTTAATTACATACTGAGCAATTTTTTGTTGCATTCGTTACTCTTATTCTATAATTCCGAATGTGCATACCTATATCTAAAGATTAAAGTGGTATATTACATTAGCTATGCAACACATCACGAACGGCTTTATAGATTTTAATTCAATTAAATTTATTTGGATTTTCTCAGCCTCCAATAGAAGTACAACAAGTATAACTTCCGAAAGTAAAAAAAAGGCAATACGAAAAGCGTGAAGTTCACCAAGTCAGCTAGTAATAAAACGTAAAAGGTTTCTGGGTATTTGTCTCATTATAACTATTAGACTAAGTGCGCAGTTACTGGTAAAGACTAGCTAGGGCTAGTTTCGCCCAATGTCCACCACAGTTTTTATATTTGTACCAATACTTTCCAGCTATTATAAGAGCAATGCTCTACGCAGAAATGTTAATTACGCATTATCTTGGAGAGTTCAATGTATCAGTCGAATGTTTTCATCACATTTTAAAATGTATTGGCAATATGAATTGGAAATTCTGTCTGCTTTTTGCCTTAGTTTAAATATTTCAATACTTTTTAGCTATTAAAGATCACAAACAATTGAAAAGCATAATTTTATTTCATCTAATAAAAATTGGTAAAAGATTTTTTATTCACAATTAACAAAATAATTCTGATCTTGAAGATCAAACGGCTGCCCAAGTAAGACGTAATTAGAGAAGCATTAAGCTTCTATAAATACGCAATATTTTCTGTGTCATTATAAAAATGATTAATTAATAATTTATCAAAACATTTTCTGCTTTTTGAGGATAATAAAATAAGTCTCACAAATATTAAAAAACTTTGTTTGATGTAAACTCTTTACGCTTTCCAACAATTTTTACTTTAAAAAGTTATAATGACAATAATTTGACATTACTTAATTGTGTAATCATTAGTAGGTACTTAAGTTAAATTTACATCTTACTCTTTAAAGTTTCAATGTTGTCTAATGGAACATAAATACAATAGTTCAGATGAAACTAATTAATTACTTGTGATATAGTAAACAGCATTCTGAAATAAGAAAACCAAAAAGATTGGGATATTTATGGAACAGCTAAGATTGTTAACATTTTTTTAGTTCTTATGTCCTTAACGGCCGTTCCGTCCTATGACAATCATACTGATCTTATATGTTAACTGACAAACAATCATTAAACCAACTACAATATGTAGTAAAACATTTAATTGATCTTTTAGTATGGGCATACGCTTGTGCTACTTGAAAATTCATTAACTGGTGACTATCGTTGTCATGTTAGTTTCGTCGAGGTAATGGCAATGCCGCTGATTTAATGATCGACATAAATTAAATCTTGTGCTTCGTTTGCACTGTAGCATTCGGGAAGATATAACAGGAATGTAAATATAGTTTTGAAATAGTTTTAGACGCAAAAGCTATTTACTCTTATTTACATATTTCCACAAGCTCTGTTTTATTGATTAAAATATATGAAAATATTTTAAGAATATTTTGTTAAAACATATTGATTTACAATTTGTAGAAATATTAAATTTAAATTTAAAAATAATCGTAATTTACACATACATTAATAAACTATTACAAATAAACATATTATCAAGTTTCTATGGAACATCTAGTTCATTGAAAGATAGGGTATATAACTAACGCTACCAAAAATCTACAAATGAAAATAAAAATGTAAAACGAACTTTTACTTATATTGAACAAAATGACAAAAATGTCTTATTTCTATCTATCTATCTAATGTTATAAAAAACAACACATTGAACATAAATATTTGAGAGATTACACATTTTTATTATATATTTTTAGGTTATTAAATATATAGTAAACGAATCGATGAAAGTTTTGTAATATTTATTCACTATCAACATTTGTTAGGTATTTATAATTAAAACTAAAAATAATTATACCTTTGATACCAAAAAAATCATTCAAGCCAAAAATCGACCTATTTCCATAAAAGTACAAATCCAACCTCTCTACAGTAGCTGCCGTAATGACCTAAATAAAAATATTTAATTAAAACGTACCAATTCACCCAACATGCGCTTTACCCTATGAACCCTTTTTGTTTATGAAGTATAAAATAAAAAAAAAGATCTATTTTCTACATTGGCACCTAACCGATGCGGATTCTGTTTTTATAATGTAATAAAAAAGTATACATCGCAGTATCTGATCATTTATGTAAAATTTTGTTTCTATGATATTGTTACGAGCTATGGGTAATAAAATGCCGTTTGTAACGTAGAAGACGTTTATTGAAAGCTTCCACAAAAATCCTCTTAACAGAATCCGAATCGCTAAGTAAAATCACTGGTCCAATGTCCACGCTGTATTCGCCGAAATAATTCTTCCTTGTCGCTTAGTAGAGATCGCTTCGATTTCGCTTCCGAAATTGAACTGGCGGGTCGCGGCTCGATGCCTCCTTATA
>NJDC01002240.1:85506-119990 GCA_002245475.1 Calephelis virginiensis | reverse complement strand
CTAAACTTGAAGAAAACTAAACTTGAAGAAGAGCAAAGGAATTATAAATACATAATCTAGCAAATTCTGACACATTGACTGTATGGAAAATGTCGACATTGCCATTGGTGGTGATGTCGTTATACGTTTGGATTAGCCTATTTAATGGGGCTCGTTTTCCTAAATTTGTTCTATGGCTAGATAAATAGAAGATTTTGGTAATCGGATGTCGTGGTATAGATCTTGGTACTCTGATATATAATTGAATTAAAAGTGCTGGTGATAGTAGGTAGCCGTGAATTAGCTTATGAAGTGTTTTAATATCGCTAAGTTGACGTCTTTTTTCGAGAGACTCTAAATTGAAATGGAATAGCCTAGTATCATAGTCAGCACGATAAGGACAAGTCTGATCCTTAACAGCCAAATAACGGGTAAAATTGCACTGGACACGCTCTATGCGATCACTGTGAATTTGGTATGATTGGTTCCAAACAGGGGACGCATATTCTAGAGTACTACGAATTTGACCTTTGTATAAAGTGTAGTGTACTTTGTAAAGCTTTGTATAAAGTGAGAATAGATATTGGGTTCCTTAAATCCTTACATATTCGTTTTATGAAACCGGTCATCTTCCATGCCTTAGTTGTAATATTATCAGTATGGTTAATGAAACTTATTTTTTTATCGATCATTACGCCAAGGTCACGGACTACTTCTGATTCTGTTAGTTTTTCCCCATCCACAAAATAACTGGAAGGAATAATGTTTCTCTTTCTGGTAATTTTTATACTCACACATTTGTGAGGACTAAGTAACATTTTGTTACTTTTACACCAATTTGAAACAGAGGTAATATCTGATTGTAATTTATCTACATCGTCGGGACACTCTATAACCTTATATAATTTCAAATCGTCTGCAAATATTAAGTAATTACTGAAGTTAATGTGAACAGAAATATCATTAATAAAGGCCAAAAAGAGAATAGGGCCGATATGCGACCCTTGTGGAACACCTGAAGTTGGATAGAACAAAAAAGACTTGAAACCCTGTGTTGTGACCCTTTGTATTCGGTTAAATAAGTAGGATTTTATCCAGTTCAACAAGTTTCCGTGAATACCATAGTAATCTAATTTGGACAAAAAGATGGATTGGTTAACCTTATCAAACGCGCTACTAAAATCAGTATATATGACATCAACTTCCTTATTATTATCAACGTCTCGTACCAACTTAGAGGTATATTCTAATAGGTTACTGACTGTAAACTTATTTGCGCAAAAACCATGCTGACAGTTAGAAATTACCTTTGATAAATGAGAAGACAGAATTGGGCAGAGAATTTTTTCTAAAAGTTTAGGAAACAAGCTTAATCGAGATACAGGTCGTTAGTTTTCAATATTGCGTTTGTCACCTTTTTTAAAAATGGGAATCACATTGGAAATGTTCCACGCGTTAGGAAATTTTGCGGTTTTAATCGACTTTTCGAAAAGCAATTTAAGTGGGACGGTTAAAAATTTGTAAGTTTTTTTAATAAAATAGGGTGGGATGCCGTCTGGTCCAGCACCTTTATTAGAGTCAATTGATTTCAAAACTTTTTCCACGTCTCGCTCTGTAATTTCTACGTTGCTAAGAATTAATTGTGGATAGCAAACTCCTAGTTCTGGATGCGTTGAATTATCAGGAGGAGAGTAAATCGAAGTAAAACGTGTGGCAAAAAGATTACAAATTTCATCGCAACCATGCGCAACCTTGTCGTGTAAAAACATCTCAGAGGGTAGGTCAGAGTAACCTCCACGTAATGCTTTGACAAATGACCAGAATTTTTTTGGGTTTTTACTGAGAGCGTGTTCTGTGTGGATTAAATATGTATTGTAGCAAGATAACATTAATGACTCAATGCGTTTATTAGATAGTTTAAGTTCGATTTTATCTCTAGGATTTCGGTAAACCTGATTTCTTTCAGCTATTAATTTTATAAGGTTCCCTGTAAACCAGTGTGGATATTTCGGACTACGAGGCTTAGTTTTGGGGACAGTTGATTGTATAACATCATGTATAACTTGATAAAATTTTGATACAGCGATATTAACATCGTCCATAGTATGTTAAATATATATTCTTTTGATTCTTTGATAACAAATGTTGATTTAAGTAGACATATAAATTTTGACGTCGAAGGGTTGGTTGGCCCTAAACGTAAGTTAAACTCTGTGACAATGTGTGATTTGGTTACGTCAATGATTGCACAAACATATTGTTCGTATTATTTAATTTTTACCGATGGTTCTAAAACTATAAGTGAAGCTGGTGCCGATTTCTTTGATCCTCAATCAAACGCTAGAATTAAATTTAAATTGAGAGCAGACTGTTCAATAATGAGGGCAGAACTCATCGCAGTAGTTAAGCTTTTATCGAATGTGATGACATATCCCTGTGATAGAGTTGTAGTTCTTTGTGACTCCAAGAGTGCACTCCAACATATACTTAAATTCGTATCGCATAAAACTGGGATGCAAATAGCATATGAGGCTATCAAATTAATATTACAGTTGAGAACTACTAAACAAATCAAGCTCCAATGGATTCCTTCACATGTAGGAGTACAAGCAAATGAAGTAGTAGATATATATTAAATATTGCCCAAAATCAAAAATTAAAAAAATAACAGATTTGGAAATTTTTGGAGTTGATTTAGATTTAGCGACAAATGCTATTTCAATAAAACACCTATTAAAAAAAGAAATACAAAATGAACTCTTTAATTCAACCTTAAAAAGTGATAAAAAAGCAGAAAACGTTGAATGGAAAATATTACAATCAATAAAAAGGAAAATTAAAGAAAATGACTTAGTTATTACAAAGGCGGATAAAGGTAATACGATTGTTTTAGCAATGAGAGCAGAATATGACAACAAAATTAATGTCTTTTTAAATAATTGTTGTTTTAATATATTAAATCGTGATCCAACTAATGAATATAATCGCCAAGTTAGGAATACTTTGATTACGTGTAACAGTATTTTTACACCTGCAGACGTATACAAGCTCAAGATAATGAACCCACAAATACCTCGTCTCCATGGCTATTATAAGCTACACAAAGAAGGTTCACCTATAAGACCGGTGGTTTCATATATGAATGCTCCCACTTATCATCTAGCTATAGAGTTAAACAAGGTTTTCAAAAGTTCTACTAAGTTTATACCTGCAAATTCAGTTAAAAACAGTTTGGAGCTTGTAAATAAAATAAAAAGTGTTGTAGTTCCAGATGGTGCCACCTAAGTTTCTTTTGATGTGCAAAATTTATTCCCAAGAGTCTCAATAAAAGAATGCCAAGCTGCGATTAATGACATTATGGTGCAATTGAACTTAGAGCCGCAGGAAATGATAGATCTTAATCATTGTTTTAACATTTGTCTAAAACAAAATTACTTTAGTTTTAATGATAAAATTTATAAACAGTCTGATGGGCTAGCTATGGGCAGTCCGATTTCACCCTTATGTGCAGACATCTTTATGGATAAAATAGAGAAACAGATTCTTGTATCAGAAACCTTTAAGAAATATATTGTTTATTGGTATAGATATGTTGATGATGTACTCTGTCTCTGGACAGGTTCCAAAGATGAATTGGAACATTTTTTATCATACATGAATTCCCTAAACCAACATATTAAGTTTACCATGGAAATAGGGCAAAATACAATAAATTTTCTGGACCTTACTATTTCATTCAAAGAAAATAGACATCAGTTTAACATATTTAGAAAAAGTACGTTTTGTGACAATATCATTCCCTCAGATTCCAATCATCCAAAAAGTTACAAATTTGCGGCATTTTATGCTATGATACATAGGTTATTAACATTACCTCTAGATGAACAAAATTTTAAATGTGAACTAAGAACCATTAAAATTATAGCCAGTAATAATGGTTACGATCCTCAGCTCATTGATTTGTTATTGAGGAGAAGAGAAAAGAAACAATTATATCGTGTTATATACCCAGGTATCATTCAAAAGACCTCTTGTGATAATAAAAGGTATGCCAGACTGGCTTTTCTGGGTAACATATCCTACAAAGCTGCCAGGATGATAAAAGATTGTAATCCGGTATTTTACACGTCTGGATCTTTAAAACACCTTCTCTTCAATAACAAAACAAAGACTAACAAAATGTGAGGAATGTAAGGCTGAGTATGCTGGACAAACTGGAAGGTCATTTTCAATAAGAGTTAAAGAACACATGAGAACTTGGCGTTCCGGTAAAGGGAAATCTACATTTGGTAAACATCTGAGGGACGAAGGTCATTCTTTCAATCCAACAAAAAATTTTTCGGTCTTACATTACTGTAATAAGGGTAGGAGGCGAAACGCTTCAGAAGCCTTAGAAATTAATAAAACAAAAAAACAATCCAAAATTATTAAATGATCAGATGGAACTTAACACATCACCCCTTTTAAATGTTTTCTAGTATTTTAATCTAATAATACAGTATTATTATTATTATTGTGTTGACTGCTTACTGCTTATTTCAAATTGACATACCTTTTACCGTTTATTTTAATTTATTTTAGTGTGGGATATTTTTCTTTTATAATAATTTAATTTATAATTTAACTTTAAATAATTAATTTACTTATTTTTATTATGACATGAATGTTTTCTAATTTTGACATGGGCATTTATTATATTATTATTATTTTTTCTTTTAATTAATTGATTTTAGCATAAATAATTAAGTTTTACATATGTAAAAAAATGTAAATTTAATTTAATAGTTAATTAATTAGTGGAGGCAATTGACATGTTTTTTAATATTTTCTAAAATGGTACTTTTTTCACCATGTAGTGGTGAAATAATCTATAGTGGGCAACTCCGTTGTATAACGTATCAAAGTTTTTTGTATTTACCATAGATTTAGTATGTACGTATTTACCCATTATAATGAATTTATAGTTTCACATCAAAAATAATATTGTTGAGTAGTTTAAGTTTTAGCCCTGATGATGCTGTATAAGCGAAACCGGTAGGCTACTAATTATAAGTGATAAGTAAAACAGTACAAGTGTTTCTTTTCTTTAAAAATATGAAGTAGTAGATAAGTTAGCTAGTACAGCAGCTGTTGATGGTGTTGAGCTAGATCTAAAACCTTATGCTGCTGAGCTGTTATGCGAAGTAAGATTCAGATGTCTACAACTTTGGAGCAAAACTTTTAAAAATATCTAAGCAGATAAAGGGATATGGTTGAACACAATCCAAGCTGGGTAAGGAAAACACCATGGTTTGATGGTGCTGGCCTTTCTCGGGATATAATTGTACTTGCGTTGAGGTTGCGGTGTGGTCATATGCCTCTTAATATTTTTTATTATATACTGCGTCACAAGTCGACACCACTTTGTGAAGTTTGTGGGGTTAAAGAAGATCTAATTCACTTATTGTTTGAACGTGACCTCACGGTACCATTTCGAACTCAACTGGGGATCAATTTTGATTCTTTAAACATCGGGATTATAAATACAGTCCTCAGCTCGCCGAAATTGGACCAAGCAAAATCCCTGTACAGGTATGCTCAGCGGTATCTTTCAGCAAGAGCTGAGAGACACGGCTGATCATATTTTGTATATAAATTGCATTTGTATTCCCCAATGAGGCCGGCATAGTCACCATGAGTGAACTAAGGCCTCAAAAAAAGTAAGATAAAAAAAAAGATATTTTCTAGTGTAGAGGTGAAAAGTCTCCGGTGGCATAAGATTGAAAAACTCGTCTGAACACTCCCCAATACAAAATCTCAAAAATACACCCAAAGGAACAAGGAAATGTCTTTTCTTACGCCTAACGGTTGTGGGCAGGAGGACATATCGAAGATACCAATAGTTCGATTAGCTTAGCTCTCCAAATTTCTTAAAGGTAAGTTTGAATTTATCTTGCAAATCAGCACAGGAATGCATATGGTGTAAACTACCACACGAAGGACATAAATACTCGAACTCAATACAAAACTCTTTGTGTGGCTGCGATTCCGATCCGGTGGTAGTTTATGAATATGTCGACGTGCACAAATACCACTTTTATGCTTCATGTGAATTTTTTTTCTGATTCTGATTCTCTGATTCTGTAAAGGAGTATTTTAAAAGCGAATAACTATAATAAAAAGTATTTTATGAGTTAAATGTACAAACTCTGTCTTATTTGCTGTGAGTCAAACTAAATTAGTAGGTTAATTAGCCCCATTTTGAGACTTGTCTCAAGGTAACTTTGATCTCAGACATGAGCCCCGGCAGTCCTCCATAATAGCTAGGGAAGGGTGTGTATTGATATTACTAACAACTTGAATACCGTTTGCCCTATAATGAATGTCGCCAATTGGCAATGTAACACCAGAATGCAGCAGAAACTATGTAGGAGATAGTACAGAACAACAACCTGATGAACAAAGAATTGATGGACTCTTCTGCTGAGCGCACATCGTCAACGCTGACTTTTATGTTGCGTCCATTTAACATCTGGTAATAATGTTTCAGAAACACTGCCGTCGGTAAAAAATGTCACAACAGTGTAAATGTAAACTAATTGACCGAGCGAGGGAAGTGAGTAAAGACCTCTGTGTTCAGATGGGGTTGCGGTTGTATGTTTGTTCGACGATGACTGACGTAGTTTTGATTCGATCTTAATGAAATTTGGAAAGTGTTTAGTTATATTTAATAAAGATTTAAGTTGGCTATAGGGCAATGGGGTGTCATATGTATGTTTCTGCAGTTTTGGAATAAAGAGTTAAGAGAAATTCTGTAGAATTAACTAGAATTTTTAGAGTTCAAAATAAGTGTATACGAGCGACATGTAGTGTCACTTATGCAAGAAAATTTTTAAGTCTCTCAAAATATTACCTTTACCATGTCTATATATGTTTGATGCACATATATTTTATATTTATTTTATAAAATACTTCATCATTTGTTTCAAACTAATTCTGAAGTCTAAGAATAAGCTTAAGATTATCACAATTTAGAAATAGTGAAAATCTCCATGTTCCTAACCAAAAACTCAATATTTCCAAAAGTAATAAAAATTGCATGTCCTTTAGTTTAAACAATCAAATTCCTCATAATCTTAAAGCATTGCCATTAAAAATATTTCCAAAGAAGATTGAACTACCGCTAGAGAAAACATATTATAGTGTTAAATATTTTCTTGCAGATCCCTGGACAAATATATAAATATATATGCAGATAAGCATAAATAATAAAAAGATTCTAATAACGTATTTAATTTAATACAATTTCAGAAATCATAGTTGTCGAGGTTCTGCCTTGCTAGGTTTTGAAACGGTGGTAGTTTATGTTGAAAATATAAATATCTTTGATTAGGTAATAATTTAAATTCAAATAAGCATACAAGAATCAAAAAAAAATTAAAATATTTTCACAAATAAAAGTGGTAGAATATGTCGGAGTGATTAAATATGTTTTTAACATTTTAACACTAATATTCAGCAAATAAATATTTTTCATTTTTATTTCACTTTCATTGGCGATCGACCTAAGTGAGAGTCGAAAAATTGATCTTTTAATTAATTCTATGGGAGGTATCAAATGAGAGGGTCTGATTTGAACACTTAATTCTCTTTTTATTTTCTGTTGTATATAATTTTTGAGCAATGGGCAAGTAAAAAGAAATATGTTGTACTGAATTTACTTGTAATAAATAACAGTAACAGATTAAAAAATACTTGAATCCCGTGGGCCATATCAGTGTTTATAGTGCGCGTCATTATTTTCATAGACAATTAGTTTGCTCTAAACTGAGACTTTGCAAGCAGCCACTAAGATCATATTTAAGTTTCCAATATTCTATCATTCGCTATGGCTTTAGTACGTTATTTAAGTGAAGTAGTACGCAAATAACGAAATATACAACCGTCTTTTGCTGCTGAGCAATAATCCGTCTAGATCGCTTTCATACATATTGTATGGTGCAACGCGCACTGTGCCGGGCCACATCGCAGCGTAATACTGCATTCCCTGCCCAGATACCTCGGAGGAGAACAAAAACGATTTTATTAATGTGAATTGAGGGTTAATGATATTTTAACACTTTTTTTAAATTTTGTACGGCAACTATTACAGGCGCTTCTTTCACACGTAAAACATAAAACACCCCTCGTTTTGAGTTGGACATTAAAAATCGGGGATGAAGAATTTCTTCATCCCCGATTTTTAATCATTTTAAATAAATAAAAATCTAAATAGCCTTTTATTCCTTTTTATTGAAAATTGACAATTAAAAAAATATTGTACACGTAATTAATCGATATGATGTTAGAAATTTTAGTGTATCTGTAGGTTATTAGATTTTATAGTTAATAGTCCTTTTCAAGTTTTATTTATTAAAGTAAGTTTGGCTACATATCTAGCCCATTAATGCGTGACCTTTTATTCGTGAAATAAGTGCAAGAACAACAGATTTCTGAATATCTCATCAAAATTCTACCGAAAATTTAGGTTCAGGAACAGTCCACTGACTAGAATAAATGAATGAATTAATGTAAACACTTTATTACGCAGAAACATTTACAATGATACACACTATTTAACTTATAATTTTCAATAAGTGCTTAAATAATATATCTCCAACTCCACTTTTTGCGAAATACCTGGTGCTGTTATTAATTTTATTACATTTTTCGAACCTATTTCTTATATTATGATGTATTTCTGCTCCCCCACCATCATCTCGACTCTGCATGTTGGCTGACTGGTAGAAAACGGTGTACGGTATTACGTCATTATTTCTAAAGCAATTGTGCATAAAAATAAATAAATAATCCCTGCCCAAATACGGTTTTATTTTCTGTCCGTCGCTAAAAATCAAAGTAACTAAAATTTGATTTGCTTTAGCGTGATTGGATCATCCACCCTCAAAAAGGAAAACATAATTAAATTTTAAAACCTGCCCTGTTTTTATATTTAGTGATGACGCGTTTGGCAAGATTATCACATTTTAAAGCAAAAACAATATTTAAACTCTTATCTATTGTAAAGATTTCGTTATTTTTAACCGAGTTCAAAAATAACGAGGAGGTTCTCAATTTGGCCGGTATATTTTTTTTTGATCACCAAGTCGAAACAGTCGTTACGTTAGCGACGTGCTAATAATCATTGAATCGAATAGAACAGAATATATTTTTATTCAAATTCACCTTACAAGAGGCACTTGTGACGTAGTGACGTAGTTTGTGATTGTAGTGTATCGATTACTGTTTTTATAAAATTCAAATTTCGTTCACGTTAAAAGAATTGTATTTTAATACTTCAATGCCCCTCTTGCGAAATTCTTTCTGTAGTCTGACGCAGACGTACAATAGAGTACAACTGTCGAATGCGAATGTCGACTCCAGTTCCATATCATGTTTTCTTAGAAAGTTTGTTGTTATAGTTTAGTATAATAAGTGCCTAACGTTTGTGTTGTGTTACGAAATCTTGTCATACCATACTAATCTTATCTTAATATATATAAATAACGTGTCACGTTGTTTGTCCGCGATGGACTCCTAAACTACTTAACCGATTTGAATCAAATTTGCACACCGTGTGCAGTTTGATCCAACTTGAAAGATAGGATGGGAGCATGCCTTTTGTCATTTTAACATATAGTACTTTCTTTGAATCTCACTTTTTCTCGTATTATACTGTTACGAACGCGGTCAGCGAGCGTTACACAATAGATTTTCTGTAGCGATCTCATTTTGACCGCATATATTGTAATCTTATTCTTTTTCTTAAATACCTCACTCTCGCTTTCATACAACCACATTGGGATAAGCACAGAGTTATGAATAGCGAGTCCAGCCAGTGATTTCCAATTGCAATATTTATCAATTTTAACTCCTAAGAAGTTGGTAAGATCTACATTCTCTATAAAATTATTATTTAAAAATATGTGTATTTTTTTAGTTTCTCTATAGTGTGCCTGAAATTCGACTAATTTCGTTTTTGTGAGATTTATTTTAAGATTATTCTCATGTAACCATTCTGCCACTTTATTTATAGTTGCAGTTGTTTCTTTAACTAAATCACTTCTATTCTAACACGTGATGAGAAGAGTGGTATCATCGGCAAATAAGAGTCATTAAAAAGATAATTTGAAGTTTAGACTTTTTTGTGGTTACCATTTACTCTAGATATTTTAACACACTGTTTTCTATTTTCTAAATAGCTTCTAAATAGATGTAATAGTTTTGGTTGATGATGTAGTGCTAGAATAAGTGAATGAAATTGTATATCTTGGTTGTGCTTTTAGCAGGGATAGAAGGTACACCGCGAATGTAGAGAGGAGAGTGAGTGCAGGGAATAGTGTGAATGGAACGTTGGGTAAGCTATTCCAAAGCGAGGTTTTCAGTCAAAAAGCTACGTTATTGTATGGAAGCGAGAGTTGGGTATGTCAGAAAGAGCATAAAAGTAGGATAAATGCGGTCGAAATGAGAGCACTACGTAAAATCTGTGGTGCAACGCTCGCTGACCACATTCGTAACAGTGAGATCCGAGAAAGAGTGGCATTGAAAGAAAGTGTAGGTGTTAAAATGCGAAAGGGCATGCTTCGCTGGTTCGGTCATGTGGAAAGAATAACAGATGAAAGATTGACAAAGCAGATATCAAAAAAAAAAAAAAAAAAATGAATGTTTGTATGAAAAGGGTTATGAATGTGAAGGAAGCAAGACAGGTTTGTCAGAATCGTGAGGTCTAACACTCGATACTCTCTGCCTACCCCGTAAGGGACTTGGCGTGAAGATATGTATGTATGGATGTATGTAAATAGCTTCTTAACCAATCTAACGATTTACCTCTAATGCCATACCTCTCAAGTTTTGTTAACAAAATTTCGTGTGATATAAAATAAAATGCTTTGCATTTGTCAAAAAAAAAACAGAAAGTGGATACTTTTTGCTATTAAGACATTCAGTTACTTTCTTAACTAAGTCCAAACATGCAAATACTGTAGACCTGCCTTTTTTAAATCCATACTGATTATTTTTTAATAAGTTAAAATGAATTAAATAGCTGTATAATTTGTCATATATTATTTTTTCAAAAATCTTAGAAATTACGGGAACCTAAAGTTATAGGTCTATAATTGTTCATATCACAAGTGTCCCCTTTTTAAAATAATGGCTTGACAATAGACTTTTTTAAGAGATCTGGATAATTTCCTTCTAAAAATGATAAATTAATTATATAACAAAGAGGAGTTGCTATAACACTGGCAACATTCTTTAGTATTGATGTGCTTATGTTATCATAGCCCGTTGCTTTTTTATTTTTCAAGTTATTTATAGACTTTATTATATCATGTTCATCGACTGGTGTTAGAAATATACTTTTATTATGATTAGACAAATTATGAGATTTTTTGCTGTTTGTAGAACTGGGCTGATTTTTTTAAATGACTTAGTCTGATTTATAAAGAACTCATTAAAATGATTACAAATTGCTTGAGAATCAATATATGCTAAATTGTTAATTTTAATTTGTTCAATCTCGTGTTTAGACATTTTGTTTTGAAATGAGCTTTTAATTACATACCATGAAGCTTTGCATTTATTGGAAGATTGTTAGATATATTTATTTCAATGACTCCTGTTTCTGAGATTCTAAAATACATTTTGTTAATACCTTTCTATAACGGATATAATTTATTTTATTCCCCTTTTTGTTATATCGGGAATAATGATAATTAAAATATAATTGCCGTTTTACTTTACAGCACTTTAAGAGACCCTTAGAAAGCCATTTATTTGTTATTGGCTAATTTGAAACTTTGATTTGAATTTTGGGAAAACGTAATTCATAAAATAAACTCAAGGTATCGTGGAATTCATTAAAGGCATCTTCACAATTATCAATAGTAAAAATTTCACTGAAACTTAAAGATGAGACGCATTCATAAAATTTGTCAATATTTTCTTGGCCAAAGAGACGCTTTGTTTCAAACCAAAAAGTACGCTTCGGTTTACAAAGTGACACTGGTTTAATGTCTACTTGTATACTTTGTGCAGTTTCATGGTCAGATAAACCAAGAATATGAGTATCCGAATAAACATGATCTAAATTACTAGCAATTACATCCAAACATGCATCTTTTTTAGTAGGTTTTAATATATGTTGACAAAAATTAATATTTTTTAAAATGCTTAATAAATTTTGTTAGTATTGATAGGTTGTAAAAGGTCTATTTTCCAATTTCCACATAAAACAAATTTCTTTTTCGAATTTTTAAATATATTTTCTAGTAATAATTCTAATTTAAAAAGAAAAACATCAACATTTGAATTAGGAGTACGATAAATACAAATTACTATTAAATTACAGTTTATTATCTCAACTGCACAGCATTCAAAAAAATATGTTGTGTGTATTTGTAAATCAAAAGTTTTATATCGAAAATCTTTACACGCTAATATACAGGTGCTACTACGACGCTAATTATTGCGCGAGAAATATGAAGCTGTATAGTAACCATCCAGTTTAAAATTTTGTTCAGAACCTTGCTTAAGGTTTCAGAAAGACATATTATGACATTTGTTTTGACCAGACAGTACCTGAGTTCACTAATAGCAGCTTGAAGATAGTCTCATTTATTTAGTGCACCAGCAATATTTTGATGCAGTAATTTAAAATTATTAACGAAAAAGCTGATTATCACTAGTTACATTTAATGATTTTTATTTATTTTTTGCCCGAAGTAGTAAGGTATGGTACCTTTTTTAGCGTATTTTCTGGAACTGTTATCTGTTCTTTAGACTTTTGAAAAGTTTCTTTCTTCAAACTAAAATAATAAGGTATATTCCCTTTTTAAAATTATTACATGCTAAACTTATATTTACTCTTTATGACATTAGTTTGTCTAAGTTTTGCTTATATTCGGCATATGTCCTCTTTGGTTTTTATAACGTTTTCATTAAATTTTGATTAATACGCGATTTGATGGTTCTACTTTATGGAAAAGATAAGAATTTATTTTTATATTCCTGATAATCTATTTCATTATTTAATTTAATAGACACACACTCAATATAAGTTTTGTGTGTATAATGTCCATATTGTTCTATATTTATATCTAGGAAGGTACAATTCTTGTGTTGGTTAGCAATCATGTTTAGTTTATGATTAAGAAGCGTTACATTTAAGTACTGATTTTGAATATTTTTTAACAAAAACACTTGTTTACACTTATTTAACTTACATAAAATGTTACTAACATTTGTAAACACAGAGTAAGGGTTACAATAATTTGAGCCGACTCCTATGATAGCATAATCCTTGTTGCACAAACCTGAAATACCACTAAAACTATGTGTTATTTCAGAAGAATTGGCGTTGAGTTTGACAGTTGATTGAACCGAATATCTGTTGTCATCTGAGAGTTTGGTAGACAAACCACGAACTCTTTGTTCACCTAATTATTTAGCTGTTTTAGTGAATTAAGTACTTTATTACTTGGGGTGGATCCCTTTATCCTCTTCCTTGGAGTTGCATTATTTGAAACTGAGATGTTCTTATTTGCTCCTCATTAACCCTCCGCAGCGAATTATTTTCCAAAACCAAGTTCTCTATCTCACGTTGTGCGCTTTCTAACTGACATTTTAATACATAAATTTCTTCGTGTAAATCTTTCTGGTTGTCACTTAAAGAAGATAAGTCTGACAAGATCCTGGCCAAGTAGTTTAAAGTAGAAGTTTCGAATGAATTTACCGATTCAGTTGACATTGCACGGTTCTTTTTCCTTAAAGTAATGTTGTTGAAGTCGATGTTTTCAAATTCAGTATTTCCATAGGTTGAATTTATTTTAATTTGGTTGGATATTCCTACTTAAAGTAAACTAATATTTCGAAATAGCTCCAAGATCAACAGAAAATTTAAATTTTTCAAAGATTTAAGTAACAGCCGGTTGAACAATTTTAAACTTTTGAAATATTCACATTTTAACACTTTGCACAGTTTTGTATATATAACTATAATTATGGTCGATTAAACTTTAAATTTTCACTATTAAATTATATAAATACACTATTTTTTACTAAATTAAATTGAAATTAATACAGCTGATTGAATTCGACATTGACAGCTCGAGTGTTGCCAGGGATTTCCTTGTGTGTGTTATTGCAAATTTTAGCGCATAATAAAGTGTATTCATCATGTATTCATTCATTCATTCATACGTCTCCTGACGTGACGGCTAATTCGAATGCAACCACTTCAGCATAAATTATGGCACCATAACACGCAAAAGTAACTGATTGCACTAGTGGAACAACCCAAGTTCCTGGACCGTCATAAGTAGGTGATAGTGAATCGTCACATATCTACACCAGAACATTGACTAATTCCTTGTACTCCTTCTAATCGAACTTATAATAAGGGAGCTTCAAAATAGTTTTTAATCATTCCCTTAAGCTACCGATAGTTCAATTGATAAATTTTGTATTTGGTTACCGAGAGCCAGCAAACCTTATATTAATAGGAAAACTAAGCTGCGCCATAATCGTGCCGTTAGGTTAGGTTTGGTTCTTAGTAAGGACCAGAAACCTTCTAAATGTTTACCTCAATGCTTATCCCGCCCACAAGAAATAAACGAAAAAATCATACTTATCTCATAAGTAAAAATTAATCCCCAATACCGTCATCATATCACACTCGAACGGATGCGCTAATTTTATTAGTTATTTTTTGTCAGGACATTTTTCTTATGAAAAACAAATCAATAGTCATAGTCAGTGCAGGTCACAGGGCAAATTCTGTTTTATCAGCTAGTTTGATATGAATCAATAAGTGTGTTTGTTTGTTTGTTTGCCTTTTCTACATTCTCCAAAAAATGGTATTTTGTAATGTCTATGAGCGCAAGTTTTTTATTTTCAATATAATGTGATAAGATTCCCGTGAGAGAGTTAAACAATTTGAGGCAGCAAAATCCGAGATGTGGACGTCCCCGAACACAGCGAAACTGGTTAAAAGCTTGCTTGTCAAGAATTACAAATAAGCTATGTGTCGGTCATTTGTCATAGTGTGGTCATAATTTTCTTTAGTATGTTTCTGTACTTAGTTACGCAAATTCATAACTTTTTTTGTACCAAAAACAGCTTAATGAACATCAAACGATTTTCACTCGGAAGAACTTCTAAAGAAGTCACCCATGAATCATTGAACCATAGAAACACTCAGAGCCAAATTCATAAATGCCACTTTTAATAAATCATAATCAAACTTACTGAGTCGAAAAACCTATTATTTTACGGGCGAAAACGTCTTAAAAGATTTATATAAAGCGTAAAGGACCTTACGATCCGCAGTTCGTTAACCAAAGCGTTTTTAAGGTGGACGAAACAACCAACCGTAATTATTATACACGGAATATGAACAATGTGATGGCTCAGCGCATTATATGGAAGATAATGAGGTGGAGTATACGCTTGAGTACTTGTGCTGTCATTGGACACTTTTTATAACAACTTATACTAGATGTTGTCTGTGGTTACGCCTGCGCATTAATGTAACTTAGATCTCCCACAAGAATCCTTTTAAATATCGGTATATAAAAATTGTGTATGACACTCTCTTTCCCAGCCTCCCAACCATGAAGCTATATTAATAATGGAGATTACATTCCTTAAAAGATCTGATGTCAATTTCTAAATATTGCTGACTCACTCTGAATTACCGACCTCTCTTTCTGAGATTCTGGTCTCTGGTCTGGTGTATCACAGATTGATCACGCCAGCGCTGGGGTTGGTATAATTTTATCATCTCGTTTAGCCTCAGGCATGAGAGAGTTTGGTTTGGTTGGTCAGAGACTGCTCTGGGCATCTATTAAGCTGGGAGTCACGCGAGTTTTTGTGGTAGCAAACTATGCTCTGGTCAACTCCTCGTCGACTTACGACCTGGAAAAGTTTTGGAATTCTGTGAGGGATGTTCTGGATATGGTTGAAGGAAATGAAAAAGTGATTATGTGTGGTGTTACGTTACGTGACAGACTGTTTAAGGAGTGGAAGCACTAGCGAGTACGTATTCCATTTGGAGGGCTTAAAAGGATTGAGAGTAAAAAGTTGCAAGACCTGAGTGTAGGAAGCATGTATGAGAGTCAATTCCAAGACATGCTGAATAGTCTGTGCCTACCGGACTTAGACGAGGAATACTGGCGGAAATTTTTGAAATATAGTATGGTTGATGATGCGAAAGAGGTATGTGGGAGCGCAAAGATGCTATGAATGGTGACGCATGGTGAGATGAGGAAATAAAAACCTTCGTCGACAGAAAGCGGAAGTTTGGCTAGACTATGTAGCATGTTTTCAGTCGAATGACAGTATGAAAGATTTGAAGAAAGAAATTTACCGTTGTTGCAAGAATATCACCAAACACTTATTAAAAGATAAGTGCGAAAGGGAAAGTATGAAACCAAAGAGAGGTTGGCTAACAGTTTCGAAATGAACACCAAACTCTTTTGGAGGGAGGTGAAGAAGTCTAGGAGTTGTTCGTCTGCCTCCATAATCAATAGAATCAAGTCAAAGAGTATTCTATCAAGCACGCATGACGTGTTAAAATATGGAGTAAATATGGTTACAGCTGAGATGATCAAAGGTGGTGGTCCTGCCGTCCGGGACTCTTTTTGGGTTCTTTGTAACGAATGTTGGAAGACCGGCAGAGTACCCGAAAACTGGAGGCGTGCGGTCAACGTGTCCTTGTATAAAAGCAAGGATTCACGCATGGACTGTACAAATTACAGGGGCATTAGTTTGATTAGTTTAGCATCAAAAGTGTATGAAAAAATAGTTGAAAGGAGAATGCAAGGGATGTTCGATGGAGCATTGTGGGAGGCTCAAGGCGGTTTCAGGTCTGGGAGAGGATATTTGGATCAAGTGTTTTCGCTCCGCAACATTGTAGAGAAGGATCTAACTGTGGGTCAGCTGTTTCCCGTGGTTTCGCCCGCGTAGTCTATTTATTTAATATTTAGCACTCCAACGCTACCCGTTGAAATTTTTAGATAAAAAGTAGCTTACGTCCTTCTCCCGATTTTGGAACATTTTTCGTTAGTGCTCAGCTGCTATTGGTCTTAGCATGACGATATTATAGCCTTCCTCGATAAATGGACTTTCTAACACTCGAAGAATTTTTCAAATCGGACCAGTAGCTCCTGAGATTAGCGCGTTCAAACAAACAAACTCTTCAGCTTTATAATATTAGTATAGATAGGACGTCTGTCGAGTCAGATTAAAATATAAAATAAATTATTGATCGATTGTTCGAAAAGTAATAGAATTTATGTTCTAAGAAACCGAACACAGCGCCATCTACTGGTTGTATTTGCAACCTAGATGTCAAACAATATTGAAGAATTTTATTGATGAATTTACGTACACCGCCATCTATGAGAACTTCATACAACTAACCAGTAAAAAAACAATTAATTAATACATTTTATTCGTTTACATTCACGACATAAGTGAATAATTGAGATGATAACCATCCTATCTTTTAATGCTTCGAGAAGAATCGATTGATCGATTGTTCGAAAAGTAATAGAATTTATATTCTAAGAAACAGAGCACAGCGCCATCTACTTGTTGTATTTGCAACCTAGATGTCAAACAACATTGAAGAATTTTATCGATGAATTAACGTACACTGCCATCTATGAGAACTTCATAAAACTAACCAGGAAACAAACAATTAATTAGTACATTTTATTCGTTTACATTCACGACATAAGTGAATAATTGAGATGATAACTATCCTATCTTTGAAGTTAGACCAAAATACGGGTACATGTGAAATTTGATTGAAATCGGTTCAGCAATTTTGGAGTTTATCAGCAACATACATCGTGACACAAGATTTTTATATGTATAAGATGTCTAAATTAACACCTTAAAAGCCTCTCGCTGTTTTCCTGGATTCAGAAGGCAGCTATTTTAGGGACGGCGCAAATTATGCGTCGATTCCTCGTAATATAACGTAGAAAATAAGAGATTTTAAATAAATGATAAATAAACTGCTGTTGAATAATTTGCTTACAAACATAATAGGATAATTTTGAAAACACACTATTTAAACACTTTTAGTGAGGACTAACTTTGTTTTTAAAGATTACTATGGCTTTTTTAGGGAGCAGAATACTTAGCCCAAAGTATGTTTACTAAAGTAAAATTAGTTGCGAAAGTCAAGTCAGTACTAAAATGTTGTTAGTCTACTTCATCATGCGTATTATTGTCTAGCATTCAACGACAAGAGAGTAGTGTTATATGTGGTTTTGAGGAAACACGTATAAAAGGAAAATTAAGATAACGAGTTGCTAACTTATAGCCTACTGGCAGCCGGTCCTAGCTTCACGCGAGTGGACAAACTTGTATTTTTTTGATATTATTCTTAAATTTTTTCTTAAATAATTGTCTTATTTATTGAAAAAACCGAATTAAAATCCGTTGCGTACTTTTAAAGGCCCAATCATACATAGGGGCATACAGTGGAAAGCGACTGCATGGATGGAATATTATGTAGTGATGTACTGAAGATGTCTTATGTGACTTTATCCCTCATATATTAACACAACAATATTATTATGTTGCAATGTTACAACTGTTGGTATTGCTTTGCAACCTAGTGGTAAATGATAGCGAGTAGGTATTACGCAATAACTTCGCACCTCTTGACACTTGACAGCACAGTTGACATTACCGGTGTCAAATTGCATTTGTGAAGCCAACTAGGTTTGGTTGTATTTGTCAGACGGGGAAAGCTGAAAAAGTGTGTTGAAGTAGATTAAGCCCCAACTGAGCTTTTCTCTGTTGAAGTCCAACACTTACGTTACCGCGCTCTATTTCTAAATTTGGTTATCACTTTTCTTTTCTACATTGAAATTTTTAAATTGCATATGTTTAGAGATAGATTAGATTTTAAGTCTAGTGTAAGTTAGATTAGTAATTAAGATTTTACTTAGATTAGTAATTAACATTTTAATTAAATTATATATTATGTCTTTCTTTCTCTTTATATTTTACTAGCGGCTAGCGGAGATGAATTTACACATTGAAATCTTGTCTCATGCAACCGTGCAGTTTTTGTATACTAACCAAACATTTTCAATACAAAGTTAAAGGCACAGTTTGATTTATGTAATAATATTATTTTCTAAAGCCATTAAACATCTTGTTTTTGTCGTAATACTTCAAAGTGCATCCTTTGTCTTGACCAAGGTTTTGTCCTTTTAATTTCACATGTTGATAATATCTAGAAAGTTTTATTGAACACTTTTATTATAAATACTAAGTTGAGATGACAATAATTTTAAAGTAACATTGTAAATAATAAATGAAATTAAAAAATAGTAACCTGCAACAAAACCTAAATGTAATACAACTAAGAACTATTCCGATTAGGTCAACTTACAAAAAAAAAACACTCAAAATTTGTCCACCTGTTAATGAGTTATAATGCCATATAAAGATTTCAATTTTTAAACACCTCTCATTTTCCGTCGAGGGTTAAAATTATTAAATCGGTTCACAAATGAAGGAAAATTAATTAAATAAATAAAAATTTAAATGAAAATGTCATTTTTCCTTGCTAATGAATATTGACACGTTGACAATTAAAAGAAATATTGGAACTGAAACTATCAGATTTGCATACTAGTGGTCGGAAACTTGTGCGGCAACTTATACTACTCGTATATAAATATATAATTTAGTTCAGTAATCTATGTTCGTCATGTTTAGGAAATCTGTTATTTAATTTTAATTAGGTCAACTACACAACATAACAACGTAGTTTTATAACTATGTTTGCATTATGTAGTCGTCTATTGGGGATTGGTATAAGCCAAATTCAGAAAATTTTACACAAAGAATTGAAAGTCCGGAAACTTTGTTGTCGTTGGATCCCTCATGAACTGACAGCGGAGCAGAAGAAAAATGGTGCTTACAAATGCTACTGATGTACGACCTCGGACATCCTATAATGCTGTTTATGACATTGTCACAGGAGACGAAAAGTGGATTTATTGTTTTGAAGCAAAAAAAAAGGAATCTTGTGAATGGGTGTTTGAAAATGAGAACAGGCCAACAAAAGTGAGACAGGCGAGAAGCGTTGGTAAAAAAATGATCGCCTTTTTTTCTCAGCTACGGGTCCCATCTGTACAATTCCACTTGAATATCAAAAGAGTGTTAATGCCAAGTGGTATTCTACCTTTTGTTTACCCAAGGTATTAGAAAAAAATCGCGAAAAACAACCCAAAAGCCGCATTCGCTTACACCATGATAAAGCTTCTTCACACACGGTCAACAAAACAAAGTCATTTTTAGCTTCCACTACATAAGATATTGTTAATATATGAAACAACATTTCAATTCAGTGAGATTTATTTAATAACGTATACAAAGTTCCTTATAATATCTATAAATAAATATATCTTGACAAGTCACACAAATTGAATCTAACCGCAAAGTAAGCTAATTATATGCTTGTGCTATGGATGTTAGTCAACGATTCTAATGCATAGAAATACTTTAATAAATACCAGAATAAATTTAATAAGCACCCATACCCGAAAATGCAGACATCTAAATGTTCATCACACAAATGCCTATCCCCGTCGGGAATCGAACCCGAGCTTCGCGGTTGGTTGGACCAAAGAGGCGGTCTATCAAACCAAACATATCAAAATGTTATCTATTCTCATTATAAGAGAGCCATTTTACCTATTTAGTTAAAAATACGAAGCTCAGAACTAAAACAATACGGTTCGTAAAAGTCAAAGACTTATTTTCCGTAGTTTCCGTACTGAAAGTGAGCATAAACATTAAATTTATCTTTATAAAGGAGCATTTACAATTGCAAACAGCTTTTCTAAGTTGAGTAAAGTTTAACGATCGCTGCTGATACGGTGACATACGCGCCTTAAAAACACGTTTCGTTTATTTTAGAATAAATTTGAGTGAAAATTTGTTAAAACTTAGTCCAACATTTATAAAGTACTAACTTTCCGCCGCAACTTTGCCCTCATGGAATTCCCAAGAGAGCATTCAACCGGAATAAAAAGTATTCTAATCACCAAGTCAGCTCATACCCTGTCTGTATACCAAATTTCACTAAAATCCGTTCAGTAGTTTCTGTGTTATTGACGGACAAAGATCCAAACATTCAAACAAAGAAACTTTCACATTTATAATTTTAGTGTGACTAGGTTGTTGTTTTCCAGCGAATTTCGGACTGTATTTACAAACTAGCATCATTTTGGTCAAGCGTTATTAAGAGGAGGTAGACTTTTAGAGACAGATTTTAAAACAAAGTAAACTATGTTCGTGTGAGCGCCGCAGACATACAAATTTTAGCGTCGGCGGAAAACGAGAACGCAAAATTCCTATGTGGCTTTAGACCCACAATTCTTGCTTCTTCTATGAATTCCATATGATTCGTCACCTAAATACAGAATCCCTTTGCATAATCCATACATATTACATACAGTAAATTACTTTTTATATGACGTAATCCTTTTAATCCTATAAAGGATTAAAATTAAATATACTAGAACAAATAGAAATTATTAAATGTAATAACGAATATTCAATTACACTGTTAAACAAACAAACTAATTTGACTTATTCACCCCTGCTACATATGTTTAACAACAACGGTGCTACCCCGAGTACACCACGAGTACTTACTAAAGCACACCCGCGCACGAACTCGCCAAACCCTGTAAATAGAGCGAGTCGCATGCGCGCGCGCCAGTGTCTGCTCGACCTTCGTGGAATGCAGTCGAATTCTCCTGATGATGCTTCGGTTACGAAGCGAAACGTACGTTGAGTTTTTAGTAGTGTATGTATTGTTGGTGCTAATAAAACAGTTAAGTGGTGTGTGTTGTGTGGAGCTGGATATATTTGGGAGTTTTAGCTTCCGGTAAGTCCAATTCATTTTCAGTGCACTATTTTGCCTGTTTTGTTACGCTATAATATGTATACATTTTTTTGGCGGAAAATTGCAAATTAAATAATTTTATGTGGATTTAAGTATGGATTTCCGCAAAGTAACGCCTTCTTCTATCAATTTTCCCCTTACTTTAACATTCTGCGGGCAGCAGTTAGTTTACTGCTACGCTATAATGATTGTTGAACTGTTGTTTGAAAGATTAGTTTTTCAGACAAGTATAATTTTCGTTGTAGAAATAGTCAAAATCATATGTGTCAACCTACTACTCGTAATAGCCCCAATATGACTTAGTTCAAATTATAAGTAATTTATGAACCTCGTTATGGTGGTCGTTATCGCACCCTTATAGTTATCAATTACTAATGTGGTCAGTAAAACCTATTCAGTGAATGTGAACTCGTTTCGACACTCTTAGTATAAATTATTACGGTCTAATCCACTGATCATTCATTTTTATGTCTGACGACAAAGGCTGCTGCCACCGACAAAAATCTTTATATTGCAGCTTAAAGCCTCAAGTTTTTTACCGGAATTTCAAGCTTTATTGTTATTCGGCTTAATGATAGTAACGTGTTGGTCCGGGCTTGTTTGGAGAATAGACCATCTGCCTTCTTGCCTGGTAGTTCGTAAAAGGCGAGCATAGGCTTATCGTCACTATCACCGTGACATCTGACTAGGTGGTAGAGTTTCGCAGCGATTCACCCGGATTGGTACCACCGCCTTACTCCTTCCGCAATAACGTCATGAAGTGTTCCGGTTTGGAGTGTAAGGTAGCCGGCAAACTTACTTTTGCTAGAGGCCTAATATCTCGGCATCAGGTTGGCAACGCATTATTACTACCTTTGGTGTCTTTAGGCGGCGTGAATTTCTTACCATCAGGAAATCCGTCTGTTTGTTTGCCTTCTAATATCATAAAAAAATGTTAGAAAAAAATAGTTTATATACAAATACTACAATAGATCAACAGAACTGTACTTCTACGTATTGTACTAATCACAACATTTATTCTAAAAGTATTCAATATCATTTTATGTAATTAGGCTCGCTTACGCTTATAATACATGTCTAGTATTTAAGGTTTGTTTCAGTCTGTAGCTTTATTTATTTAAATTGATGCAAAACAGAAGTCTTTCCCTAATTTTTGCGAATCAATCGGTAGTGAAAGAACCTAACTCCAAATGGTGTGCTTCCAACTTAAGCCGAATCTTCGAAAATTCAAACAATTTTCGTAACAGGTAGTGGAAGATATTTCCTGAAATTCCTATATCCATGCATTGAGTATCTGTTTTGTCATTCTTTTCACATGACCAAACTAACAGAGCATGCCCGCCCTTTCTCAGTTTTAAAAAACACTTTCTTTCAATTCTACTCTGTCTCGGATCTCACTGTTGCAAATGCGGTTAGCGAGCGTAACACTAGCGATTTTCCGTATCGCGTTTCTTTTGGCATGCCTAGCGTACGGTATCGTACAAAATTATATATATATATATATAGCTATCGCACATAGCGTTGCCCGTGTGTTTAATGGTCTGACAGGATAGTTTTTGAAGTGAAAACTTCTTTAGTGGCGTTGCTCACTTTATTTAGAATGGATAAAAACTTCTAAACTCGCGTCAAATCGTCAGAACGTGAGACGGCGCACTGCGCATGCGCAAATAAGACAGTGCGAGGTCTAAAATAAAACGTAGATTTTTTGCTGTTTTTATATTGCTTAGATATTTCCGAAGAGTATAGGATTCGCAATGGATAATACGCCGCAATATACCTACCATTACATTCTCACAAGACAACGTGATAGCAGATACGTATAATATCAATAGACATTGCTCTTTTTGTTTCATCTTGAAAATAAGCTTTATGTGTAGACGAGCAACGTTTGTGATACAGATTATGACGACGCTCCTAGCAGTCTTACTTTAGCGAGTTTTTGTCACGCCAAACGTAGGTTATTGATATGAAAATAATATTTGTGCATAAATGATAGTACTTTCATACTAATACTTCATATTTTCGTGCCAAGTTATTCCCTAACCATTTCGAAATATCAAAAATGCACAACGTTAATATTCAAGTTTTTACTTCTGGCGGTACTACCAAAGTGCAACCCGTCTTTTTTCGGGATAAAAACTATCATATGTGTTAATCAAAGTTACCCTCTATCTTTGTGCCAAATTTTATAAAATCTGTTCAGCAGTTTCTGCGCGAAAAAGTAGCAAACAAACAAAAAAAACATACAAACTTTCAAATTTATATTATTAGTAGGATAATACAGAAACATGGATAGTCCAGGGATATTTATTTCTTTATTATTATAATATAATAAAGAAATAAATATCCCTGGACTACTCACACAAATTGAATCTAACCCCAAAGTAAGCAAATTATATTTTTCATCACACAAATGTCTGCCCCCGTCGAGAATCAAATCCGAGCCTCGCGGTAAGTCGATGTAGTTAGGCATGTACGCTAGCCACTCGACAAAAGAGGCGGTCAAAATCGAGCGGAAAAAAATAAATTACGACAGTAATTAATGTGAACTTACTTGATCATACTTTCGTATATCGTGTGTGTTTACATAAATTAATTTGTGTGTGCCAAATTTTATAAAATCGGTTAATCAGTTTTTGCGCGAAGGAGTAGCAAATAAACAAAAAAAAACGTACAAACTTTCACATTTATAATATTAATAGGATTGTACAGTCTTATAATCTTAATATATATAAATTACGTGTCACGTTGTTTGTCCGCGATGGACTCCTAAACTACTGAACCGATTTTAATGAAATTTGCATACCGTCTGCAGATTGATCCAACTTGAAAGATATGATAGTTTACATCTCATTTTATGATCAAACAAATTACCATCCGAGCGAAGCCGGAACAGGCAGCTAGTCTATTATATAATCTTTAAACTAAATAAAATGATACTAAAATTTTATTTGGTTGACTTATGCTAGTTAACATGCAAAATCATCACATTGTGATTTCACATGTTTGCTCCTATAAATACAAGCGTGAGTTAAATTAAATTTATTTTGTTAGTTAATGAGTTATACAAAAGTGTAATTCAAAGTGTGAGTTTGTTCTTTTGAGCCGTATGTCCTATATTGTAACAAAAGTTACAGTTCTCGCAATAGTGTGGATCTACGGTTTTGTCGTCTGCGAGTGTAATGGTGACAGTAACGTTGTTTGATTGAATGGGTTTAGTTCGATAAGAGCCTGCAAGCACTTTTTAATACTTTTGCTTGAATTTCTTACATTTCAAACAAGTCTCTATTTAAATAAAAATTTATTTAGTCCAGCCTTTCCCAAAGTGGGCGATAACGCCCCCTTGTGGGCGCTGGAAGCCTAGAGGGGGGCGGTATAAATCTTGAAAAAAATGTTTTTTTTTTAAACTAGGCGCAACAAATATGTTATTGAGGTTATTGACAAGAAAAAAACGAGGGGGGGGGGCGCTACAAAACAACTGATTTTCAAAGTGGGCGTTACATGAAATAAGTTTGGGAACCTCTGATTTAGTCCAACAAAATAATTCAACACCAACAATAGCTTTTTGCTATCAAAAAAATTAAGACATTGCTTTAAAAAGTGTTGCTGATTTGTTTATTTTTTTTTAAATTTGTACAATTTAAATTAATTGCATGTTAAAATCACATGACAGATTAATGACTTTATGGTGGCAGGAACAGGAACGGCGATGGTACGAGTATCAATTCGGCCGAATTGCCAGCAAATTTTGTATCTAAATACAGCTTGTTTGACTTCTAAATAAATTCGCTTCTTTTTTTCCTGCCAAAACTAAATAAACACATTCTTGAGATTCCATTTTCCCGCACTAATTGCTAATGAATAACCTATAAGGGGTAGTTACCGAAAATTAAGGTCCATAATACCCATTTATGTTTCGAAGATAAAAATGAGTTTCCTTGCTTCTTTTTGTATTAATATAATGATTACACCGAAACTGTTTATATTTTCATTAAATTTATTTATTTATTAATACCATTTCACATGGTATTAATAAATAGGATGTTATTATTGTCCGTTGACATCATTTGAAGTTACAACAACCTCGAAAACAGACAAGCTCGTAAAATGCGAGCATAGGCTTACCATCACTAACACCGTGACAACCGACTAAGTGGTAGAGTTTGGCAGCGACTCGCCCGGATTGGTACCACCGCCTTACCTATTCCTGCCGCCATAACGTCATGACGTGTTCCGGTTCGGAAGGTAAGGTAGCTGGTAAACTTACTTTTGCTCGAGGCCTAACATCCCGGCCTCAGGTTGGCAACGCACCATTACCACCTTTGGTATCTCTAGGCAGCGTGAATTTCTTACCGAAATCCGTCTGCTTGTTTGCCTTCCTATGACATAAAAAAAAGCAATTTTTATGCTTACTCAAACAGTATAGAAGTTCAATAAATGTAATAAAGCAATTTATATAATACTAGCCTGTGGCGTTGCCCGCGTGGTTAGTACTCTCAAAGGAACATTTTTTGTTTATAATAACTATCCTATGTGTTAATCCAAGTTACTTGCTATGTGTGTGCCAAATTTTAAGAAAAGTGGTTGTGCAGTTTTTACGTAAAGGAGTAACAAACAAATAAACATACAAACTTTCACTTTTATAATATTAGTAGGATTCGTTGATCATACTAAGGTATTCGATTCGATTTTGCAGTCTAGATTAATACGGAAACTTTTAGCAGCTCTACTAGAGTCGGTTTTTTGGGTCTTGATTGGCAACATTATGGAATAAATATATACGTAGAGAACCATGGCCGTCTAAAATTTGCTAATTACATTGTGATACTGTCCGGAAGTTATACTAATTCTCAAATCATGCTTCACACGTAAATAGGAAAAAATAGGAATAAGTAAGAACTATTCTGAAACTAAAATTACGATAAACGGAAAGAAAATATCTGTTGGTGTCCAAAATAAAATATAGAATACGTATATACGTAATACGATATATACATAACATAATATACTATAGCTAAAATGTAATGGTTAAAAGGGGATAGACAGAAGGATAAAAATATCATGCAAAAAGTAGTATGGAAAATATATTCATATATAAAGAAATTTTCAAAAGAAGTCTTTTCCATCGACAGAAATCGTAAATTAATGAACAGCGTATTATTACCAACTTCAATTTATGAATACCAATCCTGATTACTCACAATAGAAACTATGGGAAAACGCAGAACTTTTCAAAGATCAGCGTAGAGACCAATGCTTAGTGTAAGTCTTAAAGATAGAAAAAGATGTTAGGGTTTGAGACTGGAAACAAAAGTCGAGGATATTGTCACTACGGTATGTACATAGAAATGGTTATAGGCAGGACATCTTGCTAGAACGTTGGAGTGGACGCATAATTTATTGGTACCCAAAAAAGGTAAAAGACTACAAGGACACCAAAAGAAACGGTTTCAAAACATCTGTGTACCTGATCAGCTTGAGGCCAAGTCACCTGTGCGCCTGTTTAACCAGTTTAGAAAAACCAGCCAAAAAATAATGGCATACTAACAGACAGTCCGTACCAGCCACTAAGTCCTTGTAAAAGTTAAAATTTTCTAAAATTGTAAAAAAAAACTAACTCTGATATTAAGACTACACAGGAGATTTCCTATTATTTGACACTTTTCAAGTCAATAACACAAAAGGGATATCAATATAAAGTCAAGAGTGGATCGATTTCTAAGTACTTTAAAATAAGTTACTATACCTTTTGTAAGTTCCGATTTTTTATCTTATTTGTTCCTTTAAGAACTACCTTAAAGCGATAAATAAGACAAACACCAACTGGTACTAGTTCATAGTTGAATTTTAGGACAAATTGTATATGGCATAATTTAACATAAAAAAACTAACAAACACAGCTTCAGTACCATTTTATTACAATGGTAAATATACAGAAGTAACCAAATAACAAGAATCAGAAAACCCTTTTTCACATGGACCATATAAATGGTACTTGCTTGAAGTGAAGTTGAAGTGCTTGTTGTTTACTACTTCTATATTATTACTACTTATATTTTATTTTATAAAAGTAAGTCTTCACAACCGTCGCTCGCACCGTAGCTTCTCGTAGCAAATCTGTAGACGCTCTACAACGAACCCAGCAATATGAACGGTCAATGGACTGGCCAAAGAAAATATAATCCCTACGTTTTAGGACTGGCTTAATCAGCTACAATTAAAATGTGAAGTATGTCATCTTTTTTTAATTGGCTAAATTGTTGCTATCCTTGTGGTTTTTACAACTTCACTGGACTTTTTATGTCCTTCATGAACATGTGTATATTACTTTACTATGTCATCTGGATTGTAAAGCAAATCTCCCGGATTACTTCAGCAACCTTAATTATTCCTGCCACCGTTGCGTCAGTCCTCGCCATTTTGATATTTTGTGGTGGAGGTTCTACACACTTATAATGAATCTGTATAAGAATGAATTCTGTACATAGAATATATTTAAAAATGGGGTCTAAAATGGGCAGACGAACACATTTCTACCATTTTTAGAATTTTTTATTGTCTGTATTTCGACCGCGTATGACGCTGAATCTGCTGAACCGATCATAATTCGACATTCGACAGGTATGTTCCGAGAAAGGTTTTTTTTTATTTCACGTACTAAAGGGGTTCCCGTGGAAGAGAGGTAAAAGTCAAAATATGAATTTGGCAGTAATTCATAAACATTGTGTGTAATTCGACTTATTTTTTTTTTAGTTTTGTTTTATGTGCTTATCATAATATTCTATATTTTTCAGTACTAAAAATAGTGTGGCTAGTGATCAAATGACTTGGAGTCTGGAATATGAAGTAATGTTCAGACATACATATTATCTTACGTGGTTACATGTCTTCATACCTCGTCGTATATGCAGGATAGGCAGAGGTTATTGAGTGCCAAGTGAACGAAGTTTGCCGAGTCGGCTAGTGTGTTAAGTAAAGTTGTAAAAATGTTATTTTTTATGAAATTTGTGAGTGGTGGTTGTATTTCAAGCGTGTCAACTACCAAAAGCCAATATTAAATACTAAAACATACTTATGCTGTAGAAATAAAGGCATTTCGTATTTCATAATTCTTACTACAATTAGGTAGCCGATAAAAAAAATAGTAGTAACAACATAATAAATACCAATAGATAATGAAATTCCTGTAAACATAATGGATAACTAGTCGAAAGAATAAAAAAGTATCTTCACGCCCATATCCCATATATAGGTAGTCAGAGGCACAACCAGGGCACCCGCGACTAGCCGAAAACACTTAGATATAACTGACGAATATCCAGGAAGTATTGGCGTTATGGCAGCAGGAATAGGTACCCTACTTATCCCATTTTTCAGTGTTTTACCTACCTTACGGTGTCACCTATTTTGGAACCCATACGACCGAAATACTGCCCAACTTCCGACCATACAAGCTATGGATTCGTTACATGTCGGCACCACAACGGCTTCTCGCGCATGAATAAATCGATCACCTATGTCACTATCAAACATTTAATTCGTTTCCTTTTAAGGTAAATTCATAAAACTCATAATAGAAAACTTAAAATGTTTTTGATGCAGATAAAAATTAAATCAATTAACAATAGGATGGGAAATGTAACACTCATATAAATAAGAGTTAAGTAACAATCTTCTATTTTCTTCATTAAAGTAGAGTAAAATAAATACTCGATTCTGTTCAGCTCGGTGTTTGATTAATTGGCCCGTATTATTTCAGTTTCAGCATTTGTGAAAAAGCTTCTAATTTTAGACACAATTGAGTTTCAGCAACGTTGTTTTAGGAGAGAATAAGGGGATGATATTTCTGTACGCACAGAAATAACTGAAACAAAATTTCGTCCTTTATAACGAATAAATGTAATTTGCATATTTTACACAGAAGACATTTACTTGGCAATCCTACTTCCCACTAATATTATAAATGCGAGTTTTAATGTTTTCTTTCACGCGAATTCTACTGAACAGATTTAAAGAAACTCTGCAAATATATTGTTAATACATCAGAATAACTTATAGGCAACAATTATCAAAAAAATATACTTCAGCATACGAGTGAAGCCGCGAGTAGAATCTAGTAATAGATATCTCTGAACTAATTACACAAATAGATCTAACCTTAAAAATTACAATGTATACGGTTAGCCAAAAAAAAGTTTAACTAAAATTAATTTATGCAGGAAAGCGTATTATAAAAAAGTATCTTCACACCCATTTCCCCGAAAAGGCATCCAATCCCGAGCAACATTTTTTTATTAGAAAATTATAAAAGCCAAGTTTTCTTTTTGTTGTCGGACCCGGGAGTCGAACCCGGGACCTCATGCAGTCAAGTCCAACATCTGAACCGCTAGACCACAAAGGCGATTATAATATGAATTAATATGTGAATGAAAAAAATCAAAGGACAATTTAAGTTTCCTTAATGTCTTGAACATTAAGCATGTATTTTTTTAAGTTTAATTTTTAATGAGTGAAATTTTATAATATTGCACTGGTTTAAATGGAAAATGTGTACATTCTTGTGTGTGGACTTGTGTCTTCGGCTAGTCGTGGGTGCCTTGGTTGTACCTCTGCCTACCTCTTCAGGGATATGGGCGTGAAGATACTTTTTTTTGTGTACATTCTAATTATTTTGAATTAAAATTTATACCAATTCTGTGAGTATTAAATAACTGTACCAGTTGTATGAGCACAAAGGAGGTGGTACTCTGCAGTTTAGGTATGTTCGACCAGCGATACTTATAAAAAGAATATGCTTTACACGTTATCACTTGCCAATCAGCGTTAGAGCTGTCGATCTTCACGCCAACGGCGTCGCGCGTATTTATCGTGTCTTTCTTACTACACTCGAGAGCAAGTTATTAGCATAGGCTGAAAAAACCTGAATATCTCTGAATTGAAAAAAAAATATTCGTCATAAAATAAACTAAGTTTGATACACAATTTCAAATCTCATCAATAAAATACAAAAACTTACATGTTACCTTAAACTTTATTTTATAGAAAAGAAAAATAAAAATTTACGACTTGATTGTCATAAAACAAAAATATTGTAATACTGATTTTGCTGGAGCTTTTACTTTTCCCAAACTATAAACTATAACATATATTAGCTTCTCGTGAAATTGAAACAATCTCTCTGCGATTTGGCGTGCTGTATACCAAATTTCGGATCCGTTGTTGGAGAATATCCTCCCACTCCTCAACTAGAACAATTTTCAGCGAAGTGTAATTGGACATCGATTCTTTTGTCGCACACGTTGATGAGCTCATACCAGGTATGCTCTATTTGGTCTAAGTCAGACCTACGCACCGGCCACTCTATTGGGCAATATTTACTTCTTGAAAGTAATCATTCACTATTTGCGCAGTGTGAGCTCGGGCATTTTGATAGTAATTTCTCAGTATGATTTTTGTTAAAAAAGAGTCAATTAAAACTTTTTCAAACAACACAATATTTGTTACACTACGAAATGTTATTGGTTGTCATAGACATAAAAATATCATATTGACTGTTAATTTGTATGTAAAATGTTATAGCGATTTGAAAGATTTTATGTATCATATGACAATGAAAACATAGACGATAACATGCTGATAGATAATCCTGCCGTATAGACACAATAGATGTCATCGGTGCTTTAGGGATTTTCTAGTATGATCTAGTATGACATGGCGGGCCTCGTATTGGATGCAATTTAACATCAAAAGATAAAAGTTTGAGCGTTTTCCGCTAAAAATCTGCCTTTACTTTAAATGTGCTTGAAGATTTATGATCAAACACAGGCTACCTTGTTCATTATAAAAAAAAATCTCTTATCTCATAACAGGAGAAGTTGAGTTTAAAAATAACAAAAACTACACTTATTTAATCTTTCTCATATGAACTGTTATTAGCTGTTAGCCGAAACTAAACTCGCTGGCCTGGCTGGTACATGTGTAAATGCGTTCTTGTTGTCACTTCTTTTTGAAAAATATCATACTACAAAATACCAAAGTAATAAATTTCGTAAACGGGCATATGAAAATATTTTCCCTTATTTGAACAATAAGAGAACATTTCTCGAATCGGAAAGTTTTCGTTCACAACAAATTAAGTTCATATATTATTTAGTGACTTATGTAAATCCAAAAGAAGCACGAGTTAAATTATGCCATGTAACATCTGAGTTTATACATTTATTTATTAAATTAATATTTTAGTCGCCTCTGTGGTCTAGCGGGCCAAGTGTTGGAATTGACTTCGTGAGATCCCGGGTCGGGCAACAAAAAAGAGAATGTGGCATTTCCAATTTTATAATAAAAAAATGTTGCCTGGGATTGGATATGTGCCCGGTTGGCGATAGGCTTGCCACCTATCACATTGTGGGACTTAGTGTCTTCGGCTAGACGTGGGTGCCCTCGTTCTGCCTCTGCCTACGGGGATTAGGTGTGAAATTACTTCAATATTTTATTTATCTTAGGCTATGTTTCACAATGTATCAGTAAAGCAATCAGTAGTTACTTATTGAGTAAATTACTGAACGGTTAAATCCTTTTAGCGACTTACAATGCGTTTTAGAACGGTCCTAACAGTATTTTTATGTGTCGAGTAGTTACCTAGCATTTAAGAGGCTGACAAGTGGCAACAATAATTAATATTTGGGTTCCGAAGCACAGTTTTGTAAAACTAGCCACTGTTTTTGTCTAATATTTTTACTGTTTTACATTACATTTTATAAAATACAAAGAAAAATTATAAATAAAACAGAGTTTGTTAAGCTTTAGTTTATGACAACAAAACCAAATAAAATTGATTGCATAATATATAAGAATGCACTTTTGAGGAAATGTAAATGTCATCTGTCTTTTGGGAAGTGCCAAATAGTCTCATATAACTCAATAGTCAAAAGGTTGAACATCTTCACAACGATATCCCCGAAGAGGCACCTACGACTAGCCGAAAACACCCACAATGTGATAGGTGGCAAAACCAGGCACATATCCAATCCCGAGCAACTTTATCTTTCTTAGAAAATTGGGAATACAAATTTTCTATTTTTTTAGCCTGCCCGACATGGGGATTGAACCTCAAGAAGTCAAGTCCGACGCCAGACCGCTAGACCGAATTATTTACAGCCTTCAAGGTTCGGTAACTAAATAAAAAAAATCATCTTACTCCTCTTCGATGTTATCAGAAATATTCATAATTTTCAAAACAATATTTTACAGTAATAAACCCTAATGAATTAACAATAGCAACTTGGTACTAGGTACGACGACCTAGCCGAATAGAATGTATTGAACACATCTGTTGACCATATTGTGTTGAAAGTTAAAGTTAACTGGACAAGTAAATAAGTTAATCGACTATCTATCCGACTTATAAGTTACTGGGCAGTTTAAGTGATGATTAGTGTTACTTGATGAGTGTGAAACGCGAAACCATGTTTTACTTTGTACTTAACTTTTAAGTAGCCTACTTAGAACTTTACTTAGACATTGTTAAACATAGTCTTAATGTCATTACGTTTTTCTCCCAGTTAAAAAACACGTATTAATTTAAACTAGTGGTAGCGCATTGGTCGAAATTCTACCATAATAAGTTTTAATATCTTGTTAATAAGAACGCCATCTTCATTTCTCAAGACCAACTACTTTGTTTCCAAACTGGTTGATTAGAGTTTGTGCCCCATCTGTGATCTTTTATCGTTATCATCAATATATTTGTTTGTGGGTATCAAATGCATAGTACATGTAATGTTTTGTTTTTAGGATTAATGCACATAATAAACATTATCATTAAACAATATTAGCGTTCTGCATTTCTCCTACACATAAATTATAAGTATGCCAAATTTCATACTCCTCCGTCAAAGCAATTTTCGTAAAAAGGGGTCCAAAGTTTTTGCTTCATGTATAAATATTATGATTAAAATGAACTTGTCACATTTTTTAAACACGCTTTTGATAAAAAAAATAATATAAAAATACTAATGGAACTAAAATTAACATACACCTATAAGTGAAAGAGGAAAGAGTTGTGATTAGTTTAGAAAATAGCCTTGGTTTCTTTCTCGAATATCTTTAATTTTTTCCCTGTTCTTGTCTGGGTCTTATGTTTAGAATATACCATCTACCCCTCTGATTAAATATTATAAATAATAATTTAAATCTTGGCTTAACAATAAAAAGAATATTTTTATTGCTTATCCAAGATTTAAATTATTTAATTATTTCGTTGATTTCATCACGTGAAAAGAGTGGCATACAAAATATTTACAAATCAGATATTCATCATCAGATATTCAATGCGAATAATGGCTATAAGTACCCGGAAAAGGGGTTTCAACACAATAGGATCAAATCACTAGAGTTTAATAGCAAGGTTGTGTCAAGATTCTTCGAATTTTGCGTGTTGTATTGGAAGAGTGATGAATGTGAAAGGAGCAAGGCAGTCCTGTAGGCATCGTTAATCTTGACACTATGCTCTCTATCTATCCTAAAAGAGACTTGCCAT
>NJDC01002240.1:62121-85069 GCA_002245475.1 Calephelis virginiensis | reverse complement strand
TCAACACAATAGGATCAAATCACTAGAGTTTAATAGCAAGGTTGTGTCAAGATTCTTCGAATTTCGCGTGTTGTATGGGAAGAGTGATGAATGTGAAAGGAGCAAGGCAGGCCTGTAGGCATCGTTAATCTTGACACTCTATGCTCTCTATCTATCCTAAAAGAGACTTGGCATGTTGATACGTATGTATATGTTCTTATGTATGTATCCATTTTTCGCCGTTATACTCTAATGTAAAGCTTGATGATAAGATGTCTTTAGATATTTACCTCAATTTACCTCATTTTACTTAGGTCTGTTATATATCTTGCCTTAAACCTGTATGCGCTGGATACATTTATTTACATTTATGACTAAAAGTGGGTACTTTCAAATTTCAATTATAAAAAAAGCTAGAAAGTAAAAGTTTTTTTTTAAATTTAGTTTATTGATTGTTTTTTAGTCTAATTAAAAAAGTCTAAGTTAGGTTTATGTTAATAAAGAGTCGGTTTTTGTATGAATAACTTGTTTTCCATTACATGCGACCCAATATTGATTTGTATTGGCAAATTAATATGCGAATTCTGCAACCATAGTTGAAGACAGATCTTTCTTATTGCTATTTTATTAAGTGTCGATGTTAGGTTTGGATGTTTACCGTTAATGGGTAATTAGGATACCAAGTACAAATAGGCCGCGTATTATTTGCTCAGTTTTTGTTGCGTAGTTCTTTTAAAACCATAATATGAATTGAATCACAATAAACATTGAATGATAAAATCTTGAACTGTCATTTAAGAACATTTTAAATACCACAACATGGATAAAACCTAAACATTAGCTATGTCTCGAATTTTTCATAGATTTAAAAAAGTATCGTATTTTTGTTTATAGAAGAGGAAACAAACGAGCAAGTGGGTCACCTGATGGAAAGTAACCACCTCCACCCACGGACATCCGCAACATCAGTAATATCACAGATGCGTTGGCAACCTTTAAGGAATGAGTACGCTCTTTTCTTGAAGGTTCCTAAGTCATAATTGTTTGGGAATACCGCCCTCGGTAACTGATTCCACAAAGGTTTTTTGCGGGGTAAGAAATGTTTTCGGAATCGCACAGTTGTAGATTGCAACGCATCAAAATGATGGGAATGATACCTTAAGCTCCAATACGATGTCTGAAGGTGGAAATCAGCGGCTGGAATTAAGCCAAATAACTCCTCAGAGCATTCCCCATGATAGATGCGGTAGAGAACACTGAGTGACCCAACATCTCTACGCAACGCCAAAGAATCAAGCCGATTGGTAAGTGCCTGGTCATTGACAATTCGAGTTGATTTAAGTTGAATGCGGTCAAACGGAAGGAGCTCGTACTGTGGAGCCCCTGCCCAGAGTTGAGAACAGTACTCCAAATGAAGCAGGATTTGCGCTTTGTATAGTTGTAAGTGATGAGTGCTTGAAATACTGTCTCGCTTTAATGAGCAAGCCAAGTTTTTCCTCTGCCTAAGTAGGAATCGCGGTTAATTTTTAAGATCTTAATAAGGAAAATCGAAAAAAAATAAAGTTATTCGAACGTCATTGGAATATCAACCGACCGTTTTAAATTGGGTGAAAATCGATTACGTTACAAAGATTCTAAGAAGAAAGAGAACATGTTTTTAGTATGTTTTTGTTATAGATTGGATGTGTCGCAAACAAAACAATTATCCATGTGCAATAAAATAAGAAAATCATGTCATTTGTCACTATAATATATTTATTAAAATATCAGTATTTATGTTATTAATATATACATAGTGTAAAATATAGCATTTATATCAAAACAAAAGTTTTACGCAACTGTATCCAAGTAAAAGAGACGAAGCATAATGAACGAACATGAGCAATAGCGCGATACGCTCCTTCACTTCCCCGTCTACATCTCCGCTGATACCTTGAAATGAGTTGTGACGTACTACTACCTACCTACTTTGGAGACGCAATTAAGTTGTGTGTGAACGATATACATAATTTCTAGTTAACAAATTATAAAATAGCGTACAAATAAATTCCATTTATTTAGTCGTAAGCTTAAAAAATATTTATGACACTAATCATATGACGCATAATTTGACGTTAGTCAAAATTATTATAAACGTAATCCATGAAAATAGTGTTATTTCTAAAACGTCGGTTAAGCATGAGCGATGATACTCAAATACTCAAATATTACTGAAAATGGCTCATCAAACATAACATTCCATAGCGCTATATGATATATGGCAGGAAAATGTTTGCTTGGTCAACAAATATTATTCATAATTACAACCACAAAATACCGCGACACGAAATTTTCATACTTTTATATTTGCAAATATTAAAAAGTACTTTTTGCAAATATTAGAACTCAAAACATAAATAGTTGTATCCACACTAATATAAAAC
Organism: Calephelis virginiensis; assembly: GCA_002245475.1. NCBI lineage: Eukaryota > Metazoa > Arthropoda > Insecta > Lepidoptera > Riodinidae > Calephelis > Calephelis virginiensis. The sequence goes on along the minus strand of NJDC01002240.1, from coordinate 82,667 downwards.
AAGCGAAAGTAAATTTGTTTATTGCACTTTCACGTAAAACTTGTTTATATTCTTGGAGGTATTTAAAGTAACCTGACACTTTTAAATGGCTTAAATGCAAGCGAAACCCCAAGTAAAAGTTAAGTTTGTTTTTATATTAACCCATAGTGTTGCACTCAACGTTATAAATCAACCAAAACATACGATAACTTAACAAAATACTATTTAAAAGAGTTTTTCATTTGACGCGAAAGCTTTATCGCTGGTTTAATATGCCTCAAGTATTTGTGGATAGACCCTTTTAAAGCTTTCGACTTGGAAATGAGTTTTTTAGCGTTTCAATATTCAGAATGAACAGAAAGTATTGAGCTTGTTTCGAAAACTAGGATATTGCATTTATTTCGAATTGAATTCAATTTTCTTCAACTGCAAAAGGACACTGATGTTCAAAATACTTGGAGCAAATTCTTAAATTGATGATTTTCTTTGTCGACCCGTTTTATTTTGAGCAGTTGCCTTTTAGCTGTAACACAATATTTTACTGACAAGTATCTTCACGCCCATATCACCCAGGTCGGAGACAAAGGCACTCACGACACGACGACCAAAAATACTAAGTCTCACTGCTGATAAGTGACAAGCTTATCGCGAACCGGGCACATATCCAATCCGGGGCAACATTATTTTTATTAGAAAATTGAAACAAAACTTTTTCTATTTTGCTCAACCCAGGGATCTAACCCGGAACCTCAAGAAGTCAAGTCTAAAATTAAACGAAATTAAAAATGTGTGTGCATGCACGTTTTTAAATAACACTTGTACTACTTGTACGTAACACTTGTGTCTGTATTAGGATTCAGAGCGGAGGATGGAAAATGAAATTTACTGACATGTTCCCGATTCACACCGCTGAAATGACTAAATCCATTTTATTGAATTCTGGTATGGTATTTATATGAGTACAATAACGTAAACGGATAATTTCTATTGCCTCTATTATATCGATTTTTTTTATAATTGAAATATTGATAAAGTTTTTGTTTGAAGATACTGCTATTCGTTTTATTTCATTTACAACTTGTTAAAATATATCTGTAGAGTGGGTTGAAGTTTTTTGAATATATAAAATTTTAAAAAAACTATAGATAATGTTAGAGTGTTCAAGCTCGATTATGAAATACGACAATAACAAATACTGACGCCATGGCTGCAAAAATAGTTAAAGTGGTGATCTAACCAATCGATTTGATATACAGACAGCACTCTACCAATGTAAAAATAAAATAGTTTTGAGTAATAATTATTATACTAAATTAAATAAAATTAATTAATAACTAAATTAATTAATAAATTATTATACTAGGTAGGCCTAGGTAATGCTTTTGTGTTATGAAAAATTTGCGTGTTTTGTAATGATTGATCATGTACTACTTAACTTTTATCAATGATTAAGGTGGCATTAGGCAAGTATTATCAAAATATTATGTATAAATTAGGCATTTTGGTAAATTAATACCGTGAATGACAAGGTTATTAGTACCATTTATGAAACCATAATCTAGAAATATAATATTAAAGTTTTTTGTTATCAAATATACGTTCCTTATTATTTTTGCCGCAATATCGTCAATATTAGTCATTTCAGATTGCTGTGTTAGGTAGTAAAATAATTGGTTAACGTGCGCATGTAGTCTAAAATCCATAAGGTTGGAGACGAACCAGTGAGATATCTGTGTGCCAAGTGTGAGTTTTTGAAATTATTTACTTTACTATCGCGTTTACATTTAATGAAATAAATGTATGGGCTTATTGTCGGCGCCTCTGGAGGATAGTTGAAACAGCTAAATTATTCCATGCATTTGGATCCACCAAACTCAAACGTGGTAGTAAAGTAAAGTCATGCGACATTTACACTCAGCACACTGGTGTCTAAAGTCAACGCTTGTCACCTGACGTAGAAACACCTATTTGTTCGGTTTCTTTTAATACAGAAAGCAATCTGATCCACATGTTTCCTACAGGGGATGTTCTGTCGAAAAAGTTCTTCCAATTAATCACCATGTTTGGTGGTGACGTGTAATGATTGGTGAAGCTGTAAGTTTGTTATCAGAACCCCACAAACAAATGGCTGAACAAAATTGCCATCAATAAATAACGTTCGCACATCAATTGCTCGCCGTAATGAAACTCGCGATTTGTTGTACCCATAAACAAAATCCTCCTTTATGGTGCGAGATAGCAGATTTTACAAGCTCGTTGCTACAGAAAAATCCTCTTTATGGGAAAACTGTCTTTACATATATCGATATCAAGAAGCGAAAGACAAATCCGGGGGCTAATAAAGTCGAAAATCCCCTGAATGTATTAGTCGGCTTAGCGCGTACTTTTATTTGGAAACCTCGTTCTTCCTTATAATGTCATAAACGGTTTACGCATAGTTGTAGAGTTTTGGGTTTTTATTGACCTTTGTGTATTAAAAAGGCTTGGTTATTGCAAACAGTTAATGGTTATTGTTTTTTTTTTCTATATTATGTGTAAATAATCCTTTAGGGTCACTGTGAGTAGATGAAATAAAAAGTAACGATGGAGTTCGTATATTGAAAATCTCGCAACTAGAATAAGCTCAGCTGCGTATTGCCGTTTAAAAAATGACATAGTTATCTAGTATTGAGTATGAGAATGTTGTATGGAAGGGATAGAGTAAACGATCTCAGCGCTACTACTGTTTATTGTTGATGATGGATCGCCATGGTATCTAAAACCTGACGTCAAATATGGAACATTTCATAGGAGGCAAAAAATCTACTAATCCAAAAAAAATCTTAAAGCTGTTGCACAGACAAAAATCGTTTTAAGACCACTTTTAGATTGTTTAGTGAAAACCTAACTGGCTGCTGAGACAACTAACCAAGAATTTGCTGATATATCAATAATCATACAAAAATCATACATGACTATGAACTGCTACTTATTCAGTTATTGCGAATTTTCACTAACAAAATTAACTATGGTCTGCTAATTTGCTTGCCTCTATGGTCTAGCGGTCCGACGTCTGACTTAATTTGATGAGGTCCCGGTTTCCAACCCCGGATCGAGCAACAAAAAAATTAGAAAATTAGTTTTTTCAATTTTCTTATGCAATTAACGTTGCTCGGGATTGGATATGTGCCCGGTTGGCGATAGGCTTGCCACCTATCACATTATGGGACTTAGTGTCTTCGGGTAGCCGTGGGTGCCCTGGTTGTGCCTTTGCCTAATTTTGGGAATATGGAAGTGAAGATACTAAAAATTAACTATGACGAAATGTGCAGTTTCAATTAACTGGCTTTTAATATTTTCAATGAAAATTAAAACTGAATTAGCATAAATTCAGAATATAATATATACTTGCTATTGTCGGCACTTAGTGGAATTCCATTGTATACACACTTTTTTGTAGTAAAACACTTGTACTTATCCACTATACACTTTATTCAACACTTTACGCTACTCTTCAGCCAACCGGTTTCACTTTTTACAGCATAACCAGGGTACCGTCAGTAACATCCAACCAAATATTTACTTAACGTTAAACTAAAAGAGTCTTTTCATCTTTAGCTTCAAAGCCCTGGTGATACTGTAAAAAGTGAAACCGGTTGACTGAAGAGCAGCGTAAAGTGTTGAATAAAGGGCATAGTGGATGAGTACAAGTGTTTTACTACGAAAAAGTGTGCATAAATTCAGAAACTTATTTCATGTTTCACACTCTAAAAATCAGTTCCTATAATCGCTTTTGTTTTCTCTTTAATTGTTTTTTATAAATGTGTATAAAACACTATTTTTATAATATTAAATTTTACAAAAACATAATATGATGCAGTTATTATTATTTGACATACTCCCCTTAAGTTGCGTTTACAAGGTGGCGCTATTGTCGTGCACATCCTGAGTAGACACCGTTCAAATTATTAACTTTATCTATTTTCATAGCTTTTTTTTTCTTTCTTTAGGTTTTGGCCTATACCAGAGGTTCCCAAACTTATTTTATGTAACGCCCACTTTGAAAATCAGTTGTTTTGTAGCACCCCCCCCCTCGTTTTTTCTTGTCAATAACCTCAATAACATATTTGTTGCGCCTAGTTTAAAAAAAAACATTTTTTTCAAGATTTATACCGCCCCCGTCTAGGCTTCCAGCGCCCACAAGGGGGCGTTATCGCCCACTTTGGGGAAGGCTGGCCTATACGTTAGTATTTTGCCATTAGTCAAGTAGAAATTTGCACCAAATTTTATATCAATTTTAATCAATTATAATTAGTCATCAGTCATAAGTCGTTAATAAGTCATGTCAGGCTCTCGGTGGCCTCATTACTCAAACTCGTGTAATGAGATTTGGCGGCAACGAGGAAATACACGATACGCTAATTTGTTTATAATTATTTCATTTGTGCACTTTCACTGAACAAAATGTCACCAAAATTATCTAATTTCACTCAATATCAACATGAAATTCAATAATTAATTTTCATAGCTTTGTGTCCAATGAAATTCTTCTCTGGGGAAGTTCTGATAATGTAAATACTACGTTTGTTACATTATGCTATTTTTTTTACAAACTTTATAATAAAAACCCTTGGTCAAAATTAAAAAAAATATCTTAACAGTATTATTTAAATATGATTATGAAATTTTAATTGATATATTCAAAACAACAAAAACGAATAAAAAAGGGTTGCACTCCGGGAGTGCCAGCAGAAGTGAAAACTTGAATGTTAACGTTGTACATTTTTTATATTTTGGAATGGTTACGAAATAATTTTGGAAGTATTGCTTTTGTTATCAGTATGAAAGTACTATAATTTATGTGATAGAACTAAATATTTATTTATTGCGCTATCGTACACAAACATGACAACACGAACATTCGCGCAAGCGCTCTGCGCCGTCTTACGAATTTTTGTCGTGCGAATCAGGTCACGTGTCCTGACGCGAGTTTAGAAGTTTTTACCCATTCCAAAAAAGTGCGCAACGCCTCTAAAGAAGTTTTTACTTTAAAAAATTCGTGAGAGATACACTCTGACGATCTGCAAGGATCGTGATATTTGGCACTTGATACTCTCTGTCTACTGCGCGATTTGGCATGAAGATATGTGTATCTGTATGTATTTATGCGTGTATCTATTCGAAGAGTTAAAACAACATTTATATCCATTTGTCTATAAAATGTTCTTTTTTATGTAATGCATTTTCCCATGGTCTTCAGCGTGCGGGGGTCTGGCAACTGGGACTTGTTTAATTTTATTCTGCGCAATACATCTTTGCAGCAAAAATGGTGATTTTAAAACCATTTGATACCCATACTTCTTTTTTATGACCTTCAAAAATCTATTAAAAACATGACTTCATTATTGCCGTACATTTCGCTTGTTGGTAAAAGTGTACCAGACGCTATTTTTGCAGAACAAAATAAAATTAAAACCATTTCAGAATGTCCGTAATGTTCTGATAGTTTTTGTGTTATACTCAATAATTCATTTTTTTTATGTCCACGACGTCATCAATGATGAGGTCGCAAACAAAATGCTACTTTTTGAATTTTGATAAAATTTATTTAAGGCCGTCTCGGAATCATTTGCTATATTACTAAAAAAAATTATCAAACCGCGACGTGGTATCTAATAAAATACTTGGTTTCGGATTTTGAAGTTTTATTGCGCTTATTATTATAGAATAAACAAGTTTGAAGTTGAAGCATAAAATGTAACTAGCTTCCTCCATTTTGTAATTTCCAGCGCCAACGTATCATCTCGCGGTCGACACGAATTAAATTTGGCTATTTCGTAAATAGCAATTGACTTTCGCTATTCGTTGGTATTATTTTTAAGTATACTTTATCGAATGCTATTAATGTTTTGTAAGTATTGTATTTTCCGTAATTTCAAAAAATAAAATGGACGTTAAGTATAGTTAAAATCATTTGTTTTTAGCAACATAAACTGCGTTCAGACGAATAACAATCGCTTAAATTATAACTATGTAAATAAAGCATGTCTGTTAAACCGTAATACCTAAGTTTCGTTACAGTTAATAAATTTATAACATAAACAAGATCTAATTATAGTTGAGTGCGATATCTATACATATAAAAAATAAATTTAATTGAATTGCATTCCACCTCAAAATAATTTTAAGATTATATTTGTTTTAATCGTTTCCGTGTCCGTGCGGCAGTCTTTTTTTTCTTCTTTGATATAGAATTATCATGATCATATTCAGCAAAACTAACTTCTTTTATATGGCTATAATATACTAAGCACATACTTATGCAACGTACTCTCTTTTAATTAATAATAATAATAAAATTTGCAGTATGCAAATGCTTAGGTATTTAGTCCTCCACTGTTGTTTTTATGTTTGGATGATTATCAATAAAATCTTTGAACAAGTAATAGAAAAGTTCAGGTACACATTTAATCTCAAATGCATACATGCGTTCACAATGTTTTTTTATACAAGAGAAGGCAAACTAGCAAGTGGGTCACCTGATGGAAAGTGACCACCGCCGCCCACGGACTTCCGCGACACCAGGAGTATCGTAGATGCGTTGCCGACCTTTAAGGAAGGTTCATAAGTCATAATCGTTAGGGAATACCACCCTCGATAACTGATTCTACAAAGGTGTTGTGCGGGGTAAGAAATGTCATAGCACAGTTGTATATCGCCACGCATTAAGATGATGGGCATGTTACTTTAAACTCTGACGCGATGTCGGAAGGTGGAAAGATACTTTCACAAGAAGTATTGTAATGCTAAAATAAAAACATTATATATAAATCTCTGCAGTATGTATAAGTTGATTTAAACACAATGAAACGATTGCATTTATGCCAATTTCTTACTAAAATGTTCTAAAACTTCATAAAAATAATAAAAAATAGTAATTTATCATATTTCAAATAAAACCACTTGTATTATGATTCTTATATGCATACCGAAATTAATAAACAAATTTCCAGACCTAGAAATTCATGCTTTATCACACCAACACCTGTCGCTGTTTGAAATTTAGCATATGCTTTGTATCAGGTCGGCGGCTTTCGATATGAAAATTTTAAATTAGTTTAGCTGTATCATATATTTGTGATAATATCATATGGGGTGTAAGCTAATAATAGGTTGCCTTCTGGATTTTTATTATTTGTTATTCATACCAATTTGTAAGAGAAAATTGTACATTCAAACAAATAAAAGTCAAATAAACGAAATGATTTTCTGATGGTTAAAATTATGTCATCTAAAATTACCATCGCCTCCTCCGGTTTTGAGACACAACATTGTCGAGAATTGAATGACTTAGTTCTCGCTTACAGTTCATAAACAATAAAAATTGGTTATTTTATTTCTCTAAATATCTGTTTTATGCTAAGTTTGGGATTCTCTTTTAAGCCGCACTCTTCCATATCTATGACTATTATGAAATTAATGATATTTCTGACATAATACAATTTGTAGGTACATATGATCTCTTAATAATATAAATATAAATATTTCTTAAGATGTTGTTATTTCTATAATATGTAAAAGGTAAAATAGCTGCTTGTATAATGTATCAACGCACAGGCAAAATCCTTAGGACTAGATGCTTAAAATTTTGCATGCTTATTATCCTTGTAAGGATTTAAAGAAAGGATTTTTCAAATTCAACCCTGAAAGGGGTAAAATATCAAGTAATAAATAAATATCTCTGGACAAGTTACACAGATTGAACCTAACCTAAAAGTAAATAAAAACATAATATATGCTTGTATTATGGGCGTTAGTCAACGATACTAATACATATAAATACTTAAATACATAACCGGAATAAATTCAATAAACACCCAGACCCGGATATACAGACATCTAAATGTTCCTATCACAAATGCCTGCCCCCGTCAGTTGGAAACTTTGTATGAAACTTTTTATTTTTTGGACAAATTTGCATGAAATTTCGTTTAAATAGAGTTAAAACATGAATTATGGGTTACGTGTTTCAACGATTTCCAAAACCCTACCCCCGAAGGAATGCAATAGGAATTTTAATGAAACTTTTTATTTCTTGGACATATTTGCGTTAAACTTTGTATGGCTTGACTATAACAAAAAACTAAGTTATTTTTTTTTCAAAAGGTCAACCCCATAAGGTTTCAAATGGGGCTTAAAACTCTTATATAATCGCACCGGCGAAATCCTTTTGGCCTCATCACTAAACTTTGGCGCTTTTTTTTTTTGGAATAACTAATGTGTGGCCAACCTCGCGGTTTTTACAACTTCACCGGGCTTTACTTTCGCGCACGTATTTCCATTATAACTTAGATAATCATTAAGAAAGTATCTTCACGCCCATATCCCCGAAGAGGTAGGCAGAGGCACAACCAGGGCACCCACGACTAGCCGAAGACACTAAGTCCCACAATGTGATAGGTGGCAAGCCTATCGCCAACCGGGCACATTTCCAATCCCAACCAACATTTTTTTGGCCGACCCGGGATTCGAACCCGGGACCTCACGCAGTGAAGTCCAACACCCGGACCGCTAGACCTTCATTAAGGAAGGATTTTTAAAAATTCAAGGCTTTAGGGGGTGAAACAGGGGATGTTTTTTTTGTTATGAATTATTTGTATTTCTTGCATATTTCGAGATGACATTTCGTGTCAATAAGTAAAAAATGAAAATTACAAGTTGCGTGTTCCGACGATTTAAAAAAAATAACATTCAAGGTGGTGAAATAGAGGATGAAAACTTTTATGAAACTTTTTAATTCTTGAACATACATCTTATTTGGAACTTCGTATTATTTGACAATAAAAACAATGAGTTGTATTTTATTTGAAAATTCATCCTTTCAGAGGGTAAAAATGAAGATGCAACTTTATTATAATCACACAGCACGGACTATTTGGGCTAAAAACTTTAAATTTCGCACACGTATTTCTCTTATGATATACGCATTCGGCTATGTAGGATTTCCCAAAATTTAGCTCGAAAGAGGGGATAAATTTTTGTATTAAACTTTTCATTCCCTTAATATATTTACATGAAACTTCTCGTGAATTATGTGCCATAACAATGGTGAGTAAAATATTACAATGTTTTTAAAAATTCAAGCCCAAAGAAAGTCAAATGTTAAAATGGGATGATTGTTTTGTGTAAATATACAGACTAAATCCTTTATTTTCCTCATATGATGTAGGTATTCACTAAGAAAGCATATTTCAAAATTGTACCCCCAGGCACCCTCGTGAGATCTAGAGGGTAGAAATTGTACGAAACTTTTTATTCCTGGGACATACTACTCTGTTGAGAAAGTTCACAAAATAGATCAATGATACACAAATGGTTTGGTATTCATCAAAATTACTATCACCTTCAAAGAATGCTCCTTTAGAAACGATACACGTACATCAAAAAATAATCCAATCATTAAAATATTTTTTAAACACTGAATTGCGTTAAGTTCTCGCCGCATATTCTCTTTTATGTCTTCTACCTATTGAAAATGGGTGACACGAAGTGGTAATTTGAGTTGAGGAAAAAGAAAGAATTCAGATACCTGGTGAATATGGTGGTTGCTGGATCGTGTTTGTTGAGTGTTTGGTCAAAAATTCGTTTACAATGATGGCATCTGTGCAAAAGCGCATTACTGTAATGCAAAACCTAAGACTTTTTCCACACATCTAGCATTCTTCGTTGAATTTGCACTCTAACAAGGCCGCATAACGGTTAAGTAATATTTCTTATTTACCGTTGAACCTTCGTCGGGCAAGAATTCAAAGTGCACAACACCGCATAATCAGTGAAAACACTTAACATGTCTTTGACTTGTAAAACTGTTTAGCGAGGTCCTTTCGGTTTCGGTTTAGTAGAAAAAAAATTAAAAGATTGAAAAGAAGATTAAAAAATTAGAAGATTAGAAGATTAAAAACTAATCAAAGTTTGCATGATAGACTCGTAAACCCACTTTTCGTCACCAGCGTCAAATCGTTTCATGAATCAACTCGTTCTACCATGGCCTCAGCGACCCTCACGTGATTGAGTTTCTGAAGAAAATTCAGATCTTCTGGGACCGGAACTAGGTAGTGGCAACATGTTTCATGACTAAATAATTAGTGAAATGATACAAATCGACTCAGGTAATACAGAAAATTCGGCGGCTATCTCTCTAAAAGTTGAATGAGGATTATCAGTCAATGTTTCCTTCACTTTTGCGATATCAACTTCAGTTGCAGACGTTGATGGTTTACCAAAGCGATGATTATATACTATGTACCTTTCATAAGCACGAGTTTTTGATAAAGTCGATACACAAGTCGATACAAGCAGCTGGTGACCGTAACTTGTGGCGCTCTTTGCGGGAGGCCTTTGTCCAGCAGTGGACGTCCTCCGGCTGATGATGATGATGATGATGATTCACCGTAAGTCTTCTGTAACTTTTATTTGTCTCCGAACACGAAATTCTTTTGCCGATGTAAAATTAAAGACAAACTCTGCTCGACGTTTGTCTAATATTAAATTCGCAGTACACACTAATCATAGTATAACTAAAAACAGCACTGTATTCAATATAAATAGCAGATATAATTCAAACTCCGCATGAAAATGAAAAACAGTTTGCCAATCTAACAACAAAAAAGCAAAGTTTGAATTTGGAACGGAAACGAATAGTCCATTCCCGATACTTTTTTTGACTGAATGTATTTGCATGAAATTTCGTATGAATTCAGTACGGCATAAATGATGACTTACGTATTTCAGTGCTAAAATTTAACTTCTGAGATGAAAGTTTTGTCTAAATACATAGGCGAAATCCCTTGTGCTAATAACTTTAAGTGGAAAGTCTAAATTAAAATATGTGTTTAAATTTTAGTGTTATATATGTAAGAAGTTTTAAGCGCCTAAAGTGTTGCGCACTTGTGTTTATTATACAAATGTACTTGATCTGTTTTTCGAGGACAAGAAGTGGAAACTTTAGGTCGTCATTTAGTACCTGTTTTCTGACAAAATCTCTTGCTTCAAGATTAATTGATAAGACATGTTCCTAATCATATCAATAAACTATTACTATACTAACCCACGATTTAATAAGATGGGTGTTAAGTTTGACGTGTATGTTTGTGTGCCTGTCTGTGGCATCACAACTTTTTGAACGCATGGAGCGATTGCGATGCTTTTTTTAAATTTTAAAGCTGATGTGATGGCTATTGTTACTAGCTGCAGTAATTACATAAAGTTATTTGGACCAGATATTTTTAATGAAATTTATTTATTGTGATGTTACAAAAATATTTAAGTATGTCCACATTTTCTACTATATTTTGGTGTACAAATGTTTATAAAAAAATATTATTTAATTACATATACTTTAACTTTTAAACAAATCAATTATATTTATAACCACTTTAATTCCCTATCGACCGTAAACTACTACCGTCTCCAAACCAAGCCAGTCAGGAGAACAAGTTGCGAAACAAACTCCTCGGCAACCAGTTACTTATCCTATCTGCCTTGTACTACCACCGTTTTCAAACCTAGCCAGACAGGAGAAGAAATGGTAAAGCAAACTTCTCGGCAACCAAGATACTTTTAATTACATTTGGTTAATAATTATAACAAATATTTTACTGTAAGTCTTTTTCTACAAAAAATCCTTTACACTAAAATATATTTTCTATAACAGCAAGTCAACTTCTATATTTCTATATTCTATAACAACTTTGCTCAAAACATTTTATTGGAAGTGATTTGAGGTTAACAGGAATTTGGTTTCATATACGAACGGATATGCTGTAAGCATTATTTTTGCAAATATTAAGGAAAAAATTTGGTTCAGCACATGCATTTCTAACTATTTCTAAAAAATGAAATTGACAACGCTTCAGCATTATTTTCAGCTTCAGCGCTTGTTTTAAGAAAGATCAAAAGAAAACAAAATACTTAATTTGAATTATTTGAAGCCCATGTAAAAAATAACAGTATAAAAGTAAATTAGGCTTTCCGGGCTTTACATTTTATTAAACTGTGTCATAAAAATGAAACAAAATTTCAGATTGGTCACAAACTAAAACGTCTTGCATTTTTAACCGACGTCTATTTTGATCGCCTCGATAATTGCGAACGTCAAGATAGAGGGACCAAGTCTCGGATTTTAATAAAACATGCATCAAAAAATTCTAACTAAATTCTACTATTTGCTTGCCTTTGCTTATAAAATTTGTACCTTATCATAAACATGTTGTTTAATCAATAAATGTTGGTCTTGACGTCAAGATGGAGGGACCATTCTAATAGGCTGCTCCTGGAAGTATTTTATATATTTGATATTTTTCTACCTAAATTCTACCTTTATAAAAATAATATGATGTGTCCGAAACACAAACAGTTTTAAAAATATCGCCTAAAATCGTTGGTCCCTCCATCTTGACGATTCAATAAATTACTTTTTCCGGCCACTGTTAAGTTGTTATGTAAATTTTAAGTGGTAAATATTTTCTACCTTATTTCTACCTTTAAAATATGTATTTTTTTTTTGTAAAAAAGAATTATAAGTACTGAGCTATTGTGCTATTTAATATCCGTGTAAATTTAATTGAATGTTTCGTGTTTATTTATATTTTAATAGCATTCACTGCATTTATGGATCATTGAGTGACTATTATTTAATACATACTAAAACCAAATGTACTAAGTTTAGGTTTTCTGAACCTTTAGCTTAAAAAGTCTGTTATATACATACTTACTTTGGTACGTATTATCATGACATCTAAGGAGGACTAAATATATTTAAAAATCCTTTTTTTCTAGATAAATTCAAGGTAATATACAGGTTTATATTATTTCAACAATCACTGTCAGGTAAAGGAACATATTTTCAGTACTTTACAGAAAATTCAATTAGGTACCTACTCTGTACAATTTATTGAATACCTACCACACTCGCAAACGAAGGGTTCAGTGTATTACCAAGCTGCTCTGAGGAATTAAACTAATCCTCTGTATTTGTCCACACTTCTACCACAACACTTTTATTATTATTATCATCATAATGGTCTCCGTAGTTTTGAATTCACTGAATACTTGTAATTTTTAGCGGGCCACAAAGTCAATTTAGTATCCATTTTTTGATATTTTCATCATGTGAAAAATGACTGATGAAAGATTGATAAAACAGATATAAGAACGAGTGTTATTGGATGCAGGCACACGCTGAGACTTAGGTAGATGATTCACAATAAAATTCTAAAAATCAAAAATCTCGAGTTTTTTCCAAGGGTAGTGTCAAGAGTCTCCAGAACCGGCGAGTTTCGGTGACGTGAGACGTGAAACGAGTGAAATGTAGAGTAAGTTTGGCATGTACGCAAACATCTTGACGTTATGGTACAGTAGTACTATTTAAATTATGCTCTTCGGATATATTCCTCAAGCTTCAAAAACCCGAATGTATTTTAAAGATATCTATATAGAGTTGTTATTACACATAATAAGTCATTTCGCTGATAATTGAGTACCTAGCATACATAACTAATCGAATCCCGGGTCGGGCAACAAAAAGAAAATATGTATTTTGAATTTTCTAATAAAATTAATGTTGCACGGGATTGGATATGTGCCCGGTTGACGATGGCTTGCCACATATCACATTGTGGGACTTTGTGTCTTCGGCTAGTCGCGGGTGCCCTGGTTGTGCCTATACCTACCTCTTAGGAAATACGGGCGTGAAGATACTTTTTTTTACTTTATGGTTACATCTTATTTGTGCAAAATTGTTGTAAAATTAAAAACAAAAATGAATAATTTCTTACTGTGGTGAATAAATGAATCCCCATTTCGCGTGGTCATCGTACTACGCCTGCACGGGTGCGTCAGCTTTGATCGTTATGTTTTGGTTGTGTTAGTGATTAACAGGAGGATGATTCTATGATACAAAAAACCAGGAAAATCACAGAGAAGATAGGCAAAACTATGCTTTAATTCATACAAAATATTAGTGGCTGTTAATATCAAGCGATACGAAGCTATCTGGGTAGGTTAGTTTACAATATGTATAGAGCATTTTAGTCGGAAATCTGTAATTTTTATAATATATTACTACAATTATTAAGGATCTCTTTGCTATTTCTAAAAAAAACTTGAATTTTACAGCTCTTTCCCAAATAGGAATGTTGTATTCTACAACAGATTGTACTAAAACTATGTACATTTGGTTTAATAATAACTAGTGGTCGCTCATTGGTCGAAATCCGACCATAATAAATTTTAATATCTTGTTGAACCAAACTTTATGAATAGTTAGTGCGCCATCTGTGATATTTTATTGTTATCATCAATATATTTGTTTGTGTTTGTCAAATGTATGGTAGTACGTGTAATGTTTTATTTTTTTAATTAATGCACTTTATAAACATTATCATCGAAAAATGTTAGCGTTCTGCACTTCTCCTTTTTTCATACCAGAGGAGGCAAACGAGCAATTGGGTCACCTGATGGAAAGTGATCGCCGCCGCCCACGGCCATCCGCAACACCAGGAGTATCACAGATGCGTTGCCGATCTTTAAGGAATGAGTGCGCTCTTTTCTTGAAGGTTCCTAAGTCATTATTGTTTGGTAATACCGGCCTCGGTAACTGATTCCACAAAGGTGTTGTGGGAGGTGAAAAATGTCTTCGGAATCGCACAAGTGTAGATCGTCATGCATAAACTATGAGTGTGCCAAATTTCATACTCCTTCGTCAGCGCAATTTTAGTACAAAGGGGTCCAAAGTTTTTGCTTCACGTATTAATATTATGATTAAGCGCAATAAAACTGCAAAAGCCGAGTAACTATATCATTAGGTATCATGTCAAGATTTGATCATTCTTTTTTCGGAAGATAGCAAATGGTTCCGAAATGGTCCCACACAGGACTATGAAGATTTTTGTATGAAGCCTGGCCTACCTACTGTTCACAATTTTGTTTTTTTTTTCAAAATCACGTTTACTAATAATTCTTTCAAAAATAGATAGCTAACATCAATACAAACAAAAAATAATCTAAGACTATAACGCGTAAAGTGTCACATTTCGAAGATATCAGCTCCCAAAGCTGTAACCTAGCAAACCTGTCTTAACCCCGTCAGGTCGTGACCTATAATAGTAAAACTTTAGTTGTTTTTATCTTTGTAATGTGACACTTAAAGAGTTTTTTCCAAGAATATCTTTCATTTGTATCGATATTAGCTATCCATTTTTGAAAGAATTATCAGTGAACGCAATTTTGAAAAAAAAATGGCCGTCCAGTAGGTAAGCCAAAATCTTCATAGCCCTTTATTAATATCCAACTTAATTTGTTTAGTGTTGTTCCAGACTCATATGCTCTTAAAATGCGAGCGTAGGCTTACCGTCACTAACACCGTAACATCTGACTAGGTGGTTTCGCACCAACTCGCCCGGATTAGCCTTATCTATTCCTACCGCCCTAACGTCAGCACTTGCCGTTGACGAGTTTCGGTTCGGAAAATAAGGTAGCCAGTACAGTTACTTTTACTCGAGGCCTGACATCCCTGCCTAAGGTTGAAAGTGCACCATTACCATCTTTGGTGCCTTAAGGCGGCGTGAATTTCTTACCATCAGGAAAGCCGTCTGCTTGTTTGCCTTCCAATATCATAAAAATAAATACAAAATAGTGTTTTATGAGTTATATGTCGCCTCTGTGGTCTAGTATTCCGGCGTAGGGCTTGATTTTCTGAGGTTCAGGTTTCAATCTCTGGGTCGGGCTACAAAAAATAGAAAATGAGTATTTTCAATTTTCTATTAAGAATAACGTTGCCCGGGATTGGATATGTACCAGGTTGGTGGACTTGCCACCTTTCACATTGTGAGACTTAATGTCTTCAGCTAGCCGTGAGTGCATCGTTTGTGCCTTTGCCTACGCCTTTGGGGATATAATATAAAGATACCTACTGAAGACACATTAATTTCTCACTTATCCATATTTTAGTCTAAACACGATAAAATTAATAAGGAACAACCTTGGAATCATCACCCATCTTTCTAAAAACGAAACTTTAAAATCGGTTTGCTATTGGCCTAATAGTCGCGTAACGAACATACAATAAAAACATACAATCGAATTAAGAGCCACCTGCTTATTTTGAAAATGGGATAGCAGTACAGCTACAATGTTAGGAACAGACAAATGCCCGCCTCTTACGAGGTTAAAAAGCTTATACTATTTTTCACACAAGCAACGTACCAAGACGAAATAAAACTTTTATAAGCAGGCTATAATATAAAATTACAATATACGAAATAGGTTACGCCTCCACTAGACGTTGAGATATTATGATTACGTTTCCGTTTCCCTATTATACTAATTTATGTGTATATTGCAGTAAGCAAAACCATACTTTTTTACATATTGGCTACATTGCCCCAGTTGGCATAATTCTAATTTTTTCCGGTGTTGTTATGGATTTTCTCCGTAGAACAGATCATCTTCCTCCGTGCCACCCTAAGATGCATGTATGGGTTAAATATGTCATAACCAACGGTACCACTGACCCGTCCCGTCGTGGCCACGGTCTATGCAACTAGACCAACATATCGACAAACAAAATAAATCGTGAATATCCCGTTTAAATAATTAAAAAGGTTAAGACCGATGCTGTGTGGAAACTTGTCCGGTTGAGAATCAACCGCCACTTACAAAAAACTTATTCTCCTTGTTCCTTTAGCTCAGTAATTTAAATAAAATTTCAAAATCAGTATCATTTATTGCACAAATAGGGTTACAAATAATGGAATCACATACTTATATCTAGCTTCTCCTATTTTGCCATGCAGTTGGCATGCAAATTACATAACCAACAATAAAATAAAAATAAGTTGTTTGAAAATTAAACTAAACAAAAATTAAGAGTTAAGAATTATTAAATTATAAATAGAAAAAACATCTTTAGTATAGAGATGCTCAACATAAATTGTATAATTATTTATACAATTTCTGTCATTGTCAAAACAATGTCATTCATTATAATTCATCAATAATATTAACAAAGAGTTCGTTAATATTGTAAAAAGACTTTTCAAGCAACTGTTTTATTAATTTTATTTTAAAATACTTGATAGGTAATTCTCTAATGTTACTAGGTATTTTATTAAATATTTTTATTAACAAACACTGACAGTTTTTCCGCATCAGTTCAGTTTTACATTTAGGAAACTTGAGTCCTGTAGGGTTTCGCGATAGTTTTGCTTGTGATTCATTTAATTTTTCGAATAGTTCTGGATTTTTCACAAACATACCTGCTTCTAAAATATAAAGGAATGGAAATGTTAGGAAATTAATTTTACAATGCCGACAAAAGTCAAGTAGTCCAGAATTACAATTAGCTCTAACAAATTTCTTTTGTGATATAAATATTTTTGATCATTCAGTTGAGTTTCCCCAGACTGGCAAAGCATATCTTGGTATGCTGTTGATGCAGCATTTTCACCTACAATTAGTCTTATTTTTCGTAATGCATATAAAATTTTATTTATTTTTGTAGAAACTACTCTGCAATGGTCTTTCTAACTGCCATTTTTATCTAGTATAACACTCGAGAACTTACTTGAATCGGTCTCATCTATCTGTTCATCCTTATAAATTATCTTAAGTTGTGAATACATAAGTCTATAATTTGAGAATTGGACAATTTTAGTTTTTTTTAAGGTTTACTTTTAACTTATTTAGTTCTAGTTATTTTGCTATTGAGTCAATTGCTGCACTTATCTCTTCTGAAAAGGTAGTTTTTTCCAGGTTCTTCATTTACAATTACAGATAATATATCATCCGCAATTGAGACACAAGTATGGTTTGTTACTTTTGGGGCATCATTCGTTGATATTAAGAATTGAAGAGAGCCAAGAATGCTTCCTTTTGGGACGCCACGTGAAGTATAATCAACATCGGATTTATGTATACAAGATTTTTGTTGTCAGTTTTAGTAATTTCTACATACTCCACGCGTTTTTCTAAGTAGCTTTTAATCCATTCTAACGTTTTTCTTCTAATCCCATATTGTTCACATTTTTTCAATAGTATTGTATGATTAACAAGGTCAAAGGCCTTGCTCATTAAAAAAATATTACTACGACACGATTTTACTATCCAAATTTTTTATAACATTTTCCATTAGTTTATAAATAGCAAGCGTAGTTGACGATTTTTTGGTAAGTATGTTGTTCGTTTATTATAACATTAAATTTTTCTAAGAATGTACAGATGTGATCATGCATGATTCGCTCAAATACCTTAGAAAGGATCGGAAGCAGTGTTTTTTACTTCCTTTTTATTTATAGGCTTAACAACTAATAAGTTTAATCTCAGAGAAAATACCTTGCTGAAACGACTGATTTACGAGTTCGAAAATGACATCCACAATTTCATTTTTGCATTCTTTTAATATATTTGTTGAAATTGAGTCATGTCCCACAACATAAGTGTTATTTGGAGACTGAATTACTTTTTTACTCCAGTACTAGATGTTGGGGTTAAGAATATCGTTGAAGTAACAATTTGGATCTTAATTTGAATTTTGGGTTTTTCTCATTAGCTACAAAGTAATTGTTAAATTGTTTGGCAATTTCATTACCATCGTTTATTTTTTTGCCGCTTATGGCAATATTTTCAATTTCTGCTTCAGGTTTAGAGCATTTTGTTTCATGGTTATTAGTTGCCAAGTAGCTTTACATTTGTTATTTGAATTTCATGGCTTTCGTATTTCAGCATATTTTTTATAAGGTATCATAACACTATGTCTTTTATTTTTGTATAATTTTATTCTCAGCTTTCTTTTCATTTTACTAGACAGTTTAATACCTTTCCACTTGGCAATAGTACAGTAATTTTTATTTATTTATAGGAAAGCAAAGATTATAAAGTAGGGTAAAATTTTCATGAATTATATTAAATGCTGTATTTGCAGTCTTTTGTTTGATATATATCTAACCAGGACATTTGTTTCACATGTGTTTAAAATTTCCGTACATTAGATTTATTGTAACCTCTTTTATTAACAAAGATCTGTTTGTTGCATTCAAGTGGTTTTATTAAACGTAACGTCAGTGTTTGAGCCGTTTAATGATCTGACAGACATATTTTATGAATCATGCCTTCAAAAACATTGAAATTACTGAAAATGTGATGTATGCATTGTACTAATTACGTAATGTGTTATTTAGTTCAATATTCAAGAACGGCTACTTTTATTCCAAGATTGCCCGGGATTAACCAAGTGCCTAGTTGTCGATACGTTTGCTATCTGTTACATTATGCAACTTACCGACGCATAGACGTCAAATATCTTTTAACCACTCATTAAATCGTCATTTTATTTATTGATAGAATAAACGTTAATTAATTTCTCCTATTGCGGCCGATAGTGTCTTCAGCTTATTGTGAGTTAGTTGTACCTCTGCTTTATTCTTCATACAAAGAGGCGTGAAGATTCTTTTATTTTTTACTCGGATATTGTAAAAGATTCCTGTGGTAGAATAGTATAACGCGAAGACGTAAGCAGCAGCTATTATTCCACACAATATAATTTTTACAATGAGCTGACATTAATATTAAATTTTGAAATTTGGTTTCCATTTCGTGTTTTACACAAAGGTACAAAGACACTTTTGTCTCGATTTCCTTTTTTGTAAATCAACTGTGAAAAAAAGTAATGTTTTACTCCTATATATATTTTAAATAAATAAATATCCCCAAAAAACACAAATTGAATCTAACCCTAAAGTAAGCAAATTATATGCTTGTATTATGGGTGTTAGTCAACGATATTATAACATAGAAATACTTAAATATATACCAGAGTCTGGACCAATTATAAAAAAAAATAATTGTTTATAAGACAGTTATTTCCTGGTATTTCCACAAACGCCTGGATTTGGTGATGTAATCTTAATGAAACATAGGAAAATATTCTATTCTTAAATACTCATTGATTTGAAGACGTTTTTTTGTAGTTTTACTTCGCTTAATTTAAGTTATTAATAATCTAATTATATCATAGCTTATATGCTTATAAGAGGGCATATTTTTTTTTGTAAAGTAACGAAAACAGTCGTCAGCTTATTAACAAAATATTATAATACGAGTATAAAATATATCATATTTCCCTCGAGTAGACGAAACAAAAGTAAAATGTACGAGTAACAAGCTACTGAAATCTAATACTATTCATTTGGCTATGAAACATTCTTGCAAAGTCCTAATTAACGATGAAAAAATTGTAACATCAACTCCTTAACGAGCATATTCAAAATTCAAAGTATAACATTGAGGTGTGAAACCTTAAAATGTACTTTTTACCGATATTAACATACCTATAGTTTTATTTTTTTATTTCATGGTATTTTTTTCTTGTTGTAGGTCCTTTCTAGACGTTGCCATTTCTGGCACTCATCGGTAGTTTACATTTTCGTTATTAATAAACGGACTTTGAAAAAAGGTTATTATATATTATATAATTAGTATACATAAAAAAATAAAGAGAGTACTTTATTTTTTTATGTATTCTATTATAAAAA
>NJDC01002240.1:48585-61566 GCA_002245475.1 Calephelis virginiensis | reverse complement strand
AAAACGCAAGAAATTTAACACTTTATTATCACACTTAAACTTCGCCGATTTTTTGGCTATTTACAAGACTCACATGTTTCGTATTACGTTAAGACGGTCTAGCTACATACATTTTACCATTTTACACATAAATCTAGACAATAGAACCTATTTCAGACATAAATTTAACGTAAATTACGATTGCAAAATAACATGCTCAAAAACGCTATAAAACAATCTAAACCTATTCAAAAACATCATTTTCTAAGTAAAATTAATCATATAAACCAAAACAGAGTATATAAGCTCACAATTATATACAAAAAGTTTGTTATTTACTTAAACTAAATCACTCATATGTCAATATTCACATAGGCTCAAAATGTCCGTAAGGTACCACCGCGTGCCATCCTTCGGATTGGGTCACTTCCGCCGATACCGTCTAGTTGTCTATGGTCATATGCTACATTGTCTTTGGTCGTCGTGCACACATATCTATAATAGTAAATAATAAACTTTATAAAAATATGTTCAGATATATCTACACAAATTTATATTTATTTTTTCACAGTAACAAAAACTAAAAACAGAAACCCTCAGCACAGATTTTTGGTTGTGCCACAACTGATATATGTAATAAAAAAATATTTATTTCATTGTTACAGAAAGTATTGACAAATCTGGTGAAGATCCAGTAGTTTCGGCCCTCAGAGCAAATGGAGCATCAGATGAAGATGGATATAAAGAAGCACCTGACATGTTCCATAAATATTTTGGAAATTTCTCTGGAAATATTAATCCAAGAGACGTAACAGATGACGTCTCGTTGTTGGAACATATTATAAATTTAGAGCGTAGTTATGATAATGATACACAGAAACTGTCCTTAGAAGACATAAATACAGATGTAAATATAAAAGACATTATAGTTAATGATACTGAAGTTGCAGAAAATGTTACAATTGTAAAAAGTGTTCATGAAGATGTTGTTACTAAATTCTTAAGGTTAATAGAAACTCAACATTTATTAGGTGAGAACTGTACTGCTGGGACTCATCTTAATTTAGGAGAAGGTGTTGTCGATAGGTATGCTCAAGAAAGATTTAGAATAGAGGCTGATGTGGCCGTGAACAGAGCTAATATGTTAACAAGACTATGGAAATATGCAGGTCCATCTGTAATGCATAATGAGTATTTGCTGCATGCAAGTGTTTTCTCAATGGTTGAGTTTGACGATGATGTGTTTGCTGCTGGCAACTGCTACGACCAATATCAATATAAGGATTATCAACTTTTTTGTCCATTTGCGTACCGATTACCTGAAGGTCCGATACTAGCAAAGGATCTCGCTGTAGAATACAAATATTTGAGCAATACTTCCGAGTGGTTCTATATTGCTCGTAAAAATGCTGAGCGTGTGATTCGAAACCACAATCAGTTCAGACGAGGTGAGTGTTATTGATTTTACATGAATGCTTAATAAATTAATGTAATATTTTAGAGGCCATTTCAGAACTTTGTTATAATGTAGGAAGGCACGTGAATAGAGCAATTTCGTGTTGTTGAAAACGACAGTTTTTTGTTATTATCTGTTCAGGCAGCGAACGAGCATACAGATCCGATTAGAAGCATTAGATATCGATGATGAGAGACAACTTTGGCCTATAGACAATTTTTATGTTATAATTACGTCGCTGTTATGGGACCAGAGTATTAGGCATCTGGACTGAAACATGGTTGTTTCATTATGGCTGCACTAATAAGCAAGGTGGTAAATCCCTACTTAAGGAACTTGCTACACAGTACTCTACCACCAATAGGTCATTAGCATTTTATCTCTGGTCACCTTTTACGAGATGTGACGCAAAGAGGCAGGTAATCTATACTATTGTGTGGATCCGGAACAACAAATTTGTAACATTTATTGCTTCTGGTCACCAAATATACCGATGGTAAGTTGCCAATCTAATACTGGGATCTAAAACCTCTTTCAGAAGTAAGTTTATTGATTATCGTAACCTTCAAATCAGAATTCGACATTAGCGATAACTGATGGGTAGTAGGTGGTATATCTATATCTAAGTCAACTTTATGAGTATTTATTGTATATCTTTTACTGATAAGAAATAGTTAAGATTAGTGATGAGATCCGCGGCTATAGATAACGTAATATTGTTAGCATCATAAAATCCGTCTGCTTACTCCAGTAAAAACATTTTTATTCAATCAAAACACGGGCGTCCTCTCACAAAGCCATTCATTTCGCTAGTTAAAGCTAACGAACCGATACGTACTGTAGTAATAATCCGTGCAATTTTAAAATACACTACAAAAAAGGTTGACAAAGTAATTTGAAATTATGCCTGGTTGTTTTCTCTTCTGTTGCTTTTTTCTTTTGATTTTAATAAGTCAAAACTAGAAGCCAAAAAAAGGCCACTGAAGATCTTTTTGAAAAACGCCTATTCAACTATGACCAGAAATGTTTTCTAATTATAAAAAAGGCTATATTTTATTGCTTGCGATTATTCTATAAATTAATACAATAACAAATTTTGTCACATTAAAAACTCTCAGAAATAATTATTTTAGTAAAGAGATATTTATTCCAATCAGTGAATAATGGCAAAAAAGCGTATAGAAATATGTTTTGAAATAAAATTTAGGAGTATCATGTTTTTAATTTTTTAAATTAATTGTTCCTTACATTTCCTTAACGGTATGATGTCTACACATTAATTAATTAAAGTCAATAATTTATCAAAAATGTGTTAATTTTACTTTAAAACAAAAAACAAACAAATTTTCAATAGCACCCGACAAAAGCTACATGTAACGTAGCTAAGAAAAACGTTGTGCCCGTCAACTTTTAAACAAAAAACTCTTTATCGAAATTGGTCCATCTGTTTAAAGTTTATGATGCCACATACAGACAGACACACTCATTCAACAGTCCTTTTCCCGTCAGAGGTTCAAAAAGAGTGTTCGCCTAACCATACCACCAAATAACTGTGAAGTTCGGGTTTAATTTCGATGGCGGTGAATTCAAATCTTCTGTTCCAACCGTAAGACCGAAGTCTTCGTGCGATGAACATGTCTGTATTTGCGAACCTGTGTGGTTATTAATTTTTTTTTAGTTTCTATACATTATTTAACGTAGTAAGAGTAATAAAGTTAATTTTTGGTAAAATATACACAAAAAGAATACAAATTTATATATTTTTTATGATTTAATATCATCCAGGCAAACAAACAGATTATATTTTGTCAAGAGATGTTAAGTATTATTTAAATGATTATTCTTTGTAGCAGTAGCAGCATCTTCACGCCCATATCCCCGAAGAGGTAGGCACAACCAGGGCACCCACGACTAGCCGAAGACACTAAGTCCCACAATGTGATAAGTGGCAACCCTATCACCAGCCGGGCACATTTCCAATCCCGACCAACATTTTTTTATTAGAAAATTGGAAAAACCCAAATTTCTTTTTTTTTGCCCGACCCGGGATTCGAACCCAGGATTCATGCAGTCAAGTCCAACAACTGAACCGCTAGACCACAGAGGCGACTAATTTTTAATTTTCAATATTAAATAAATAAGGTAGATGAATGAGGAGATGTGATATCACAAAGGATAGCTCAACCCAGTATAATAACATATCTTCCAGTATTTTTGTTAAGTTTCTTTAGCCCTTGTTATATCGAAATCGCTTGGTGGCAATCCAAAAATGTCTCAGACTACAGAAACCAAGTCATTAATGTTAATTTAAGTTTCAAACTAAACGTATAATGGAGTTAGTGCTTAAGGTATTCACATCAAAGTGCTATTACCAGAATAAATTACTGTTCCAATAATAACAATTCGCCTTGTTGGAAGTTATTAACAATTGATTTCCTCTGAGCTGGATACTTGCTGAAATTGTTTCCGACTGCTTTGATTCTTGTTCCTGATGAAGGTTGACACTTTCTAATTAGGTATGGTAACACAAAATGTCCAGCTAGAATTTAACTTCGTCAAAACCTAAATATAACCCAATATCATTCCACGTAAATTACAGTTGATACGTCTAGGGACTAAGAAACTTTAATCTGTTAGCTACTGTCAGTCAGCTGTGGAACCGTTTAGGTAATATTAGACCTTCCCAACAGAATCTCTTGAGCGAGCAAGATAAAAGCTTAACACTTAATTTGAGAAACAAAACACGTAAATAAAACACAACAACAAACACAAAAATACAATACTAAATTAAAAAAATAAAACACATTCTCAAAATATTATTAATGTCTTGCATTTGCTGACGTACGAATGTGACAATTTCGTCGCTAGAGGAACTTAGTAATTTGGTTTAATAAAGTATTTCTTTAATGCAGTTGGGGTAGATAAAAGTTTGCATTAGCTTTTCTGATTGGGGTATCGTCATTTTCTGCCTTGTTCGATTTAGATAATAAGGTAATCGGTAAACTTACTTAAAACTTGCTAAAGTGAGAAATTATGATCCCAGGCTCAATTTGGCAAATCACAATAATGACTTTCGTGTCTAATGGTGAAAATACATTTTCAATTAAAAAATAAGTCAAACCAATTATCGGTGGAAATTTATGAACACATGTTTTTTTGTGTCTATGAACAGGGTCAAAGCACACTCATGCCACTGGGGGACACACATTTTACTATTTTGGAAGTTTCTCTCGCGCAAACTATTCAGTTAAGAAATATCTGACGTGATAGATAAGATTAAAATATGATAGATGACCTATTTTACTATATTCAAAGATAATGTTGAAGTTTTTAAGTCAATACTATTTGTAAGACCTACCTTTCGATGCCCATACGAGATTTGATGAAAAAAAAACTTTTCGGTTGTAACTCCCAAAAATTTATTGCTTTTTAGTTTTGTGTGAAAATCTTAATAATGTTCATATAATACCTCTATACACCAACTTTTAACGATATAGTTCTTAGTTTTGAAAAAAGTGGCTATGACACACAGACAATATAATGTTTTTTTATCATTTGGCTACGAATCTTTAAAATTAGTTTTTAAAATCGGTTCAGAAATGACGTAGAAAGCGACCAATAAACATGAAAAATTCGAACATGAACCCGAAGTTTTTCTAAATTGGCTAAAAATAGATTGAAACGATTATCCATTACATAGATGGACTTAAAGAAACTCCATATTCGACCAGCTCATACATTAAACAGCGCCTCATAAATATCAGTTCCCCTTCCTCAGTGGCCGCGGACGTTTACTATCACACTTAATAGATTCCGACATCTAAAAACCGTTGAATTTTATTATCTTCCGGGCGATATATTTTAAATAAAATATTGATGAATTCTTAAGATGAAGAAGCGACGCGATGATAGCTCAGAGAAAAACAACGCCCTAAAATGGAAAGGAACGTTTCGTCTCCCACGGGGCCTATAGCTATGATTTGTTTGAATTAAATATTTATTTCCTTTTTTTATGGGTTGCGAAGGAAATCAATATGGATTTCTTTATCTCTCTTGCGTAACTAGATTAGGTTTTCTGGTAAAATACTCTAAAGTCTTGACTGGTGTATCCTGTTTCTGTTTGTCTTTACTTTTTAAAAAATGCCTGAGAGGGATAGTGCTACATGATCCATCACCGCTGCTCAAAGACATCTTTAACAAGGGTTAGCGAAAAATATAATGCTGGCTGCTAACTTACTTACTACTTACTCCTTTTAATTTTATTGCGAAAGTCGTACATAAAAAAAATTTGCGTAAAAGGAAACAGTGGTCGCCGCCTGAGCCTGAGAGCCAAATCATCATGGCAAGTTACACGATTAAACAGCACATTTATATGTGAAAACTTTATTATCAAAATCAGTGTTCGTCTAAGTGAATATTGCGCGCATTGCGCCCATATTACGGTAGATGAGGTAGTCCTTCACAGCCGGCTCTTTGACATTTGGTGGCTGAATTTGAGACGATCGGTTCAGTAATCAATCAGTTAAGACTCAAACGTTCAAGGAACGCAAGATCGGTCAAGAACATCGCCGCGATCCTTGAAAGTGTACAGCAGAACCCGAGACAGACGAATCCCCGCCGTGCACAAAAACTTGGCTTTCGCAAACTTCAACTTTAACGAACACTGATTTTGCTAATAAAGTTTTCACATTCGAACGTGCTGTTTAATCGTATAGCTTGCCATGATGATTTGGTATAAGTAACTGAATAATAAACAAAAGATTTGAAAGATGTCACCAAAACAAAATGGCCACTAAAGGCTATCAAAATCTACCCGCGCCAATTGAAAATATACAATTGAAAATATATCTAGGCGGATGCCCTTCATTGCCTGCCTTCCGCCAGACTGACAGTTGTCAAATCTCGTTCCGACGTATTCTTCAGCAACTGGCGCTAGTAATGCGCCGTCATATATATTACAATGTTTGTTAGTAAACACTATGTAGTATTTAATATTACTGGATAGTTCCAATGACATAGTGTGATTCTACTGGAACTGCCGCTAACACTGATGATGATGATGATGACACACACACACACACAGTGATGATGGACTTACTGTCAGTAAGAGCAGGAGTAGGGCACCACGCGGTATCGCACTAGCAAGAAGTAATCGGCGTCCGCGATAAATGCTAGCTAGGTAATTACGAATCTACGCCTCTGTGGCCTAGCGCTCTGGTGTTGGACTAAAATTCATGAAGTCCCAGGTTCGATCCTCGGGTAGGTCACCATAAATAGAATGTAATTTTTCAATTTCATAATAAAAACTTGATAGAGTTCGCCTGGGATTAGTTATGTGGGTAGTTGGTTATCTATTACATTATCGCCTCTGTGGTCTCTGTGGTCTGTGTGGAAAAACTAACTATTAGTAAACAGACTCTTTGTTACCAATAATATTAAAATAACGGTATATTAATTTATTACTCTAATCAACATTCGAAGAAATCCTCAGTAGCTCAATTGGTTTGAGCATTCGTCGGCTTGAGACGAAAGGTTACAGGTTCAAATCCTGTCTGGGGCGAAATTTTTTCTTTCTTTAAAATTTATAGAAAATTTATCCCAAGCACAGGGCAAGTGCTAAAATAAAAATACGATTCGAAGAACAAATCAACATTAAAAGACAAGAAGTAGTACTACATGTGACTTCCGATAGATGACGCTAATATGTTTTTAAAACGTTAATTCAATTCTAAATTCATTTCAGTCTTCTGTCAGTTGTAGCATCACATCATTGGAATCACTCAACTTAAATTTATGCTTATGTGAAATTCAGTTGCCGCAAAAATATGGAATGAGACGAGACTGTATGTCACACAACTTGGATGGAACATAATTAGCGCAACCACCTTGAATTAATAACTAATAAGTAAATCTTTATTATTTTTTACTTTCTGGTTTTGAAGTCAATTTCAATTAACACAGCTATTTTTATTTAATACTTTTTAGTTTTATTGCTGATATAATGAAATTTGATAAAAATAAACATCGAGATAAATGAAAATAGGTAAAAAATGCTAATAAGATAAAAACTAATGGACTTACCTGAATCAAACATTTATGAAACCAATTCGAAACTATTCCACATCAAGCCAAAAAGGAATTACGTAAATCGGTTCAGAAACCACGGAGAAATCGGTGTACATATAAAAAAAAAATATACCGGCCGAATTGAGAACCTCCTCGTTTTTTTGAACTCGGTTAAAAATTGTGAAATCGGTATGATCATACATAACCAGATAATTCCCACAGATCTTCCGTTCCAATTCAAAAGGCTACAATTTTCGATTAAGCTAGTTAGTAAGGGCGGCAAACATTAAAGAAAGTCGGGGTAATTTAGAGAAACCATGCTTGTCCTATAGTGAGTTCACGTGTGTCCAATGCCTAGAAACTTTACATTCTATCCCCAACTGTAAAGTTATAAAAAGTCTACAGTAGTATATTAAAGTACCTACTTTTCTGTTGCGAGAGCTATTTTGCATTGTGTTCTGCCAAGCTGTGGGTAAAAGCTACTAGGTGATTGAGTTTCGCAGCAACTCCCCCGGATTGGTACAACCGGCCTTACCTATTCCTGCCGCCACAGCGTCAGTGCTTGCCATTGTCGTGTTCCGGTTTGGAGGGTTAGGTATCCGGTAAACTTACTTTTGCTCGAGGCCTAACACCCTGGCCTCAGGCAACGCACCATTACCACCTTTGGTGTCTCTAGGTGGCGTAAATTTCTGGCCATCAGAAAATCCGTCTGCTTGTTTGCCTTCCAATGTCATAGAAAAAACTAGTTAACAATAAGTTTATAATTGGCAGGTTTCCACACATACACGTATAACGACACGGCGCACACCCAGCGGGAGCCGGACGAGATCCTGTCGGTGACGTACGAGGATGGCAAATGGTCCAAGCCGTACTACGACTGCGGCGGTGGCAACATTTGGATGCTCACCTACACTGTGCCTTTCTTTGGATATAATAATGGAACTTATTTTTTCAAGTAAGCTACTTTTCTATAATTAGGCTTACAGACTTTTTTTAGATTAGATTCCTAGATTTGACTACTCAAAAGCTAGTTGACTGTAAAAAAACAAGCATTCATACTTGGTGGTAGAAACTGTAATCACCATTTTCTAATGCCATTTTATTTTATTATTAGCAGAAAAAACCTTCCAGTACCATAAACTTTTTAAGGTACTGGAAGGCAAAACAGCAGACGGATTTCTTGATGGTAAGAAATTCACGCCGCCTCACCAAAAGTGGTAATGGTGCGTTGCCAACCTGAAGCAGGGAGTTTAGACGTGTTAAGATTTTCGGTGTAGTTAAAAATTTCAGGTCGCGGTCAATTAAGATATCAACTAAACACTCTCTATCTCAGACACACACATCTGTCGCAATCTAATGCTATTATGTTGTGTGCCACAAAAATAAAGATGAAGGTTCACTGTACCCGAGTTGATTTCAATAATACCCCCAAATAAACTAATATTGGTAAAATAAATCCTTCTAATCCCGGCCTCCCATACGACATTGGCGTCCAACCATTAGGAGAGATTAGGTCACTGATAGACCGACCGTCGCGCCGGGGGCAAATGGATTATTTGGGGATATATCGATAGCATTCAATGTCCCGGCCAACATTCATATAAAAATACGGTTGAGATAAATGTCAAGTTGGTATAAGCTTAAGAATTTTGGAGATATATATTTATTAAGTAACCCTATATTAGAAGACGTTTGTGTTGGTTATAAATAATAAATGAAAACCCTCAAAAATGGCTAACAGTTTACAAAAAAAGCTATTCTTTAAATACATTTTATTGTATTTTAATTAAATTTTCTATTAAGTAAATTACGAATTCATGAGAACGATTTTTAACTAGAAATTTTATGTTATTAGTCTAATAACAATCGATCAAAGTTGAATTAAAATTTTATTTTTACAGAATAATGTAAATGCCGTATTTGTATCTTTATATTCATACATATCTTCACGCCAAGTCCCTTACGAGATAGGCAGAGAATATCGCGTGCCAAACCTCACGGTCCTGACCAACCTGCCTTGCTTCTTCCACATTATTATCCTTTTCACACAAACACGCCAATTTTAGAGACTATTGACACCACCTTCGGATAACACCCGAGTGATTTGATCGTAGAATGTCAACCTTCGGTCTCTCCGGGTACCTACAAACCATCCACATTCACATTGTACATCTGCTTTTTCAATCTTTCATCTGTCATTCTTTCGACATGACTGAGCCATTGGAGCATGCCCTTTCTCATTTTAACACCAACACTTTCTTTCAATCCCACTCTTTCTCAGATCTCACTATTACGAATGCGGTCAGCGAGCGTTACACCACAGATTTTCCGTAGCACTCTCATTTCAACCGCATTTATCCTACTTTCATGCTTTTTCTGCCATACCCAACTCTCGCTTCTATACAACGACATTGGGATAAGCACAGAATTATACAAAGCGAGTCTAGTTTTTTGACTCAAAACCCCGCTTTGAAATAGCTTACCCAACGCTCCATTCACACTATATATATCTTTGTTCTTGTATACTTAACAAACAAACAAATTACCATAGTTATGACAATTTTTTTTTTCATTTATTACAAATTCACAATTTGTTTACATACCACAAAAATGCATTTGTAAAAACCACATGAGTTTAATATAAAACGCCACAAGTCTACTCGTACAACTCAGTGCACGCAGGCACATTGCTTCATTATAACATTTATATAAAATACATATTCTATAAAAAATATTAATTAAATAATATATAAATAATTACGGTATCATTTTGGCTTTAGAAGGAAGTTCACATTCTGACGTGCGTGTATGTGCGCGGTTACGGCTATTCGATTTTATAGATTTCAATTGACCAACAGAAATCAAAATTTTAAAAGGCAAAGAATTCAAATGAAGGCTCGAGATATTGCTAATTAAAGCATTTGAATTTATTGCAACTCAAATGATTTTTTTATTTAAATAAGAATTAAATAACATTTCTGCTTTTCCGGAGTAATGTTGTGAGTCCGTCTGCCTAATTGTACAATTAAGTTTGTTTCTTTTATCAAACGTCACACGTAATTAATATGTTATACTTTTTTATACTTTTCATATTATTAAATAATTTTTAAATTATAATGCTATTAAAATAAATACATTTATTATAAATTAAAAAAAATGATTTTAAAATTAATTTTAACAGATAATACATTGCATAAAATGACTTGGTGTGACTCATTTGAATGATTTTAATAAAATGAAGTCAGTCAGCAATATATTTTTACAACATTTAGACTTTATGCTTAAATCCTAGAGCAAACCAACAAAAACAAACAACCTCATTGTTATAATAGAAGTGATATTATTGATATCGACAGAAACTATCACTTAAAAACGAATTAATCTCAAAGCTAAGGATTAATAAAAGACTATTCTATGTTGAATTATGGTTTAAAATCTTGACCGTGTAAGAATTTGAAATTTCTTGCTCTACCACTCCAGACATGACAGATGAGCTCGAGGCCGCGGCTACTCATTTCCTGTCGGCAGTTGTGGGGAAATCTGCATAATCTGTCATGAAAATGGTCTATTCGCATAACTTTCGAAACAAACGTTTGTGTGCCTTAAGTTAAAACAGTAAAAAACATTTATTTTACCTGCACCTGAATAAAATATACCAATTCGTTTTATACATTTTTTATCTGCATTTGGTGAAATGTGAAAATTTGGTGAAATTATGGTAACTAATTCCTATGAAACATTTTTACAATTTTTGCATTATAAATTTGGCTCCTCGAAAAAAACAACTTATTATTTATTAGTTACTTATTTATTATTAAGTTATTACTAACTTATTTATTATTAAAAATATTATTTTTCATGACTGAATCGCAAGTCGCTTATAACTTGATTTCTTAAAGAATAAGATCTAGGGGCATGGGATCTGCGGCCATAAGATTTGCGATTTCTGTCCTTTAAATACGAGTAGATAGGCCTATTCCCTATGACAAACTTATGAATATTGTAATATCTAAATTTTGTTTACACATTTAATTTTTTACTCATTCTTTTTAAGCACAAGGGTCTTGTGAAAAATCGTGGTGTCTAAAAGCATTTTTTTAAATTGACTCGTAATTTTAATACAAACAGCTGTCTGAGCCGACAGATGTTGTCCTATCTTAATGTGGACCTTCTCCTTACAATAAATATACAACAAAAATGGAATGAGCATAACCGGCCTATCCTTTCAGACGTGGTACGTAAAATGGAGATTCATTGCAATATAAGATTTAGGCATTTTTTTTTCATATTGTATAACAATGAGACTTTTGGTTATACAATTGCACAATACAATGTTCGCAAAACAGAATATAAAATGTCAAAGCTTTTTGTGGATTTGGTAAATAAATAAATAGATGAATTATTTAACGGTGACCTTAGCCTAGAATTGAAGCTTCTTTTCTTATTACGTTATAACGACATAAACTAGTAAGGCAATGTAACCAACCTAGGCGAATCGTTACTAAACTTTATGACTTTTAGAGACCACGGTGCTAGTGATATTGATATTTTCTTATGAGCTTACTGATTGACTTCAATATTTAATACATCTTACTTATGTCACAAAAACAATGTAGACTAGTTGTTGCCGGGGACGATATACGTATTATGATATCTATACGCGATCGTATCATTTTATGATATTTAGCTATTCCGTTCGAACCCAATCGAATATCAAGTCAATGTCAAGCCTCCTAACTATTTCAACCATACAGCTATATTACTACTGGAGGTTACACTTATAACAAAGACCTGATATCATGTCGAAATATTCCTGACTCTCTTACTTACCAGCCTTCTCTAATTCAGTCAGGAATCAGTCAGTCAGAAGAGTCAGGAATACTTGATCCCTAGTAGTAGGTAATATAACTTCATGATATCAACACACAAAACTTACAGTTTAACTTCAATCAGTTCCCCTGTGAAAACGAAATTTTCTTATATATAATTTTCATGCAGACACACCATATAATATTGATATTTGCATTATACTTGTTTTTGAAAACAAAACTTTATTTTTGATTTGAAATATCATGCTTTTTGAATTCGATCAGTCTTAATTATCTTTTAATTTATTTATTTACTAATTAGTCCTAATAATAGCCTAAAAGACAAACAACCAAACGGATTTTCTGACTATCTCCGTCGCTTAGATGCAACAAACATAATAATGATTTTTGTTTTGTACATTTTCATTTAAAAAAAAGACAATTTAGGTATGTAGGTACATGACGTGTTTTGGTAGTAAAAATATTAATGATTTCTTTCGATGTAGTGAAAATATATTCCATATACAAATTTCTTAAGAGAATTAAAGCTACGGCTATCAGAAAATGATAATTTCATTTGCAATGATGAACACATTTACTAGTTTAACGTAGAACTAAGTGATGGGACATAATAGACCTAATCGATATAAAGGAATTAAAAATTTTACCACA
>NJDC01002240.1:14648-48068 GCA_002245475.1 Calephelis virginiensis | reverse complement strand
CTTCAATCAGTTCCCCAATGAAAATGAAATTTTCTTATATATAATTTTCATGCAGACACACCATATAATATCGATATTTGCATTATACTTGTTTTTGAAAACAAAACTTCATTTTTGATTTGAAATATCATGCTTTTTGAATTCGATCAGTCTTAATTATCTTTTAATTTATTTATTTACTAATTAGTCCTAATAATAGCCTAAAAGATAAACAACCAAACGGATTTTCTGACTATCTCCGTCGCTTAGATGCAACAAACATAATAATGATTTTTGCTTTGTACATTCTAGTTTTGAAAAAACAATTTAGGTATGTAGGTACATGACGTGTTTTGGTAGGAAAAATATTAATGATTTCTTTCGATGTAGTGAAAATTTATTCCATATACAAATTTCTTAAGAGAATTAAAGCTACGGCTATCAGAAAATGATAATTTCATTTGCAATGATGAACACATTTACTAATTTAACGCAGAACTAAGTGATGGGATATAATTATAGACCTAATCGATATAAAGGAATTAAAAATTTTACCACAGACTTTGAGAACTCGGTAACTAAGCAAGAGACTAAAAGGTGCAGGTTCACATTCTGTCTCAGTTTACATTTATTCTCTTAAAAAAATAAGTCTATTTTTTCAATGAACGAGAAACGTGCTACAAATAAATTACCCTACGATACGTTTTAGTTAAAAATTATTGGAATAAACCCTAACAAACATTCAAGCAACACTGAACAAGCAAGTTTCGGTGCTAGTGTCGTTTTGAGCGTTAATAATTATTTGGAAACACAATTACGTTACGCTCTTGATAGTTTAGATTATTAAATTTCATGTTTATATTAGGCCCGGGGAACTGAGTCTAATGCGAATGTTGATATGAATGTTAATTAGTTTTGAAATGGTATATATTTACATTAAACATTAAAACGAGATTAAATTAAAATGTTGTACAGCAACTTAATCGATTTTCTAACACCTCACTACCTATTTATGCGTCCATAGCATCTGTGATCATCGTTGTAATATTCCGTGCAAGTCAGTAATCGGTATGAGATTTTCAAGTTACTTTACTATACTATTTCCATTTCTTAATTTTCTCGATGACAGTTCGACGCCCATGTAATTTTGTGTTACTCACGTTAAAATGTGGCACATAGTGATTACTATTGGGAGCTATATCGATAAACGTAACACGATAACGAACCCGTTTTTTTACAACATATAAGAAACTAAACTACTGCCGGAAACTTTTGTACAAATTTATTAACTATATTATTATATTGTATATAATTATAATATTATATTCCATTAAAAGATGTTACACGTATAAACTCTTGATTGATAATGCCTATTTCTTTAAAACTTTCGTAGTTGTAGTAAAATGAGTAGGTATAGGTAGGCACTCGACAACGAAACAAAATAATTATAATTACACAGATAATCTTTATTTATTTTAATCAAAATCTAATGAGTCATCGCATGAGCTCTCCCCGACATTAATTAGAAGTTCCTTTTCTTGTATATTATCGAGTGCCACATGAATTTCCCAATCCGACACTATGATGCTTTGGGTTCTTTTATCAACTTTTTCCCAGTTTTCGGCAGTTAATTCCGTAGAATATTTTTTAACAAATCTAGTAATACCTTGTTTGTCATAAAAAGGGGAATGGGTATAATTGTTTCGAGCGGCGAGTCCTAAAGGGCAAGTCAAACTTGTGCCCATATTAGTTATATAGCATTGTACTGACAGAGATACGATGGAAGTTGAAGAACCCAATGACCACAATCGGCAGCTATTTCGTATATAATATATCTTTTAGGAAGGCATCTTTTCGATTTTAAAATATTCACCAATTTTACTTTTAATCAAGTACTATCCACATTTTCAGCATGACGTTAAAGACAGTCCAACATCTTTTTTTTCTTTGTTGGCCTGCGTCGACATTTTATCAATTTGTCTGAAGTGATATGAAGCATTGTCAATAATGTCGGTTCTTCCAGAGATAGCACCATTTTTTTAAACCACTCTTCGTAAATCTCTGCGTTAATTTATTCGTGGTAACCCACTGTTTTCTTGTATTTAAAGGTCGTTAACTATCAGACACGAATCCACATGCAGATCCTGCACGGCATAAAATAAGGCGTTCACCTTTTCACATTGACATTGATCTAGTGGAAGCGGTGGTATCTTTAGACCAGTGTGATTGGAATTTAACCAAGTCTCGTCAGTAAAAATAAAATTTGACCAATGTAATATTTTTTGGCTTCGTTCAAAACTTCATATCGACATAACGACATCGTGACGTTCCATCAATATTTTGCGTTTGTCAGATTTTTTTTTATAAAACATCCAATTTTTAAAACCAATCTTAATGATGATTTTTGGTATAAAACAAACCATATTCACGTAAAGAAACGATAGGTTTTTAAGTGTTTTAATATTTTTTTTTTATGATATTGGAAGGCAAAAAAAGCGGGCGGATTTTCTGATGGTAAGAAATTCACGCCGCCTAGAGACAACAGAGCTGGTAATGGTGCGTTGCCAACCTAAAGCCAGTATGTTCGGTCTCGAGCAAAATTAAGTAAACCGGTTTAAATTTTAAATATCTTGAGCATGTTTTCGAGGAAATTAATCGCTAAAGCGCTACACCTAGCCCAAGTCAAAATGTAACAAACGCAGAAACAGCAGATACAGCAACATGAGACAGTGAATAGTAAGTCAGTTGTATAACTCAGTGCTTACACAGCGCTTTATTATTAAGTCCGCTAACTGGAACCATAGAGATATCTTAATTATGCGGCTTAAGTTTCTAACTAGCAGGCTCTGTGCCCCTTCCTCTAACCTTAAATACCTTATTGTCAAAGATATTATTAAAGTTAATGTAAGAGTTTTGGCAGGATTAAGAACAAAATGGACGCAGTTTTTTCATAATTGTTGAATTTTGTCAACTTAGGTACTGATTAAAATAAGTCAATGTTGGTGGTAAACTATACAAATGTACAGTTAAAGACCGTATTCTTTAAAAAAAATGTGTATCATGTGTTTTCTCGATGCTCCCACATCTCACTCGATGAGATTATATGAGAATGCTACTGCTTTACCCAAGACCCTGACACCATGGCTGCTATAGCGGCCTAATGAATTATTTCGAATAACGATAGCTCTGTTTTGCGAAATCGGATAATAATATGATGAATATTTATTAAATCCTGGCTTAATTGGTCGGGGATACAGCATACGTGTATGCAACTCCGATCAACCGCAAGAATTGGGTTCGATTCCCGGCATTGGCAGACATTCGTGTGAGCAATTGATGTTTGCATTTTCTAGGTCTGAGTGTGGGTAAGTAAGTAAAAAAGTACGTAAGTATCTTCACGCCCATATCCCTAAAGGGGTAGGCAGAGGCATAACCAAGGCACTCACGACTAGCCGACTACTCCAATGTGACCAGCTAACTATGTACCTATATTCGAACAGTAAATAAATTATGAATTATGAAATATGCATTAGTTTTATCATCAATATTTGCACACATTTTTACACATAGCGTAAATAAATCATTTGCGCTCGCCTTAATTTAAAAGGTAATTAGTTATCCCACAGGAACCCGAACAGATATTGGTTTTTTAAGTATCCTTTGTCATTTAGCCTATCCATCTCCACACAAATGATATTGGAAGGCAAACAAACAGACTGATTTCCTGATGGAAATAAATTCACGACTCTACCATTTCGTAGGATGTCACGGTGGTAGTGACGGTAAGCCTATGCTCGCCTTTTACAAGCTGTCTAACAGGAAGGCAGATGGTCTATTCTGCAAAAGAGCCCGGACAAACACGGGGGAAAATACGACATCGCTTGAATCTAAAAAGAAAAAAGAATAGACACTAGAAAAAGTATCTTCATGCCCATTTCCCCGAAGCTGTAGGCAGAGGCACAACATTCTTTAGGAAGATCCCCCAGGTGAACCAGGTGTATAAAAATGATTAATGAAAAAAAAGACTTGTGCTGAATCGGACATTTTTGGATTCGCACTGCAGTCATAAAATCCGTAAAATGTACTAGTACACCTTATCAGTACTATTAGCACCTACCCATTAGTATTCCGTGCTACACCATGAAATTTTAGTACGCTACTTACTTACTTGTAGGGCCACTTCATAATTTAGCTTGGCCAGTTAAAACATGAGATAAAATATGATGAAATGTTTAATTTTTCAAACTTATCCATAATTCAATTTTCTACTATAATTTCCTTTGTTAAACTTACAACTTTTTCGAAAACAGGTAAACTTCTTCACAATGTTGTACAATAATTTCTATTAACTGAAAAA
This sequence comes from Calephelis virginiensis, assembly GCA_002245475.1. Taxonomy (NCBI): domain Eukaryota; kingdom Metazoa; phylum Arthropoda; class Insecta; order Lepidoptera; family Riodinidae; genus Calephelis; species Calephelis virginiensis. The sequence goes on along the minus strand of NJDC01002240.1, from coordinate 43,732 downwards.
CTATGATATACCTAGAAGTCGCAAACAAATTGAAAGATATTTTACTAAACTACTAACTATTTTATCTACCACAAACTGCAAAGCTTTTAAAGCAAGAAACAGTTTACACTTTACAAAACATTATTTAATACTGCAGAACAGTGCAAGAGGCCAAATCACAGTAGTTTTTGCGATTGTTTTACACTCACTCGTACTAGTATTATCCATTGCGAATCCTATACTGTTCAGAAATAAGCAATACAAAAACAGAAATGAATCTACGTTTTATTTTAGATCTCGCGCAAGCGACCTGCGCCGCCGTCTTATTCGCGCATGCGCAGTGCGCCGTCTTACGTTCTGACGATCTGACGCGAAATCAGAAGTTTTATTCCCATTACAAAATAAGTGCACAACGCCGCTAAAGAAGTTTTCACTTTAAAAATATCGTGAAATATTGAAGTACAATTGAACTTAAGAAAATAGTAATGATAATTAATAGTTCAAAATATTTTAAAACATAAACAGTGGTTATAATAATTAACTATAATTGAAACTGCAATCATTAGTAAATAAGAAGTACTTGTAAATTTGTTATTAACAGTCGAACTCAATTAAATGGGATTATATTACGAGGCATTAGCCATTATCCGTGTTGGTCTGGGTCCTCTGTGCAGAATAGACCATCTGCAGTGCAGTGCAGCTGCCTAAGCTGGTAGCAGGTGAGCATGGGTGAAATTGTTGATTAATGAAAAGATTACTGGTGGAATTTCTGCTAATCTGATAGTGTTGCATACAGGCCTTACATCTCGACTACTGGACAGCGATGGAACTACAATGTTTAAGGTGTCTAAAGGTTGTGTCTTACAATAAAGGATCATTATTTTGTTATTAAAGTTTGTACAGGAGTGTGCCTTAAAAAAACATCCTCATGAATCCTCTAAATAGATTTTAAGCTAGAGGTATCTTTACTGTTTTGAATTGTAGGTTACATGAAGCAGTTATTATGTTTGATATATTCAGTTGTTATCCTACTAATATTATAAAGTTTGTATGTTTGTTACTCCTTCATGCAAAAAATCCAGAACCAATTTTAATGAAATTTGGCATATAGAAAGTGGCGTAGATTAACACATATGATAGTTTTTATCCCGGAAAAATGTACCTGTGCCACACCTAACCATGCTGGCAACGCCGCGGGCAACATCTGCTTTGTTAGAAAATATTAAGCTGTTAATTCCTCACCTGTAGCCATAACAACATTGTAGTGATCTGATCCGATGCGAAGGACATGGTAGTTCATATATTTTCACAATACCTAACAGCTCGGCTACTGAACAGCAATGCACATATACTGCAATGGTAGTGTACTTTATGGTGTGTTTTTAGTATTTAACAATCAGGAGCGAGGTAATCTTATTATTCAAATACTACTCAACGCAATATTATTCCAGTCGGAAAAGCTTACCCATAAGGTTTAATATATGAATTCCGATTGAATACAGACTAATAACGGCTTCATCGAACGACGTGATTTCACATTTATTTATATCATAAAAACATTTGTACCAATCTCATTTTCAATATCAACATAGCGTAAAGGCTGACTTTACGCTATGTCGCGTACCATTAAGTTCTTCGATTTCTGAAATTGGTTTACACTTTTCACCATAGGAAGTTTATTTCCACCTATCCAAATTTAGACTATTCGAAAAATCTTACATACCCTCCGAACTGTCTGGGGCAAGTTTACTACGTGGTGGACTCTCGCAGCAAATCGGATTGGTACCACCAGGTAAGGCATTACCTATTACTGCCGCTGTAATGTCAGCGCTTGTCGTTGACGTGTTCCGGCTCGGAGTACAAGGTAGCCTGTAAACTTAGTTTTGTTCTAGGCCTAACATCCCGGCTTCAGGTTTCCAACGCACCATTACCACCTCTGGTGTCTCTAGGCGGCGTGAATTTCTTACCATCAGGAAATCCGTCTGCTAGTTTGCCTTCCAATGTCATAAAAAAAAAGAACTCGACAAAAATATACAAATAATCTAAATTTGCCCAGTCACTAATGGTATACGAGTATTTCGTAGTAATTTCATGTGTTTATTTTTAAACATGCAATTCTCGAACGAGACCTAACATATTCTGCAACATATAACTATTTCAAAATTTCTAATTAATTCGATCAAGCACTGAAAAACCAATAATAAAAATAACAACGTTAATAAAAACCAATTTCAAAACTAAAAATAAAAAATAATAAAGATTTCATATTAATTATGTACATAATATATAAATAATATGTAGATTATTTATGTGTGCCAATTTCGAATAGGTTTGGAGTCGTTTCCAAGTCAATTTAAGACTTACTTATTTATAATATAATTATTAGTTTAAGGATTGACACCGACTTCAAACATATCAGTAATTGGCACATATAAATAATAGGTAGTACATAATTGTGGCGTCCGGCTTCAACGCTAGACAAAAATTGACAAAGGTGAAGAGGTGGCTACAGGGAGATGTTTTAAGAGGTAGTGGACTGTATGAGGTGAGAGTAGGAGAACAGGTAGAAGAATGTCAAACTTCGGTCGTCTACAGAGGAGCAAGCAAACAAGCGTCACTGACCTTCAATCCGGGGTCGCTCAGGCATCTATGCAAGTCGCTGGCACGGTTCCTCGGCTTACTTCTGGTCTCAGACAAAGGTTCTTCGTTTAACGTCTTACGTAGACTATCACTGTCACTCTAGTTTATATAACATGAGGTATGCACACGTGATGCTCACGGGCGTTAGTTCGCGACTGTTTGTCCGTTCATCCCGTTCAAAGTCGGCCGGTCGATGTTCGGTTGAATGAGCGAGCTACCTACCCTCTATTTTCGACCAAAGATCGAACCTAATTAATATTAAATCTTTATTATTTTTACTTTTTAGTTTTGAAGTCGGTTTTTATTAACGTAGTTATTTTATTTAATACTTTTTAGTTTAGAACTGATATGAATTAATTTAATGAAAATAAACGTCGGGATAGGTGAAAATAGACGAAAAATGCTCATAAATTAAAAACAAATAGGCCTATCTCATCATATTTTTATGGGACCAATTCTAATTACCAAAGCTATTCCGCATCAAACAAAAAAAGAATTACGCAAGTTGGTTTAGAAACCTCGGAGAAATCGGTGTACATACATAAAAAATAAGTATACCGGCCGAATTGAGAACCTCCTCGTTTTTTTGAACTCGGTTAAAAAAAGTTTCAGACAGAATATTTTGAAGGACGTTAAACCCAATTTATTTGTTAATTAGGTGCTAAGATCAACAAAACTTTTTTCAAAACTAAATTTTACCCTTTCATTAGCGACGAACTTGAATTAAGAGTATTAAATGAAATGAAATGAAATATTGCGGTATTTATGAAGTTCAATTTTGTTAAGTTTGACTAATATTTTAGAAAATGTTTTGTTTTGAAATTACACAACAAATAAGCAATTCAAATAAGTACATACTAAATGATAAACATTTTAATCATTTACTTAATGTAATTGATTTTGCAAACATCATAATTTATTACAAACAATAATTTTACAGAAAGCTTATGTACGGGTAATACGATACCGCACCACATACTACTGCATGTGCTTGTTTGATGCCTTCTACTAAATCATTGTGTTGGATACAAGAAGATTTATTTTCATACATAAATCCACAATGTGCTTACCAGCATCATTCACTGTCATATCACCATAGGTTTAAAGAACCGTATCGCAATCCAGCTGTCTCATCCCCACTTAATCGTTCAAGTATTTACTCACAATCACTCATTCATGTCCTTTAACCATGAGTTTTACTCACAGAATCCCAAAACGTTTCCCCCTACCCCAGCACTGGCGTCACAGGGCCAACCTGACACTGGGGAGATCAGAAGTATTACCTTTTAGCTAAGTCCCGTTATACACGTTTTTACGTTTACGTATCTCTCATAAATAACATCATTTATCTTCTCTTCCATTCCACCTTTTATCTTTCTCATGCCTATTTGACACACTTCACTTGTAGGTTCGCTAGCTTGGGCTTAGCCTCATCGCTGCATCTACTTTTTTGGTAGCGCCAAGGGCGAGTAGTTACGCGTCGCCTCCAGGAAACACCTTACGGTGCTATTTTTTTGGACGGAATTGCAATCGACTGGACTGGCAGGGATCATGACGTTTACTATTGCAGTCAGTGATCCCCTAATGTTATATTTATAACTTATGCTGACTAAAAAGGATCTTCACGTCCATATCCCCAAAATGGCAAGCAGAGCTACAACCAGAACACCCACGACTAGCCGAAAACACTAAATCTTACAGTGGCAAGCCTATTACCATGGGCACATAACCAATACAGGGCAACGTTAGTTTCAAAAGTTTTTTTTTAATTTGAGGAACTTACGGCTTTTATAAAAATACTATGAGGCGACATGAATAATCATACCCTTTAAGATCTTAGGCAAAGCAAGAAATATCATTGGAAGTAAATCACATATTAATTTACAGAGGGACAAGCGGCATAGATATCGATCTGCGGAGAGTGGACATCGACCAGTGCCCTCTCAAGCCTGGCTCGACGCAACTGAACATCTTTGCCGGCACCGATAAGTGCAAGAAAAGAACAACAGAGGTAAAATAAAACCATATTTTCGTATGACTTTGCATTGAACATGTATATAATTCACAATTTTGTATTGAAAATGTCCTGTCTACTAAAACTACAACTAAAATTAAAGCCCAGCAAGAACAATTTAGTTCAATAAAAATTTTAATAATTAAAATTAAGGAATATTTCAAAAATGTATATGTTTACCTCTCTAACTTGGCGTTAGCTCAGTTAATATACTCGTATTATGTAACAGTAGGGTTGGTATGAGAAAACAACATAATTTAAATATTTAAAAAAACGTATCATGTAATAAATTGATGAAAAACATCTTGCTTAAGAGGTCTTAGGTAAATAAAAAGCAACTCATTACTAAACTAAATATCTAATGACATGTTATAAGAGTTTGCTAAAATATTATCGTAAAAAATGACATTTTCTTAGAACCTTCAATTCTGTTTTTCACCGTATTGGTCCGGGCTCCTTTGCAGAATAGACCATCTGCCTTCCTGCTAGGCAGCTTGTCAAAGGTGAGAATAGGCTTACCGTCACTAACACCGTGACATCTGTCTAGGTGATTGAGTTTCGCAGCTACTCGCCCGAATTGGTACCAGCACCTTACCTATTCCTGCCGCCACAACGTCAGTGCTTGCCATATTGGTTCAAAAGATAAGGTAGCTGGTAAGCTATAGGCTTAACATTCCGACCTCAGGTTGGCAACGCACCGTTACCACCTATGGTGTCCCTAGGCGGCGTGAATTTCTTACAATCAGGACATACGTCTGCTTGTTTGCCTTCCAATAAACTATGAAAATTTTACAAAGTTTTTTTACTAAAATACTTACTAGCAGAATACATGCAAGTATAATCAAATACATAAAATGAATAATAACTTTATTATTATCTATCATAATAAATAAATAAATAAATATCCCTGGACAAATCACACAAATTGAATCTAACCCCAAAGTAAGCAAATCATATGCTTGTGTTATGGGTGTTAGTCAACGATACCAGTACATAGAAATACTTAAATAGATACCAGATTAAATTTAATAAACACCCAGACCCGGAAATGCTATAAAGCTATATCAGTCTTATGAATTGCAGTCTTATGAATTAGTGATTTTCTGATAATCATATTCTTGGTTTACCTGACCATAAAACTATACAAAGTATCCAAGTACGAGTGGTTAAGACACCAGTCTGACATTGTTTAAGCGTATATTACGTAAGCATAATTTAGCTTATTTTATTAAGCGTAGATTTTGGTTTGAAACAAAACGTCAAATTTAAAAAAAGTTAAAAGTTCGCCCTAAATAGGATTTGAACCAGTACCCTTACCTCTTAAGCCGACGAATTCTCTAAAAAATTAGGTTACTAAGGAATCATGTGACGAATCTTTAACTTATTTCTGTGCCGTTTATGCGGCTATTTATGTCCTATAGATACTCAGTCCTGTGCCCTTACCATGAGTTTGCGTCTTGTCAAGTTTAGTTTACTTGCTACCGTCTCTGTAAATTATTTGTATGAAAACTGATCAGCGCCTCTATTGGTAACTAACGGCCAATGTTAATATTGTATCTCAATCTAATGGATTTCAAGCAATCTAGATAGCTGCGTATCCGCCGGCCTATCCTATACCTCATTCCCATATTTATCTTGTGCACAGATATATTATTGACAAGCGATAACATAAAAATGGATCAAAATATCAATCTTGGACAGCAAGTTTTGGATTAGGATTGATTATTAATATTGGCCGTAAGAGAAATACATTTTCAGACCAAAAGTGTCATACATTTCAACATGTAACTTGCCAAACGTAATTTATACCAGTAAGGTAAGGACTCTGGTACCTACTAAATGTGTTCGTCATTACAGATGAACGTCACAATAATAATGGCCAAAACTTTTATTTCTCTGAAAGCAATTTTTGTATTGTAGCACATTTAACATACTTGGGTTAAATTTCGCCCCAGACAGCATTTGAACTTTACCCTTTCGTCTCAAACCGACGAATGCACTAATCGTTTGAGCTTCTGAGGGTTCAAATTCAATTGTTAAAATATATTGAACAGCCTTCTAACAAATTCAAAGCACCCTGAAAAACATTTCATCTGTACTGATGCTCAAGCAACTTGTAATTATTTCAATGAGTGTTTTTATAAACCAAACTGAATATTGTAATGAAAACATATTAAAAGATATCATTCATAATAAAACTGTATTTTAACACCAGTTGATAAACTTGTTGTTATTAGGGTAACATATAGTTTGAAAAACACAAAAGCAAGACAGAATAAGTGGCAGGCTTGAATGCATTACTCTTAGCTTATTTTGGGTATGTTTCTTCTATTTTCTAATATAGGATTTCCATTTGGAGAAAATTCAGAATGAATCTTTAGGGTACAAAATAAATGTATACGGGTGATATGTACCTAGCGTTAATCAGTTACTTTCTTGCAAACTACTTTATGATGGGTTAACAATTTTGCGCTTAACTTTTTTGTACATCTTGGCAGTACGCGTAAAAAAACGTCATCTATTGTTTCAAAAAAAATGCTGAATAATACGAATTATTCATTTCATAAATAGTGGGAAACTAAAAAAAAATATATTTATTGCATGGCTTTTTGGTTTATATATGGAAATTCCTGATAATCTGAAATCACTTCTATCAAAAACATTTAGAAAGAAGATATTTAATTTGCTGTAGAGAAAAAAAATTGTAGTGTCAAAGATTTTCTAGCTGACAGGAGATTCGAAGAACAAAAAAATAAAATATTTTAAATAGTTAAATAAAGAAATCATGGACGCCGGGGAGTTAGTTTTGCCGAATCTTCTCTTGAGTGGTTAGAGTTGGAAACGGTGGTAGTGTTCGGTAAATAAGACTAAAATTAATCTGTCTTTAAAACTATTTGTAATAAATTGTGAAGTGAAGTGTGTGAAATTTCTTTTCTTTAAATTCACAATGACCGTATTATGTACTTGTCGGGACTGTAATAAATACATCTGGAATCTCTGCAATACAATAAAACATTGCATATTGGCAATGTTTTATTTCTGAGATTGCGCAGATGTAAACGGTAGTATAACCCAGCACAAAAGGTGTACGACAAATACATTATCCCAACTGCACAGCATTCAAAGGAAAACTCACTAACATATAAGTGCCAAATCGACGCCGTTTGCTGCGTGAGAAATAAGAAGCTGTGCAGTATCCAGAATGTTTAAAAAAACTGATTATTGTTAGTTAGTCGCCTCTGTGGTCTAGCGGTCCAAGTGTTGGACTTGACTTCATGAGGTCCCGGGTTTGAATCCCGGGTCGGGCAACAAAAATAGAAAATGTGGTATTTCCAATTTTTTAATTAAAAAAATGTTGCCCGGGATTGGATATTGTCATTGTGGCATCGTGGGATCTAGTGTCTTCAGCTAGTCGAGTCCTGGTCGTGCCTCTGCCTCACTCGTCGGAGATATGGGCCTGAAGAATTTTTTTTCGTTAGTTACATTTAATTATTTTTAATAGACTGAAGACTAAGGTATAGCAGCTTTTTATTGCATCGGCGACTGTTGTCTGTTTTTTTCTTTCGAATAAAATAATAAGGTATAGCTGCTTTTCTAAAAAATATTGCAAAATAAGCTAGTATTTATTCTATTAGACACTAGTTTTTGTAAGTTTTATTTATACTCAGCGAATATCATCTTTGGTCTATCTAATTTGATACTTAAATTTTGTTTATAATTTAATTTGATCGTATTAATGTTAGGAAATGTTGAAAATTTGTTTTGTGTTCCTGGTGATATACCTCTTTCATTTTTTAATTTATTGGAAAAGTACTTAATATTAGATTTGTATATGTAACGCCCATATTTTGCTACGCAACTATCAATGTCTATTCATTTAGTCGTATGAACAATTGTTATCAATGCACTGTTAACACCTCTTATGTAGTTCATTGATCCCTTTACTAAAAAAACATTTAGACGGGAATCAATAACATCTTTGTAGGCAGTTTGGACTGCCTCACAGGAGTCGAATTTTTCACTTGCAAGGAGTTATCCAAATTTCGAAAATGTCACGCACCAGTCGACTCGCATTTGCCTCTTTGCCTCACTCAATTCTTTCACAATCCACCTTTTAATGTTATCAATTGGCTTCAAGTGGATTAAAACGGTTTTCTCACAAACACCGCCACCTGCAGCTAACTCGGACATGTTTGTAAAGGATCTGTTTCAAAACCAGTCTTTTATTCTTCACTGTCGAATTGGGTATACGCCCGTCCACGAATCTTGTTATAAATGTTGAAATTTATAGAAAGAAATTAAAAAAACGATGGAACTAAAACTGCACATTATTTTCTTTGACGACACGATCACTATCCACATCATTAAATCGTAAATAACACAATATATATTTTTAAAATGGATTTTTTTACCAACAAGGAGAAATTGTAGTACATAGTACTTTATAATTGGTGAGAAAAATTTGTTTAAAATTTGACATAACGTCAATATCATATTCTTTTTCTTTCTTTAAGTTTTGGCCTTCACGTTAGTATTTAGCCATTAGTCAAGTAGAAATTTGCATCAAATTTTATATCAATTTCAAATAATTATAATTAGTCATCAGTCATAAGTCGTCAGTAAGTCATGTCAGGCTCTTGGGTAAAGCGGTGGCCTGTTTACTCAAGCTCATGTAATGAGATTTGGTGGCAACGACGAAATACAGGATACGCCAATTTCTTCATGATAATTTCATTTGTGCACCGTCACTGAACAAAATTGTACAAAATGCCACCAAAATTGACTATTTTCACTCAATATCAACACGAAATTCAATAATTATGTAAAAACTTCGATCATCTTTTCTCTCAATGGTGCCAAAACTCCAATATCAAATTAGTGCCTAATATTATTCGTCCAACCATGGCCCTATTATTGCTCTAATTGTCAGATGCATTTGGATTGGTGTCAGTTTATTAGCTGTAAATAGGTACTTAGATGACCTTTTTTTTTTTGTTTGAAAGAATGGCAGATGAAAGATTGACAAAACAGATGTATACAATGCGAACGTGGATAGTTTTCGTCTTTCTAACCTAGGTTGTAATCCGAAACTTGCACGTTTGTATGAAAACAGTTAAGAAAGTGGAAAAATCTAAGCAGGTTTTCAGGAATCGTGACACTTGGCATCCCATAGTCTCTGCCTACACTACGATTCATGATAAGGAAATTAATGTTCAATTTTCGCAATAATTGCTGCAATATTGTTACTTGTTGTAGAGCTCCTTGGTTTATCTCCTATGATTTTCATCAGATCCTTATTGACTATATAGCTCAAATTCTTGCCTAAGAAATTTATAATCTAGTGAGGGAAATGCCATTCAAATCGGATCAGTACCTTTTGTATCAGACATACAAACAAACATACATACATATGTGTCGAATACAGAACCACCTTTTTTTCAAGTCGGTTAAAAAGGTCGCATATATTATATAGGAAGATATTTTATTTCGTTTGAGTTGGCTAAGACATGTCCTTCTTCTCTAATTCTTAATATAGCTCCATATAAGTTTAGGTTTTTTAGACATGAAAGCCTTCAAGCGCTTCAAATATAACCCATAAGATGTAAAGTTTCGAACATCTTTCTATTAGTACTTCAAAATAATTGAGTTAATAGCATTACCATACTTCCTGTATTTGGTTTAATACTTTTTCGTGATCATCTTGACTAATGGAGCGAGAAACCATATCGCATATTTAGTTGAGCTGAGTCGGGATTTTGGGAAATGTTTAGCAAATACGACTCTTAAAGATTCATATATTATATTTATATATTATATAGCTGTTACCCGCGGCTTCGCCCGCTATAAATTGAGATGTAAGCTATCATATCTTTCAAGTTAGGTCAAACTGCACACGATATGTGAATTTTATTGAAATCGGTTGAGTAGTTTAGAAGTCCATCGCGGACAAACAACGCGACACGTAATTTAGATATATTAAGATAAGATAGCTGCCTGTTCCGGCTTCGCTCGGATAGTAATTTTTTTGATCATAAATTAAGATATCAGCTATTCTATCTTTCAAGTTGGATCAAACTGCACACTGTGTGCAAATTTGATTGAAATCGGTTAAGTAGTTTAGAAGTCCATCGCGGACAAACAATGTGACACGTAATTTATAAATATTAAGATTAAGATTTACACATCATACAGGGTTACTTTGAAAGTACCGGCCAAATTTTAATGTAAGAGGGTAAATGCCTAACTCGTAAATGCATTTTAAGTATGATTGCCAAATTGTAACATTTACTTTTACAAACATTCATTAAAAATAGTCAGCAAAAATGGTTTACTTGTTGTCACGCTATGTCATACTAGTCTAAGTTCCGAAGTTAGGTCGACCTACACCGAGCTGATAATAGGATGAAACCGGTTTTATAGCAAATTCAGTATACAAGAAAATATATTAAAAATGGGTTGCCTAAAAAAATCCTGGACCGAATATTTTTAATTATTAAAAAAAAATGCTTTTAACATTTCCAACTTTTTTCAGGCAACCTTAACTAAATATTAACTTAAATTGTTATAAAAATTGTATTGAAACTACACATATGTTGATATATTTTTTTCCTATTATTCGATCCCGTGAAAGTAACTAGCACCGACAATTATCTTTTAATACCTGGTAATCCAGACACATAACAGGCAACCCAACTTCTGCAACTTCGTCTTATACCTACTTTAAGTCGGAATAAAACCTTAACATTGCACAAATTAATAAATGAAAAACATTTTAAAAAATTAAAAAAAAATGTACAGGATTTTTTAGGCAACCCGTTTTCAATATATTTTCTGATACACTAAATTTGCTATAAAACTGGTTTCATCCTATTATCAGCTCGGTGTAGGTAGACCTAACTTCGGATCTTAGACTATAGCTAGTCACGGCAACACCATCCTGCGCATGCGACTGCCGTCGGTGGGTTGTATACGTTAAAACCATGCATCTTGTATTTTGCGTTGAATAAAAATTGTAAATTGATATTTTCTTTAGTCATTCTTTCATGAGCCAATGTATACGCTTTTACAATAAAGTTCCCGATTTTATAAAAGACCTGCCATTAATCAAATTTAAAAAAAGTGTCAAAAAGAAATTGTATCAAAAAGGTTACTATACCGTTGCTGAATATCTGTCGGTTAAGAGTGCTTGGGATTAATTGCTCCTCATACCAATATCTTACTATTAATGATGTGTTATGTAATAATAATAAATTTGTATAGAGTATGGGGAAAAAAAGACAGCCCGGAGAGTTTCTTGCCGGATCTTCTCAGTGTGTAGCCGCGTTCCGATCCGGTGGTAGTTCTAGTATTATAAAGACTCATCACAAGTGCCTCTTGTAAGGTTAATGTGAATAAAAATATATTCTATTCTATTCTATTCTTTAATTTTTATCACTTCATAGATCGAAAGTGTTGTCGATTGCCAATCGTTTTAAAAATTTGGCTAGTACTTTAAATGTCAACCTGTACTTTAACACATCGTCGACATAAGCATAGCTAATCAGTTACTTTTCCCGGAGGATGGCACTTAGCTCACTTATAATTTTTTCATCGGCTTTATAAAAGCGTAACCTGGCTTTGTCTCGAGACTAAAGCATTTCCTATTGGTTAGTATTGAAACAAAACTATATTGAAGGATGCTACGGGTCAATAACGGAAAAGGGGTTTGCACTCACGCATATGTGTGCCAATAAAATAAATAAATAAATATACCAGGACACGTTACACAAATTGAATCTAACCCCACAGTAAGCAAATTATGTGCTGGTGTTATGGGTGTTAGTCAACGATTCTAATACATAGAAATATCTAAATAGATACCAGAATAAATTTAATAAACACCCAGACCCGGAAATACAGACACCTAAATGTTCATCACACAAATGCCTGCCCCCGTCGGGAATCCAACCCGAGCCTCGCGGTTGATCGATGTAGTTAGGCGTATACGCTAGCCACTCAACCAACGAGGCGGTAACATCAATCTCATTATAAAGTACAATAGTTACACACATACATATCTTCACGCCAAGTCCCTTACAGCGTAGGCAGAGAGTATCGAGTGCCAGATCTCACATTCACATTCATTACCCTTTTCATACAAACACGCCAGCTTCGGAGACTCTTGACACCACCCTTGGATTATATCTGAGTGATCTTATCGTGGAATGTCAACCTTGGTCTCCCCGGGTACCAGTACACAGTACAATAATTGAATTTTATTGTTTAGGCATGAATCATTCTGTGATACGTTATATAACGATATAAAGTATAATGAAAGTGGAGGAAGCCAGAAGGTCTGCACCTGCTTGCCTATCCCGTAAGAGACTCAGCTTGAAGATATATATGTAAAGTAATGAAGATATATCTGTATGTAAGACTATACCTAATTAAGTTGTTCGACAAAAAGCACAACAACAACATGCTGCTGAGAGGGGCAACTGCTACAGTAGTAACACCATCAACTGTTGAAAAGTGTGGCAAGGTTGGATAGAAAATACAGTCATTTCAAAATCACTCGGATCAACTATGCTGTCGCAGTTAATATGCGGCAAATTCTCTTGAAGAATTATTAACCAGATTGGTTGATATGGAATAAATAAGATGAGGCTTTACATCCTGCCACTATTAGTTTCGAGTTCGTCACAGTTACGTTCTGGTCGACTCTCGAACGTTTACGTCGAAAACATATGTGAAGTCCTAATAGTATATAGCTTTTACTGAAATTTAATAAAGCTAAATATACCGCCTTACGTATTCTTGCCGCCATAACGTCATGACGTGTTTCGGTTCGAGGGGTAAGGTAGCCGGTAAACTTACTTTTGCTCGAGGCCTAACATCCTGGACTCTGGTTGGCAACGCACCCTTACCACCTTTGGTGTCTCTAGGCGGCGAGAATTCCTTACCATCAGGAAATCCGTCTGCTTGTTTGCCTTCCAATGTCATTAAAAAAAACGTAGAATAAATTGAATTAACTGTTGAATTTAATATAATTTAGATTACATTATCTCGGAGTAGAAAGGGGCACAAACTGGAAAATTATGGAATACTAGTTGAGATAAGATTGAGATTTAAAAGGAGCTTTCAAAGTTTTTCATGTAGAAGACATTCTAAAATTTATGCTATCAGTTTTTAAAAATAATAAGAAACTATTTTTCATTCTGAAATTCGTCTTGCCAAATTAATAGTCGAAATTGTGCTTGAATATTTTGAAACAGTTTAAAAAAATTAAAAATCACACTTGAAATAAATAAAGTACAGCATTTTTAGCATTTCGTATTTGGTTGCTCGAGTTCTTTAGCGAAAAACTTCTTCTTCGGTTTTAATTTTATTTTTCACGTTTTCAGACACGTATTCTAAGTCCATGGTTGAAATATTGTTAACTAATTTGAGAAAACCCTGTATGTAATTAAAGAACGGCTTAACAAGCCAGTTGTTTTTTCAAACTTAGCTTTTATTTGACAGTGTTTAGTGAACCGGAATGCTTTCGTTTAATTACTACGCAATACGAAACCCTTTAACGACTTGTAATTCTGTTTTTTCAACTGTCCGTAACAAAATTCCTGATAAATGAGAAAGGTAGGGTAAAAACCAAACGTGCTTACGCAATAACCCTAACATTTTCGCCTTAAGTTAGCAACGCACATAGAACAACTATGGTGTCTAGATTAGACATCTATGTTACGGTCAGAAAGTCCATGTTATTTGCTACCAACGTATACTAAAAAAGCTATTGCATTCTCTTTGTAACTTGCTAGCGTTCGTTAATTAGTTATGAAATATACATTTAAACCTTCGTCTTCAACCACTTTATCTATTTCAAACCGCATCAAAATCCGTTTACGTAGTTTTAAAGATTTAAGCATGCAAAGGGACATTGGAACTAATCGCTGTGCGAAATTATATAACCTCACAAATGTCTTAAAAAACAAATCTAGAATTTCAATTGTATTATTAAATTAAGTCGCGTCTGTGATCTAGCGGTCCGGCATCGGACTTGAGTTGTTGAGGTCTCGAGGTTGATATCCGGGTCAGGCGACAAAAAAATAGAAAGTGCATAGGTATTTTCAATTTTCTAATAAAAATAGCGTTGCCCGGGATGGGATATGTGCCCGGTTGGCTTGCCGCCTATCACATTGTGGGACTTAGTGTTTCCGCTTGGTCGTGAGTGCTCTGGTTGTTCCTTTGAGCCTGGTTATTCCCTTTCGGGAATATGGGCGTGAAGATACCTTTTTATTTAATTAAACTGAGGTATTAGAAAAGGTGTCTACATACTGTTAATTTCGTTGTTGCTATTTCAATACACATTTAATAAAAAAAAATGTATGCTATCTAAAATCACGAGTTTACAATTATCTTGATAAGACGATAAGTTGTCTTAAATGTATCATATTACTAACGCCCCGACCCAGCTTCGCACGGTTATGTAATATATATATAAACTTTCCTCTTCAATCATTTTATCTATCAAAAAAACCACATCAAAATCCTTTGTGTAGTTTTCAAGATTTAAGCATACAAATGGACATTGGGACAGAGGAAGCGACTTTGTTTTATACTATGTAGTGATTAGCTTGTATTCTTAGTCATAACCTACTTTAAATAAAGTAAATAAATACTTTAAATAAGTAAACTTTCAACAATTTCTGAAAGTTGATCATAAATATTTTTGTACAATATAACATTTATGTCTACTGTACTTTTAACTTTTGACCGTGGTTTTACACGCGTATTCAAGTTCTTAAATTTTCGGCAGAAATCCGATAGGATATGTGGGAAAACTATTGAAATGAAAGTTGGGATTAACTACAGTCAGTTACATTTTTTTTAAATCAATTTATTGGTTTCAGAGTTTATCTAGAGCATACTATATTGCGATACAGGATTTGTGTAATAAGACTGAAGATGTTACAGTTTTTTATGTTGTTATTTCTTCATTGAAGTTAATTGAGCAATGTAAGTTTCGTCAAATAAAATTGGGCTGTAAAACATTTTTTTTTTCGCACTTTTATATTTTTCAAAATATTGAGTTAAACTGTCAATTATAAGCTGGTTATATAGTTGGGCTAACTCAGTGTTAAATACTTAAACCAGGAACGTGCTAGTGGCCCTAACTGTACTTCGGCCGCGTATCACATTGTAGTTATTCAACAGATCGCGGTTAACTTGGGTACGCAGTTATTTCACGAGACTGAGGACGTAGGTTACTTTTTATGGTTTTAGCCGACTTTTAAAAGGGGAAAGATGTGAATTCGTCAGTGTTTTTCAAGGTAAGTTACGCGCTTGCTCGCCTAATCTGATTCTAATTCTATCTCACGTAAATCAACTACAAAGATTCGCCTAGCATTTTGGAGATCTGCCTTCCAACATTATAAAAAAAACATTATAGTTTTTTTTTATAATGTTAGAAGGCACAAACAAGCAGACAGATTTCCCGATGGCAAGAAGTTCACGCCGCCGAGAGACATCAAAGTTGGTAATGGTGCGTTGCCAACCTGAGGCCGGGATGATAGTCCTCGAGCAAAAGTAAGTTTACCGGCTACCTCACCCTCCGAACCGAAACACGTCATGACGTTATGGCGGCAGGAATAGGTAAGGCGGTGGTACCAATCCGGGTGAGTCGCTATGAAACTCTACCATCTAATCAGATGTCACGGTGTTAGTGACCGTAAGCCTATGCTCTCCTTTAACGAGCTGCCTGGCAGGAAGACAGATGGTCTATTCTGCAAAGGAGCCCTGACCAAAACGGGGAAACACTGTACTGTTCTTGTACTGATGCGACTTAGTAGTTAAAATGGACTCGGGTTTTGGCAGGTTCACGACGCTTAATTTACTAACTTAAAAGGTCTCGTAAGAAAGCATAAAAAGCCCAAATGTAAACGTTACTATAATTTATTGAGACTTGAACCGTATTCCTTCGTTTGTTTGAAACTATGTGCATTTGAGACACGACTTCTTTTAAATGAAAATACTACTTTTCTTTTCTTTTCACTTTCACTATTAATTTGTTATTGGGCAAATTAATTCAGAAACAATTTAATGCAGACTCTAAGAAAAAGTTTCCTGTATAAATAGTGTTAGCTAACGACACTAATAAATCTATATATATAAAACAAAGTCGGGTATGTTACAACACTTATAACTCGGGATCTGCGGGACCAATTTTCATGGTTTTTGGTTCGTTGGATTTGTCTCCGCCCCGAATAGCAGAATACACCATAAAGCAATAAAAACAAAAAAATACATAAAAGATGAATCGAAAGGCGTGATAGTTAAACCGATTAGGCTGAAAATTGATGGAGTGGTAGCATAGAACCGGGAGAAGGACATGGGATACATTTTATCCCTTACAACAGCGAGGAAACTAGGAAAAACGAGATTTAAATTTTTCCCATACAAACTGAACGGGCAGAAACAAGCCCTGAACAAAGTTCGCCGGAACAGCTAGTAAATACTTAAAACTCATACTAGAACAAACTTAATAAACACTGAGAAATAAAGGTAATAAGTTCACCATAATGCCTGCTTATTGGTTATCAAACCGAGCTTCACAATTGGTCGGTGGCGTAAGCGTTAAGTCTAAATCAATAGACTAGCGATACTAAAATATTATTGTAAAACATTTATACAAAACGTATTTGAAAGCAACTTCACGCCCATATCCCCGAAAAGGTAGGCAGGGGCCCAACCAGGGACACCAACGACTAGCCGAAGACACTAAGTCCCACAATGTGATAGTTGGCAAGCCTATCGCCAACTGGGCATATATCCAATCCCAGGCAACATTATTTACATAAGAAAATTGAAAATACAAATTTTCGGTTTTTTTATTGCCGGACCCGGGATTCGGACCCAGGACAAGTCCAACAACTGAACCGCTAAACCACAGAGGCAATGTATTTGAACACATACATACATATCTTTACGCCAAGTCCCTTACGGAGTTGGCAGAGAGTATAGAGTGCCAGACCTCACGATCCTGACAAACTTGTCATTACCCATTTCATACATACACGCCGGTATTTGAATAAGCTCGAAATATCGTATATACATTTTATTCGCTACTTTTCGGTCCTATGATTTCAACTTGCATTGCATTATGTAAATGTAAATAAGCATGAATTTTTGAGCTGCAAAATATCCGTAATACGAAATTCCGTTCACTTCAGAATGTTATTAGTCTTCAAGTCAAATGCTTGCAATATCAGCTCGATACGCTATTTTGCAAATCACGTCTATTTGTATTTTCTGTTTCCACCAACGTCTTTTTATTGTTTTTTTTTTCTACATAGAATATATTGGAATATATTGTGTGGTATGGTGTATCGGTAAATTTGTTTATCGCGTTTTAGGGCTCTGATTTATTTAGAAGACATTACTTACTTCCGTCTCATAAGAGAGTGAGTGTAATGAAATAATAATGAGTTTTTTTTAAGGGATTAGAAGGAAAATAAGCACAAACATTCCGTTGGAAGGAAATACTCATTGTAATAGACATCAGAAGCAATAGTGTATTGTCAACTTGTTACTTTTTTTATGATGTTGAAAGGCACAAGCAAGCAAGCAGACGGCCTTCTTGAGAGCAGGATGAGACACCAAAGGTGGTAATGGTGCCGGGATTTTAGTCTTGAAGCAAAAGTACGTATACCGGCTACATTTTCCTCCAAACCGGAACACTTCAGCATTGACGTTATGGCGGTAGGAATAGGTAAGGCAGTGGTACCAATCCGGGCAAGTCGCTGCGAAACTCTACCACCTAGTAGGATGCCACGGTACTAGTGACGTTAAGTCAATGCTCGCCTTTTACGAGCTGCCTGGCAGGAAGGCAGATGGTCTATTCTGCAAAGAAGCCTAGACCAACATGGCCAACCAATACTGGGGTGGAAAACCTCTTACGTAAGTAAGTTTGTCCTCTAGACTAGAACACAATTTTTGCGAGTACTAATCGTGGAGAGAATATGTTAAACGGTGATACCTATCTGGGTGTGTAAAGAGTTTTACACTTATAAAATAGGACAAGTATGCCAACTTTTTACTGGTCCTCGCGAGTCTTTGTATTTTAATAGGTTAATTGGCCTCATAGTTGACGGTTCACGTTGTTTTGAGTAGTACGACATGACTTACACAGACTATATTTAAACTATAATGAAATATTTTTGTATTCCTTTTTTTATAGTTTAATTCCTGTCTTATTTAATACTTCTATGGCAATGTTTTAAAGCTACACGATATTTATATACGTCGTAGTTCGCCTTAAGATCCATAGATTTCAGTTTCTTATCTTCCATCATTCACCATTTCTTTGTTTTTTTTTTATGATATTGGAAGGCAAACAAGCAGACGGATTTCCTGATGTTAAAAAATTCACGCCGCCTAGAGACACCAAAGGCGGTAATGGTGCGTTGCCAACCTGGGCCGGGATGTAAGGCCTCGAGCAAAAGTAACTTTACCGGCTACCTTACCCTCCGAACCGGAACACGTCATGACGTTATGGCGGCATGAATAGGTAAGGTGGTGGTACCAATCCGGACGAGTCGCTGCTAAACTCTACCACCTAGTCAGATGTCACGGTGTTAATGACAGTGAGCCTATGCTCGCCTTTTACGAGCTGCCTGGCAAGGAAGGCAGATGGTCTATACTACAAAGGAACCCAGACCAACACAGGGAATAAATAAATATTTAATAAAGTTCCATTCATCTCAAAGCAAACAGAATATGTTTTTAATGAAATAGGTACACGAATAATAAAATATCCTTTATATTGCACTCAGTTCACTACATCCAGTGATTTATCAAATTTGTGCTGTAAAATGAAAATTGTTCTAAGTTTGCACTGAACGTGATATTATTGCAATACTAAGACTAAGTAGTTTAACACCGGTATTGGGAATGTACGAAGTACCATAAGATAATGAAAAGAATGAATGAAAGTGTCTTCATGCCTATATCTCTGAAGTGGTAAACAGAGATGACGACGACGAGCAGGGCACGGGCAAGTGGACGAAGATATTACCTTGTTACGAAATGTGATAGGTGGCAAACCTATTGCCGACCAAGGAACATGCAGGTTTTTGAAATAAAATTTAAAAAAAATGCATAGTAAAGTTGTCCAACCAAACTCGACTAGTCTTATAGGCAACGCCAACATTAGATCACAATACATCCGGATTCTAAAATAATAAATACGTAAAAAGATATGACACCTACGCCACGGATTAGACACACATAACATATAAAAAATAAAATCTATGCAACAAGAACAGCAAAATCAGATCAATTCAGTTATATTTATGTACTAGCTGTTCCGGCGAACTTCGTTCTGCCCATTCAGTTTGTATGGGAAAAATTTAAATCTCGTTTTTCCTTGTTTCTTCACTGTTGTAAATAATAAAATGTACCCCATGTCCTTCTCCCGGTTCTATGCTACCTCTCCATCAATATTTAGCCTAATCGGTTTAACTATCACAACTTTCGATTCATCTTTCATATTTTTTTTTGTTTTTATTGTTTTTAAGGTGTATTTTGCTATTCGGGGCGAAGACAAATCCAACGAAACAAAAACCATCAAAATTGATCCAGCAGATCTCGAGTTATAAGTGTTGTAACAAACCCGACTTTCTTTTATATTTATGTAGATGTAGCTAGACATCAAAAACCGCCCTCGACCTTCCCGCATCGCGCATTATCGTATAACATCACCATAATTTACCGTTAATTTTAATTTTACGATAACTTCTAAGATATTAAATGAGCTTTTTACTTTAAAATCTCAAGGTGGCTAATGTATAAATTTGATAAGGGTTAATTAATAGTTAATACCGTATCCGTCTAAATAGCTTTACAATAAGCACATTACAAGTTTATTTTTTTAAACTTAAAACGGGTTAAGCTAGTTATTCTTAAAATAAAGATATGTACAGTTGCAGACATACTCGTATTTGTTAAGCTACAAAAAGAAATATTCTCCCCTTGAACTCATTATTTGCAAACAAATTGTAGAGAAATGAACAAAATATTATTTTGTTATACCACTGAGGATTTTATCAGCGTTTTTAGTGAAAACTCCCAATGATGAACAAATCTCCTCATATTTCAACAAATTTATACAAAATCTTAACTAATGACACTGAACCTTGGTAGAGTAACTACACCAGAGAGTAAATCTGAATCCGTGTCAATGATAACCGTATGAAAATCTGTGATATAGTTTTTGAGTTTATTGGGAATAGACATACAGACTGATACACGTAGCAGTGGGGTTTTGTATTTTAGTATGTATTGATGATGACAATATGTTAAAACGTTTCTGAAAATATATTCATTTTTTTAAGGCTTAGAACCCCTGTGATTTTATTTTTATCAATGCCAATTTTATTTTTCCTGAAAGATACGATAGACCGAATATTTGGTATTAATTTCACTAAACAAAAAAGTGCGTCAATAAGTTTTTGAAATTAAAATTGAATTGTATTTGGAAATCAATTCTCTCGCCTGGTTTTTTTAATCCAAATATTTTTTATTTAATTTAGAATCTTGTAGAGTGAGGAATAAATTTAAGGTCACGATAAATAATTGAATTACTTTATTTTTTTTATATAATATAAATTATATAATATAAAAAAATAATTTATTCATTCGGATAGTTCCCACCTGAACGTCTTCGAAAAAAGTGTCTCCGCCCTTTGAAAGTTTTATGACATTCTGACCGCAGCATCGCCTATTGGATCCTGTCTAAATTTATACCAACCAGGAGCCACCTAATTCACTAAAAAGAGTTCAATAAAATCGGCTCAACTATTTATGAGTTATTCAATGACATACAACAGCGCCCTCTACCCTGTTTATTTCAGAAGTTCAGTTATCCCTCGTGTTTTTCCAGGTCCACTGACTACAACAGATCATCTGACCCTGTGCCAGGTACCTCTTAAGCGGCGAGCACAGGTGAAACAGGTCATTGTCAACAAGATCACTGCTGGTAGACTGCTGTGCAGCAACTTTCCTGGGTAGGGATCCACCGCCCCACCCATTCGTGCCGCTATAATGACAGTGATATATTCCGATACGTACGGTTAGGTAGCCGGTAGACTTACACATTAGGCCTCACAATCCGACCATATGTACGCACATGTAACATCAATGGTGTACCTATGGCCACGATTGTCTATTACTATTAGAAGAGCCGTGTGCTTGTTCGCTAACTTCTCACATAAAAAACTAACTATCCAGAAGCCAACTCAAAAGTACACAGAATAAGTTTGTTATCGTTTATGTCAGTCTTTAACTTTATTTGTTAAAATCCAAACATACCTACATATATATCTTCGTGCCGGTATCCTATTCAATATGCAAATAAATAAAAAATATCGATAAAATAGATTTCCAAACGAAAGTGATAGCTTGAAAATAACATGTGTAAGAAAGGGATATAAACACGCATCTCACAATGACAGACCAGTATACGATGAACTCCGATAAATATCAAATACACACGAATGTTGTATAATGTAAATATGAATGCTGTTATTATTAATTAACCTGTAGAAAAATGTTGCATCTTTTCGGTAATTTAAAGTCTGGCTGTCTTTACCGCACCATTTAATTGAACAAACTACACAAATTTTCTATTTATTTCTTACAATCTAAATTAGAATTTACATGTTGACAGAATCGTGTTGTTTTATATGCGGCGTCTATTGGAATGTATCGTCGATGTACAGACATGATAATATTTGAATAATACTTATTCCGTGTTATTAATAAACGTAGATTAAGACGAGTCTAACTTTACTTTATGGTTGAACTTGACATTACTCAAATTCACTATTAATAAAGATGGAGTAGAGATGTAGTAAACTATTTCGAAGCTGATCTCTGACATAAAGATAATCCATGCCCCTACATGGTTTAATGACAGATTAAAGATCGACTATCTTGACGTTTAGTTAATATTTAAATAGATAATATTGTTAATATTAAAATAGGTTATTGTATTCTATCAAAAAATCGTAATAAAACTTAGCTTACGACTTTTAATTGCGTTATTTAATGTTAAGTTTGAAAAGCTTTCAAAAATAGGAAGTAAAGTTTATAACCTAAAATAAAAAAAAACATATTTTAAGTAAAAACTTTTTTAAATGTATGTTTCCTTTTAAGACACGCTAAGACCTATTGCCATACTACCTCTTCCATCATAATATTGCTTCTATTTTTCTTAAATTATGAAATTGCTGTTTTACATTAAATAAATAACTAAATAAACAAAAAATATAAAATGTCCCCTTCCTTTTATTTAACAAATTATTTGTTAAATGCATATTTTAAGCCTTTAGTTTTTTCTTTGTTTTAGACCAGTTTTACTGCTAAAGTAATTTTTTAAACTCCTTAATCCTTAATCCCTATGATACTCGTAGCTTATATTTTCAGTTTTATTTTTAGACGTGAAAGCAAATGTTTATTTCCCTAGTCTGAACATGTCCGTCCGACTACAACGTCCGACTAATCGGACCACGTGATTTTTTTTCCCGTTGGTTCGATTAATCGTACTGCAAAGAATCGCAATTCCGATTCGTCCGACTAGGCGGTCATGTGAACTTTTTTCTTGTTGGTGGTTGATGAAGGCACTTTTCACAGTTTCCCATCACCATTTGAACAATAGTTTACTATACTTGCCGATGCTAGTCCCAGTTCTATTGTTTTAAATATAATCTTAGTCATTTATGTTTTCAACAACAAAACCACAGAAAATTACATGATAATGTTAAATGACTGACATGACTGATTATGAAGCAGCTTCAAAAAAGGCAATATAAGAAGTGTTTCCATAAGCTGTGATCAAAGGTTGCTTCTATCACTTCGCAAGGGCAGTGTGGAAAAAAGCCACGAAGTATGAAGTCACCAAACCACTAAGCAATAAAAAAATTGTAGCTTTGACAATGACGTTACCTTTTTCGCCATTTAAGTTAATCAAAAACATACATATAAGGTTGGGCATACATATCAGACGAGATTCCGGTTGATGTTCCAGGTATGGCAAAATTTAAGAAGTAGTTACGTAGAACGACAGTGGTTAAAGAATGAGAATTTCAGGATTAAATGGTCTATTTTCAGTAAAAAAAAATCATACGACAAATAGCCTTGAAGAGTGGCACTCAAAAATTAATGTCGGTAAAAAAACCTTATTTAAACTTAAAAATTTAATTAAACTATTGACAGTGCTAGAAAAGGACTCGAAATTGAACTTGATAAAAATCAAGTGTGGTATGCAATGTGATATGCAAAAAAACGACCCAAGGAAACTATTTCTTGTGACAATTTCATATTAACTACCAATGCGTTGCTCTTGGATAATGAAGTACCTGTTGATTATTTTCTAGAATGCTTGGCATGGAAAGGTAGGGAAAAGTTAGGTAAATTTATAATAATAAGTTTAAATGTTGACTTGAATAAATCAACAACAAAAATTAACAACAAATAAATTTAATAAAAGAACCCATTGTTTCGACCGACCGTGAAATGGACCTTCTTTTAGTTTAACTTTCAGGAAAAAATATGTAAAGTTCGACTTTCTTAATCTTTCAAGGAGGTTGAAATAAACGGAATAAGTAATTTTCACTAAAATTTTCTGTATGTTTATATAGGTTATATAGGTATTCTTTTCTTTTCTCTTCTTTCATTTGTTTAGGTACCGACTAGTAAGAATGATTTCAAAAATTGATCAAACATATCCAATAGATATAGAAAAATATAAGAAAGTTGTCAGGATCGTGAGGTGTGGCACTCTATACTCTCTGCCTACGACGTAAGGGACTTAGCGTGAAGATATGTATGTCTATGAAAATTGAACTTTACGTATTTTTTCTCTCAGTACTCAGTTGAAATTTTTAAATTGAAGAACTGCAATTAAAAAGTGTTGTGGTAATAAAATAGGTTGGGCGGTTAAATGTGCCGTGGGTGTAGGTCGGACCATGTTATCTTAAGAACTGAAAGACTTCATAAGCCGATTTCTTCTTCGAATCAACAGGAAAAAAAGTTCATGTGGTCCGACTAGTCGGACGAAGCAGTCGGACTACGTGTTCAGAGGGGTTTATTTTTGTCAAAACAGGTACCCATTCAGAGCTATTTTAAAAATATACCAAACATTTATTTATCGCATAGTTTTCATAGCTTGTCTTTAATAAATCTTCTGCCTTACCCAGTACCATGCTTCTTCTCTTGTGCTAATCATCTTCGTTATTTATCAAACAATACTTTGTATTTAATAACCTACACAAAACGTCGAGAGTCTCAGCTTCTTACTTTTGTCATACACTGTTTTAGTTTTATAGTTTATCATGTTTGAAGTTATGTATAACATTCTTTTTACAAAAACAACTTAGTTGTTCAGTTTTTTTATTTTTTTACTTAAAATGGGATTTGTGTTACCATAACATACGCGTCAGTCCCTCGTAAGGATGATGTTGCTATTATATGGTTATACGACTTTTGTGAAGTTATAAACCTACATTTAAGGTCCCAGACCAGTTTTTTTTCTAAAGTCACATTGTATGTTTCGTATTTCCAAAGCTAACATTTTTACCTCTGGGCCTCTTGCCTCTACTATTATGATTACTATATCGTACGAAGCATATCCTTATTTATTTTTTAAATAAAACTCTACAAATAATTAATGTCCTACATGAAACTTGGAAATCCTCAGCTATTCCTGTCAACTAATTTTATTGACATAAGTTCATAAATAAATATTAAATTATAAAATTTACTTAACTTTATCTCTGAAATAATGATGTATAATGTGTTTATCAGTTAAGCAATTCAGTTCTCAAGTTTTTTTCTTGTTTTTAGGTCTTTAATTTTTGAGAATGGAAAGTTCACCTTAAAAATAGGGTCTTTCCTATCCAAACGTTCCCGCCAATCCAAAGGACAATACGTAAACTGTCAAATTGGCGCTGTCATTTACGTCATATTTCGTAGATGTTAGCTCATTCAGTACTCTCTAAATCACTCTTTTTGCTTACAAAATAAGTGTGTGGCCATAAAATACGCATTAACGCCGGTGTAAGAAATGTATTGTTGCTCTATGGTTACACCACGTTTATTAATGAAGTTTTCAATGCGAAGATAATACTCGATTAGTCGGGGAGTAACTAGTGCAGTGTAACCTCGAATAATACTTAGCGTAAGCGATTGTTATTAATAAGACAGATTAGGTATAAATTAAACTCAAGTGACGATGGTTTTTTTTTAACATTTTTATTTTTAAGTTATTGTATGGAAGCGAGAGTTAGAAAGTGCATGAAAGTAGGATAAATGCGGTCGAAATGAGAGCACTACGGAAAATCTGTGGTGTAACGCTCGTTGACCTGTTACGAATGAACAGTGAGATCCGAGAAAGAGTGGGATTGAAAGAAAGTGTTAGTGTTAAAATGCGAAAGGGCATGCTCCGCTGGTTCGGTCATGTGGAAAGAATGCCAGATGAAAGATTGACAAAGCAGATATACAATGCGAATGTAGATGGATGTAGGTACCCGGGGAGACCAAGGCTGACATTTTACGATCAGATCAATCGGATATTATCCGAGGATGGTGTCAAGAGTCTCCGAAACCGGCGTGTTTGTATGAAAAGTGTTATGAATGTGAAGGAAGCAAGACAGGTTTGTCAGGATCGTGAGGTCTGGCACTCGATACTCTGATACTCTCTGCCTACCCCGTAAGGGACTTGGCGTGAAGATATGTATGTATGTATGTATTTTTAAGTCCTGATGCAAACGAGGGGTATTATGAGATTGTGTGTGTGTATGTGTGTGTGTGTGTGTGTGTGTGTGTGTATGTGTGTGTGTGTGTGTGTGTGTGTGCCGCCGTAGCTTTTCAGCGGATGGACAGATTTTGATGCGGTCGGTGTAAAATTAAGTTGATATTATAGTCATACAGACTATAATATCAACTTAATTTTACACCACACAATGTAATAAGGACTACAATGCATGGTTAAACCTTGGAGTAATTTACGCCGCTGATGGCAAGGGCCTAATGATGGAACTGAGAGGTTGCTAATGGATCAAAGTTTAAAAGTTACGACATGCTGTTTCGTAATCTAAGCAGTTCATCTAACGCACAAACTTGAAACTGACGTGATTGAGATGGTTCTTATTTACCATCTAAGGAGATCTGTTCATTAGTTGAATATTGAAAACCCCAATTTTCTTTTTGTTGCCCGACCCGAGATTTGAAACCGGGAAATATAACTTTTAAACTAATGTGAGGCCTAACAGTTAAAATACTAACAAGTGCTGGTACAACTGAGCTGTTCTGATGATTAAGCTCGAAGATAGGATAGATAGTAACCCTGGAATGACTACTTGTAAAACCATCTACTTTGAACTCATTTGATTCCTCTTAACTAGATTTATTCACATTTTCTACTTTCTGACTTGATGACAAGAATCTTATGAATTGAATGTGAGATGGCTGATGGATCATAGTTTTAAACTTTCGGTATTATGTATGTTTCGTAATCTCTTTGCAGTTCTTCTAAAGCACATCATAGAAGAGAGGTGTTGTGATTTTGACTTGTTTGTGTGTATATGTGTGTTTGTCTGGGGCATCGTAGCTCCCAAATAATTCTAATGCCTTGTTTCAACCCCCTAGGTAAAATGGGAGATTTTATTAGCCCCTGGCGGAAAATGTAAGTACCTATTTGAAAGCTAACGTAATCTAGATGATTTTTGGCTCGATACATATAGACATTATAAACCTTTTTTAGCTGCCCTTATCAAAACCCGAGGCACGAGGAATAAAAAAAAGCAACAAAACGCTTAACGAAAAGGTAGTACAAAGTTACAAACTTACAAACAGCACCACGCTCGCCACTGACCTTTTGCTAACTAATTCTGCCTGTCTAAAACAAAATTAATTACATTTTATAATCTTCGTTTATTTTAAGATATTTTAACTTTAACACTTTTCCCAAGCGCGTAATATTTACACAAATTTTAAAGAGAGGAAAGTTCACGTCAGCTTCGTTTTAATTTAATCGCTCTAAATTTGTGCAGAGAATAATGTAATTAAATAAAAAACGTAAAAAGTCACGAGATGTGCCAAGTTTGGCTAAAAATATAAAAAAGGTAAACTTTATTTTTAACATTCGAGGTTTTCTTTTCAAAACTTTTTGCCGTTTGGAGGTTAGTTTTAAAACTAAGAGAAGATGCACAAAGACAAAAATTTATGTTATTAAAATGCCACAGACCGAAGTCGACTTTAAATGTAAATCATCCAACATAACACAAAGGGAAAATGCTATTCAACGTTTTATATGACAAAGGAGTTACAACTAAAACTTTTCTTTGTTCGTAGTTAGACTTTTGTCAAACAGACTTTTATATCTCGTGCCGAGATCTGTCTGACGTGTGGTGATATTATATTTATATTTGTTTTTTTATCATAGGTAATGTTAATTTGGGTTGCTAGATTATTTGACTAGTACAGTCATATCATAAGCATCTTCACGCCCAAATCCCCGAAGGGGTAGGCAGAAGCACAACCAGGGCTAGCCGAAGACACTAAGTCCCACAATGTGATAGGTGGCAAGCCTATCGCCAACCGGGCGGCCAACATTTCCAATCCAAAACATTTTTTTTATTAGAAAATTATAAAAAACCGGGATTGGAATTTGGGACCTCGTGCAGTCAAGTCCAACAACTGAACAGCTAGACCAGGGTTAGCAAAGTAAAAGTATGAATCTTCAGCCCCGTATCCTCCAAGAGGTAGACATTAATACAAGTATTGACAGGTAATAGTGGATTTAGGGGTACTTAAATCGATTTTGAGATCATTAGCATTAAATCATCAGCACCTTGTATGTTGACACCTAAATAGTCTGACCAAAGCAATCACTATTAATAACATTCCCTAGTTTGTAATAATAAAACATTATTTTATGTCTTCTTTTTGTATCACCTGTTTAAAATATTTACTCTATTTACAACTGTTAACAACTAGGTTTGTTCTTTTTCACTGTCCACGGAAAAAACTTGCCATCGCGTCTCGCAACAATTTAAAATCATAGACAGTTCGAGGTGTATTTGCAATAAAAAAAAGTTTACAATTTTGCACATGTTCGAGTGTCCAAAAAAGAGCATGGAGAGGTTTGAACTCAAACAGAAAATAGGAATAAAACATAATTTAAATAGTATAAAATATGCTGTTATCAACTAGCCGGCTCGGCGAACTTCGTATCGCTTAACATTAACAGCTTCTAACAGTTTGTATGGATTAATATATAGTTTTTTTTCTATTTTCTTTGTATTCTTTTCGGTTTTAACCTCATATGATGAACCTGCTGACAATCACTAACACACCAAAAAAAAATGATAAAAATTGGCCCACCCGTGCAGGTGTGTTGCGATGACCACGCAAAATG